>CM077096.1:105634159-106187257 GCA_039513925.1 Platanthera zijinensis | reverse complement strand
AGGCAAAGAGGTAAAGGCAGACAGGACCCACCGAGTGGACGGCCGGAGGGCAGCAACGGAGGATTGGGGGAGGCGGCGACTCACAGGTCGAGGCCATGAAGCGGGGTAGGAGACCAGAAGGGGCGCCTTACGATACTGGAGGATGAGGCTGGCCGGGGAATTGCTTCATACTGCCTTTTCTGCATGATCAGGGTCACGGCTGGGACCTCAGATGGGAGACTCATCTATTCCGGTTGTGCCGCATTGTACCGGCAGGGAATGCTTATTGGGCCAGTTGGGGCATATCAAGAGGAACTGTCCTATGGGAGCGCCCCTCCAGCACCGCAGATTGCCCCACCGGCTCAGCACTATGGAGGCCGAGGACGCGGCCAAGGTCGTGGATATCAGGCCGGAGATCGCCGACAGGAGAGGGAACAGGTATATACATTAGATCTGACCCAGCCTCGACATCCTGAGGAGGTAATCACAGGTACGTCAAAAGATTGTATATTTCCTTTGTTTAATAGTTAGACTCTAACTAAGAATTACAAACTGGGAAAGAAAACTTTAACTAGACTTCAAAAATTTTGTTACCCCAGGCATTGTCCTCATCAGCGGCAAGCCCGCATATACTTTGTTCGATACGGGTGCGTCACGCTCATTTGTATCAGAGGCCTTCATTGTTGGCTTGGCAGGCGTGGAGAGTTTCATCGGCTTGGAATTAAGGGTACGACTAGCTGACGGTCCGAGCTACACACCACTGCGCATTGCAACATGGAGGCACAAATTGGCGGGAAAGCATTCGAGGCACCAGCCGCAATCCTAAGGATGCCTTCATATGATTTGATTTTGGGCATGTCATGGTTATATTGGAACCATGCCCTAATTGACTGCGTGGCCAAGAAGATTATTCTGAGGCATGGAGATTCTTCCGTCGTAATAGAAGGTATAAGACATGCCTCCTTTTCATTTTTGTCATCTATTCAGGCCGTCAAGGCCCATATACAGGGCGACAAGATTTACCAGGTTTTATTCGAGATGGCGGAGGCCAATGTTCTTGTAGCGGAGATTCCTGTTGTGCGAGATTTCGAGGATGTTTTTTCCCGAGAAGTTACCGGGGCTACCCCCGCACAGAGAGCAGGACTTTCAGATTTTGCTGGTGCCAGGGCTAAGCCAGCATCTAGAGCCCCCTACCGGATGGCCCCAAAGGAGCTGGTGGAATTCCGGAGCCAATTACAGGAGCTGGTGGAAGCCGGTTATGTCCGGCCAAGTTCCTCGCCATGGGGAGCCCCTGTATTTTCGTCAAGAAGAAGGATGGGACACTAGACTGTGCATAGATTACCGGGCCTTGAATCGACTGACGGTCCGAAATACTTATCCGTTACCAAGGATAGACGAGCTATTCGACCAGCTGGAGGGAGCTCACTTCTTCTCGAAGCTGGATTTGAGATCGGGCTACTACCAGTTACGGATCCGAGAAGAGGACATCCCGAAGACTGCTTTTAGTAGCAGATATGGTCTATACGAGTTTACCGTGATGCCCTTTGGGCTCACGAATGCACCATCAGCGTTCATAACTCTCATGAACCAGGTTTTCGAGTCTTACTTGGATGTGTTTGTCATCGTTTTTATTGATGACATTCTCATTTACTCTCGGACGGAAGAGGAGCACTCGAGGCATTTGGCATTGACACTACAGAGATTGTGAGAGCATCAGTTGTACGCAAAATTCAGCAAGTGTCAGTTTTGGTTGAAGGAGGTGGCCTTTTTGGGTCATGTTATCAGTGGAGCTGGGTTGGCAGTGGATCCAGCGAAAGTTCAAGCAGTCCGAGATTGGCACCATTGAAGACAGCTACAGAAGTTCGGAGCTTCTTAGGACTTGCCGGTTACTACCGGAAGTTCGTAGAAGGATTTTCTAGTCTTGCACTCCCTCTCACATCTTTGACGAGGAAGGAGACACCTTTGTGTGGACCCCGAAATGCGAGGCAGCTTTTCAAGAGTTGAAGGAGAGACTTACCTCGCTCCTATACTGACTCTCCCTTCGGGGAAAGAAGGATTCCAGGTGTATACAGATGCCTCCTACCAGGGCTTGGGAGCTGTTCTGATGCAAAAAAGGGCATGTTATTGCTTACGCTTAGCTTCACGCCAGCTAAAGAAGCATGAACAAAACTACCCAGTGCACGATCTGGAGTTAGGTGCGGTTATTTTTGCGCTGAAGGTCTGGCGCCATTATCTCTATGGAGTTCACTGCGACATATTTTCAGATCATAAAAATCTGAAGTATGTGGATACGCGAAGGAGCTGAACATTAGACAGCGGAGATGGGTGGAGTTCCTGGCAGACTATCAGTATGAGATGCACTACCATCCGGGTAAGGCAAACGTGGTAGCCGATGCTCTGAGCCGGAGAGCTACTACTTCAGGAGCAGGGCCCTAGGTCTTGTCGTTAGAGATATTGCGGAGCTTTGAAGATATGCACATCACCTTGGTATCGTCCGAAGACACCGATGTGTATGAGGAGTATTTAGCTGCGACGAGCGCCACCGACACTATTCATGATAGAGTTAGAGATTGGCAGAGGCAGGATGCCAAATTGGAGCCGATTTCAGGGCCATAGAGGCAGGCTCAGCTGGGACTATTCGATGCGAGGTGATCTGTTGTGCTTCAAGGGTCGGACTTACATACCGGATGGAGGGCAGATTCGGGAAGACATTATGGCAGAGGCTCATCATAGCCGATACTCTATACATCCCGGGATTACGAAGATGACGGCAGATTTTAAGAAGACACTCTACTGGCCGGGCATGAAGAAGGATATCACTTATTTCGTGACCCACTGCGAGGCGTGCCAGTTAGTGAAGGCAGAGTGCAGACACCCCGCTGGTCTGCTGCAGCCACTCCCAGTACCGGAATGGAAGTTTGATGATATCGCGATGGACTTCATCCATGGCCTCCCTCGTTCACGCACGGGAAACGATTCTATCTGGGTAATCGTTGACCGGCTGACGAAGGTGGCTAGATTCATCCCGATCAGGAAGGATGACTCGGTTGGAGTTTTGGTTCGGAAGATCGTGGAGCAGTTTATTCGTACCATGGAGTGCCCAGGACGATCGTATCTGAACGAGATGGTCGGTTCACATCCAGAGAGTGGAGATCAGTGCAGTCTTACCTTGGCACACGGCTGGCCTTCAGTACAGCCTTCCATCCCCAGACTGACGGGCAGACAGAGCGTACCAACAGGACGCTAGAAGACTTACTGAGGCTGTGTATTGTGGATCACGGAGAGCCCTGGGAGCGGATTTGCCCCTAGTGGAGTTTTCTTACAATAACAGCCATCAGTCCAGTATACGGATGGCTCCGTACGAGGCCTTGTATGGGAGGAGATGTCGGACTCCCTTATCTTGGATACATGATGCGGATCCGAAGGTGCTAGATTCGGAGTTTGTTGAAGACACCGAGGCTCAGGTGCGACTGATTCGAGAGAGGATGCTAGAGGCACAAAGCAGACAGGCAAAGTATTATGACGCTCGACATCGTTTAGTAGAGTTTCAGGTTGGGGACCGGGTATTCTTGAAGATCCGGCCAATGCACGGGGTTTCACGAGTACGTGGTCGGCGGAAGAAGCTCAGTCCGAGATACATGGGGGCCTTTCAGGATCCTAGAGCGGATCGTCCATTAGCTTACAGACTGGAGCTATCGCAGGAGCTGTCCGGCCTACACGACGTGTTCCACGTATCTTCACTCAGGAGGGCTCTACTACGCCCGAGTTACAGATTACCACCACTAATGGCCGGTAGCTACAGATCGGTCCGTACAGGTGGAGCCAATACGGATTGACGACCAGGGGATACGGTCTTGCGCCGCAAGAAGATCCCGCTAGTCAAAGTCTTGTGGAGGAATCATGGGCAAGTGGAGCATACTTGGGAACCTGAGGACTTGATGCGAGAGAAGTACCCGGAGTTTTAGCCAGGTATTATCTTCTAACTTCTCAAGATGCTTGTAATTATTTTTCCCTACTTGTTTTACACCGGAGTATCACCTAAGATTAGAGGCTAATCCTTTGTTTATTGGGGCTAGCCCTTGTTTGTTAACCTTGGTTAAGCAATTCAACCCTCGTGGGATGTTACAAGCATAAGATAACCCGGTAGAAAAGCTCTCATAGACTTAACCTAATTTCGGGGATGAAATTTTTGTTTTGTTTATTGGGATTGTAACATCCCATTTTTCAATTAGACCCCCCCTTAGGAGTGACTTGAACATTCCTAGGTCATACCAAGTCCTAGGTTGAACCTAGGAGGTCAAGTGACCCAACTAGTTAGTTGAGACTCACTTGGCTGCAAATAGTAACATCTTAAAACCTGATTTTGGTGGCCTAGTGGGGTTCAATTTTACTCCAAGGGCATTCCTAGACCAAATATGAGATCAATGGGTCACCAAGGGACCCATTGGTGTGCAAAACCTAATGGCTAAGTTGACCCAAGTCAACTTAAGCCCTAGTTAGGCCAAAGTAACCCTGCCCTGGATCAACTCACCCTCTTTACCCCAAGTCTACCTACCTAACCATACCTAGGCCTTAGGGGAGGTCAATGGGTCCCTAGGGGTCTATTGATGTTGACTCAGAAGGTCAAATTGACCAAGTCAACCCTAAACCCAAATCAAGTCAAACCTAGCTCAATTGGGGTTAACTCAGGCTCAAGCCGCCTCATGTAGACTCATAGGGTTTTATTAGGAGTTATTATGGCTGCCTATAGCCTAAACCCTAGGCTAGCCAACATGTTGACTAGGAGAGAGAAGAAGATAGAAATAGGCTAAATATAGGAGAGAGAAAGTGTGAATTAAGGGTATTTTCATGGTAGAATGGTGAGCCCCCTCTCATATGGCATTTAAGGTTTTAATATTAATTTTATGGGCTGCCTTTAGGCTTCTAGGGGAAGAAAATTCGTGAGGATGACTAGGAGAGAGAAAAAAATAAGTATTTGGTTATATAGAGGAGAGAGAAAAGGTGGTGGAGAGGTGAAGAGGTGTTTTGAAGAGGGAGGAGGCATGAGTTCGGCCAAAGAGGGGCCAACAGCCACCTAGAGGTTGACACCTCCTCCCCCCACCCTTTTCCCGGCCATCAAGAGGTGTTTCCACCCTCTCTCTCCTCTAACCACCCCCCCACATGAAGAGGTGTTTTGCCTCTTGGAGAAAACCGCCCCTCTCCCCCTCTCCTCTTTATATACTCACTTAGGAGAGAGGGGAGATCATTTTCGAAATCAGAGAAGGGGGGGGGGGGTGAACCCTTGCCGGAGCCATCAAGGAGAGAAACGCCGCCACCGCCGCCACCCACCGCCGCCACCATGGCATCCCGCCGTTCAACTCGCATCCAAGCCCGAAATCAGGTCCTCCCTCACCTTTTCTCTCATGTTTAGATCCTAGGATTGTTTAGGAGTTGAGTTCATGCTCAAACGAACCGGAGCAAAAGCTTAAAATTTCAGAAATTTCCATTTTTTATGGAGTTTTGAAGCTCTCGGGTAGGGCGGCGCCGCCACCTCCGGCCGCCCTAGCCGCCGGAAAGGTTAGCCCCCACCACCGGGAACATGTAGGAGTTGATTCCCGGTGGTGGCGCCGCCCATGGTGGCCGGGAAAAGGCCCATGATAACCACTTCTCACGGTTCTGGTTCAGGCCATTTGGAGAAGATGAAGTACAGCTGCCGTCCGATCGCTTTAAGATTCGTGCAGGATCAAAATAAATACTTATAAACCCATATTTTTCGGATTTTCTGTATTTAATAAAACAGTTTCACTGTAAATTAAATTTAGGCCCCTTATGGGCACCACATGAAAAAGAGTACAACATGAAAGTTGTAGGTCTTTTGAATACCTACAATTTGATATGTAGTGGTGAAAAATTGGATGAGGGGACTGCCCTGTAGAGCTTTTTTTAGTAAGGGTATGTCCTACAACTAGGGTAGTTTTCTTCTAAAAATTATTTAGGCCCTTTAGAGGCTTGTCCATCAAATTTGATCAACATGAATGTTGTAGAATTTTTAATTATCTACAGTTTGATATGTTATGGAAAATTTTAGGACAAGTATTTTGACCTATAGGGCCATTATTCTAGGGTAGGTCCTACAAATAGGGCAGATCTTTGAAAAATTCCTCACACCTAATACTTGGTCCAAATGCTTTGAAATTTGGACAGGGACTCAATATCACCTAGACCTAACTCCTGTAAAATTGGAGACCATTTGGGATAGTGTAACTTAGGGTTCTGCCCTAAACCTAGAAAAGCTAGGGTAAGGTAGTTGAAGGGTCAAATGACCTCCAAACCCTCCCAAATTTTGGTGAGGTGCCCCTGGTATAGGTATATAGGTCTGGTTCAAATTTCAACTCATTTGGTTGAGTTTTGATTAGGAATCCTCTAAACCCTAGTTTTGACCTAGTAGAAGGAAGGTTAGTGAGAAGGTTCCTTGCACTCTGGTATGATCATCTCACCTCAACAGAGGTTGAGATTTTTACCACTGGTTTATTTTGGTCATAAGATTATCCTTAGGGAATATGGGATGATTTAGGGTAAGTTTACCCTAGGGCCCAGGTTAAAACCCTAAAGGTGGACTTTGGGGATTTGTGAAGGACATAGGGGCAAATGCCCTTGTATGGCCTTGAGATTTGGTGGAAAGGTTGTTAATGAGTTTGTAACTCTCTGGTTGTAATGTCAGATAATTTTGATGTAGGTAGCTACCTCAAAACTTAAACCCTAGTTTTAGGGTAGAAGGGATTTTAGGTCAAAACAGTATCTTAAACTCTTTAAAAGCCATGAAATTGGGGTAGTGTGTTTCTAGGGTAGTTAGGACCCTTGGATAATTTTGCTAGAATTTTTGGATAGGTATTTCTAGTACTTCATTCATGAATGTGGGTATAGCCCTTTTTGATGTTTTATTTATTAAAGATTTTTAATCCAAATAAGGCCCCCTTGAATCTCTGGAATTAGATGTTTTTGGCCAGTAGAAATGCCCATGAATTTTAGTTCAATTTTATGTTGATTAAATAGAATAGTTCCTTCACAAGTATTATTAAAGGGCTCTATGTTTTAAAAATATTTTATGGCATAAATATTCTCTGGAAAATTATAAAAGTTGGTAAATAGTGTTTTTAAATCATTATGAATCAGTGGGATTTTTCTATGGATTTTTGGAGTTATGGATTTAGTACTTGATTCACAAGCATGCTAGATTATGGTTTTTGGTAAATGATTTATTATAAATTAATTTCCAGCAAGAAAATTATGAAACCTTTATAGTACTGTTTTCATAGTATTTCTAGTACCCTGTAATTAATCTAAACTATTTGGAAGAGTATTTGATGTAGTTTATTCATTAGACATGAAGAAAATGGATTATTGCAAAATTAAGTTTAGGCCCCTTAGACCATAGGGAAAATTGTCAAACCTTGGATATGTTATTTTTAGATATACTAATATTTGTCTTAAATTTATTATGATTTATACATGACTGAAAAGTATGATCCTTGTACAAATTTGGAAGACCTTGGATTTAATAAAAATTAATTAATTATTAGGTTAATTGGAAAAAATTGTTATTATCAGAAAAATCGATTCAATAATGTCATGATAGGCCCCCAGAAATTAACTTAGGCCGTATGGAAGAAAACACAAAGGACATTCTATCAAGGTCATCATATAGTGTAGGCTGGTCTTGCATTTAGCGTTTTCGTAAAAGATCGCATTTGGAGACGACTTAGGGCAATGTTAAAGTTTCTCAATGTGCTGATTGGGATGGATTTAGATAGGTTGTCATGGAAGGTTCTAAGGAGTGACGAGAAGTGAGTGGTTGTGGTAGAAGGAGCACGGATCCGACGAAAGATCGCCGTCCCCGTAAGAGTGAAGAGTCAAATCCACCCTAGGTTTAGTTTGATGCAATTTATAGAGGGAACGGGGAAGGGAAAAACAACCAATAATAATAAGTGCCTTGCGAAAGGGAACTTCGGGACGTAATGCCGCCGTCTTGGTTCCTAGTGCCCTTTGAGAGCCCTTCACGGGGTATGCCGGGGGCAGTCCTGGGCTAACGTAAATCTTAAAACAAACGAAAGAGTAATTAGCCTAATAGGGATTCACATTGCACACACTCATTAGTTAGGGTTGGTAATGGTTAAGTCGTCCCGAGGTGTTCAAAGGGGCGCCATCCCGCGGTGCTCAAGGGATGAGGTTTGGAATTGTGCCGGACGGTTTAGTCCGGGGAGCTTAGTCTCGGTTTGTGGTTGAGCCGGACGGTTTGGTCCGGGAGATTTACTCTTGACTTCTTATATTAACTGCTGCATGTGCATAAAAATAGGAAAGATTAAGGTGGTGGGTTCTCGATATCGGGGAGTTCGATTGCACCGACACCAATATCGTTGACTCGGCAAGGTGACTAGCACTTAGCCAAGGTTAAGTCCGGCGGTCCAGTCGGCAAGAGTACGCAGGAGTCCGCTTTGTGCACCAAGCGTTGAGGGCGTACGATAGGTCAGACCAGTGGTGCTTTTACTGGTTTTGAGGTGGGCGAGGCCCAACCCACCGCTTCCGTCTGCCACTACGGAGGTATCCTGGGAGGTAACGGCTCTGAAAGGGGGAACTAAAGGTTTGTGTACACAAAGTTGGGTGTGTGAGTTGCACTGCTTGATCATCATACCCACCATATAGCTGCATGCCATAATCATTCATAAAAACCTTGACACCTAAAGTATAAGTGGAATGGGACGCTTATACTTTAGGACTTGCAAAACGACCCCTTGGTCTATAAGCTTGTGTGGGCATGTTTATAAATCAAAGGTTAATTTCAATATATATATATGCTGCTGTCTGTTAACCGACACCCCAACGTATAATTGGAATGAGACATTTATACGATGGGAGCCTTGTAGAAGATCCCTTGGCTTATGTGTACTCACATAAGTGGAGGTTTAATTTCTTACTTACTTACCTTTCTATTTTACCTATTACAACACTTATATTGCTCCCCTGTCATAACTTGCTAGTTAGTTCCACCGTCATCTGCTTTTGACTACTCTCCACCTTCATGTCCTTCCCTTTCTTCCTCTTCGCTCGGTGCCTTAGGGCATGGGGGAAGGGGTGGGGGATGATAGGGCTTAGTCTTATAGACTAACGGTTTTCGAACCACATCATTTTAGGGAATCGTGGAGCCCAACCCGGAGGAACAGCCCAGGAGGCCGGTGCGCTTGGAGACAGGGCAGTCTAGCTCAGGAGTTCAGACAGCCGGGACCGTGAGTTCCGTTCCTTAGTAGCAGTTTGTTTTTCAGCTTCCGTTTGAGTGACTATGTAATGAGGTGTTGTTGTACCGGGCTTAAGCCCTCTTCCTTTCAGTACTCTATTTTTACTCTGATGTTATACTGTGGACACTCCCTTCGTGGAGTTTACATATATGTGATTTATATTGTGGACTGCAATTCTCTTTACTGTTCTACTTGCTACTTGATTGTGATCGAAAAGGCCGGCAGAATTGGCGCGTTGTAGTGACGACCTTCCCGGGTGCGAAGGTGTCACCGCAAAGCGGCGGTTCTGGGCATAAGACCCCGAGTTTTGAATCAAAAAAAATGGGGTCTTACACATTGTGTTATTCAGATTATACCACCTGCTTGTAACTATGTTTCATATATATTGCACCTTATTCCTTTCTCCGCCCGGTGCCGAGGAGTCGTCATGGGAGTGGATGAGAAGCCACTTATTCTTTATGACTAACGGTTGCTACGTCTTCCATTTTAGGAGGAAACCCCATAGGTGGAGCAGCAGGTTATACAGCCGGACAGCCACGCTAGGATGACAGGGCCAGAGGGGACGGTACCGTCGCTACCGTCGGTTACAGATGTGAGTGTGAGACGTTTTTGTTGTAGCCCTTTTGGGCAAACTGTTGGGTATTGTATCCACAACTACCTGGATTTGAGGAAGCCACCTGTCAAGCTAAGATGAATTCACAATATATTTGATGATATATCTTTAAGTTGTGCTTGCAGTTACTCCACTCTAAGTACACACCAATGTCAGGGTGCAGTAGATCAATATACACGGGTCTGTGCAACGTAATCCCTCGTTGAGCAGATCAGTGTGTTGGCTTACGTGTACTCTCTCTATTGGGGTGTACTTATTTTCAAGTATAGGGCTGAGACAGATCAAGAGCAGACAAGGAGCAAGGATGGGTCAAAGCAACTCACGGGAAGAAAGACGAGAAATGGTCTAAGTTTGATTCGACGAGATTCACTAAGTGATTCTCGCCGATTCAACGAGAATCACTAGTGATTCTCGTCGATTCGTCGAGAATCACTCACCGATTCTCGCCGACCACATCCGGCTGACTCAACGCTTTCAACGCCTTCAAGGATTCTGCCAAGTCAGAATCGGCGAGAATCACCTGGCTTATTCAACGCCTTCAAGGAATCTGCCAAGTCAGAATCGTCGAGAATGACTCTGCATTCTCGACGATTCGTCGAGAATGGAAGATGATTCTCGCTGATTCACTCCGGATGGCTTTCTTTTCAGCTAGAAATCCTCTAAGTAGAATTCGACGGGAATCATTTGTGATTCTCATCGATTCATCGAGAATCACCAATGATTCCCGTCGAATTTGCCTTAGGCAATTTTCGTTGGCGCGCTGGAACGTACCAAATGTGCAGGCGGTTTTTTGAACCGGATTTAGGGCTACTTTTGGTGGGGCCCACAACAGTCATAAAGGATGACCTACAGTATATATATTCGTATATTTTGAACAGTAAACAGCAGGGAGCACAAAGAAAAGGATCGGCCGCCTCGCGTGACCTAATCAATCGCAGTATTTCTTCCACCGTCGTCGCCGCTCATGAAGGTGGTCGCCGCTGCTGATCGTGGATTCTTCATGATCTCCCGGCGACAGAAGCTTAGCCAAGCAACGCGTCTCACGTGTCTATCTTGAGATCCTTTGTCTCTTGATTTGTTGAACGGGAATACCTTCCCCTTCCGAATCGATTTAGACGATTGATCCAAGTAAGACTGTTGGTAGACCTTGCTAGCTTTACTACGAAGGTTGGATCTCGAAACAATCGTCGCCGCACTTCTTACCGCCGCCGATTTCGGGGAGATACTCTCTAAGTGAGCGCTTAGGTCGTGTACTCTTCGTCTTCTTCAAGAACGCGTCATCGAACGAAGAGAGACACCTAGCGCTCCATAAGTAGTTTGTATTTTATACATTCCATTTTTACTTTTGTTGTAAAGGAACGTTGGATCCTCTTTGTAAGGGTTGGGTGCAACCCGTGGTGGAGGAGTAGAGACTCCTTCGGTTGGAAGGGTTCCTTCCAATAGTTTGAGGATTGGATTTCAATCCGGTTGGTGAAGTGACCAAGTCATCCTGTGTTGGGAGATAGGTCGAAGGGGGAAAGTGGACGTACCCAAATCGGGGAACCACTATAACTGCCTGTGTCTTTCTGTGCTTTGTTTGTTTTCTTTTATTGTGCAGGTTAAATTTTAATTCCACAAAAATACTGCACATCACCTATCCCCCCCTAGGTGAAGATAGTTGACACTAGTGTGACTTTCATGTGGTATCGGAGGGAGGTTGCTCAGTAATAAGGTTAACTCCTTGAGTAAGATCCCGGTTCTAGTGTTAAGAAGAAGACAAGACTCAAGCTTGGAGCTAGACTCTGATGTCTCTCCTCTGAGAATCCCTGCTTGCACAACGGAGTATTATCCCATCTGGAAGATGAGAGTTATGTTTCATCTAGAGGCCATCGACCCTCGAGCGTCACTCATCTTGGAAGAGGGTCCCTTCATTCCCATGAAGGCTTCCAGCTCAAGAAAGGATCTCCAAATCCCCAAGAGTCCCGAAGAGATGTCTGAGACCGAGCTCTCACTGTTCAACTTGGAGAGGTTGATTCGTCAGATCATCACTGACGTCTGGTCCGGTATATCTCGTTCAAGAGTGGACAAGTGTAGGATGGCCAAGTCCATGTGGGAAACTATCTCAGACCTCATGGAGGGATCAGAGAAAGCAGGGACCAGTTGTCAGCAAGAGGATGAAGCGTATGTGGGGGCCCTCATTTCTGAAGATGAAGGGCATAATCAATCTGTCAGTATCAGGGCTCCTGTGTCCTTGTCAGAGACTGAAGAAGAAGTTGAGGAAAGTAGTTCTGATGAAGCTGACTCAACAGTCTCTGCATATCTTGACGGTAACCCTGAACAGCAAAGCCAGGAGCAGGTAACTTCTTCATCTTGCCCCTCTCCTCTTGATATTCCTAAAGACAGGAATAGTTCAGAGGGTTGTCCCTCTAGTGATGCAAGGGATATGGATAGCTTCAATCAAAAGATTGAAAATCTTGATTCCCTTGAGAGTGCCCTTCAGACGAGCAACTTACTTGTTGAGGAACAAGCTAAGGAGATTGCTCAGCTGAAGATCTTGATGAATCTCCAACTGGAATCCATCAAAGTAAAGGACTCAAAGATCTCGGATATAGAGAGTCATCTAGAGATTGAGAAGTGGATAGTTTCTAACTTTTCCAAGATAGATGCTATCAAAAGAAAAGAAGAAAATGGGTGGATCTCCCAAATTATTAATTCATGGAGAAATGGGTAAACTGTGTTAAGACGCCCCACCCCGAGTAGGAAGGGCACTCATCATGCTTTCAGGTATGACCACAGGAACAAACATGGTCACTACAAGAATGATCAGCCCTCAGGTGGAAATACCCACAGTGCAAGAGCTGACATGGCTACCCATGAGAGAATACCCAAGGCTCATCCTGAACCCTTTGTATTCTCGGCCTCAGCCCCAACTCATCATGAATGTGTAGGAACCAGCTCTCACTGCATCTCTTTCCACCCTAAAACACAGGAAAGGGGGGTCAGGAAACATGTGGTAAGTACCCATGGGGCCTTTGGAAGTGTGCTGACTGAAAGGAAGGCACCACCTCCCAGGCCTCATGACACTCACCTCATGCATTCTTTCCACTCTCCCACGTATCACGGTGGAAAAGGCAAATTTGTGAGCAGAACCGGATCTATCCCGTTTAGACCTAAGATCATGACTACCTCAGTCAGCAGATCAGGTCAGAAACGGCGATACAACATTCACGAGTGTTGGTGTTGTGGCAAGGTGGGTCACTTTGCCATAGATTGTTGGCACAATCTCTCTGTGCCAAGGGCTAGGGTATGTCCACTTCCTATGAGCAGAGCTAGCCTTCCTGACAGGATTCATGTAGGAAGGCATTCGATATTTTATGCTGACAAGAACCTAGTACCCAATACATATTGGGTTCCTAAGGTAGGGTAATTCTTTTTCGCAGGATAGTCTAGGTTCCCGTAAATATGATGAGAACTAGACATGTGATGTTCCAAGAATGACTTGGAACAAGTATTTGGAATAAGAGTAGTGCGAACTACAATGGCATACTCAAATTGGACATCTGGTGAAATCCAAATAGAGGATCTGCATGATCTATTTTATGATCCCAGGTACACGCATCAGTTTCAATACTTGAGTTATATTATATTGATGCTTATATATGTTTATATACGTATATCCACACTAATATGTCATTTCATACTCTAAAAGCAAATGTTCATATAGACATATAAACACATACACATATATGTTTACACGCCTGATGAACGAATGCAACTGCTAAATGACACTTAAGTACAATTTGAAGAATTCCTTGTAATTACATATTTAGGTAATTGATAATGAACCTCAATGGGTGTAAATTAGTCCATTTGAAATCAAGAAATGTCTGCCCGTGGGTGTAATAAAATACTCCAATTCTTCACCTAGTGTGACACTGTAATTATGTATAGGGCTGGTATACCGCTCCACTCGATCGAGGGTTCGTGATCAAGAATCAAAATGGGGGAAAAGGCGTGAAATTAACGTGCCTCGATTATCTTGCATAGAAACGTCGTATTCTCATTAGCAAACAGTAGTTGGCTAAGTAAAATAGCATAAAATCCCTCATGACTCTTCATATTCAGGAAAATAGCCGTCTGATTTCTCCTTAGCCGCGCAAAAGAAGCAATTGGAAAATCCCGCCTAATCCCACCGACTTTCCCCCCGGTTCGTAATTATATAAATAGCTTAAATCCCTCCGACCCTTCACATCCCGACGATTCGCATCCCTGCTTCTCGCATAGTTCCGTCGACTTCCCGGAATCGCAAGCATCCCGACGACCTCGGCGACGAATCCCGGCGACGATTCGCATCCCGACTTCTTCCCGAGCTCTTCCAGGTTTCCCGTCGACAAAGTCCCAAGGACGCAAGAGCTTCAGACTCCTTCTCTGTCAACTTCTTCTTGTCAGGCGATCCCGTCGCCGTCGTCCCGCCAACCATTCGGTGTTAGGGTAACGTTTCATCCTCCTTGAAATGGCTTGTCTGAAGTGTAGCTTCTATACTAGAATGACTAATAAGGTTTAGACACTTGGGTACTTCTTACTTAGGTTTGAAATGGCTCCAAGAACCACAGCAGGCCTTGTCACTGGATGCGAACTGGTTCGAACAGGCTTCTCTCATGCCTCGGATGAATTAAGGAATATAATCCTCATGCTTGAAGAGGCCGGACTCACTTTCATCCTGGAGCATCCTTGCAAAATTCTGGACAAGGAGGTGTTTGAATTCTTTGCTACTGCAAAGCTACGTCATGAGGACACAGTAATCAAGAGTAAGATTGCCGGAGATCGGATCAAGATGACAGCAGGAAAACTGTCAAGATATCTGCAGCTCTCTAGCTCTGATCAAGAGGAATATCTGGAAGTACAGTATCGAGCCAGGACCCTTCTATTCTGTGGACTAGCTAGAGGAACCAAATCTATCAAGAGGAAGGAAATGAATGAGGAAGGGAAGCTTCTGTCAGATATCATCGGGAAAGTCCTGATCTGTAAACCAGGCTCCCACGATCATATCTCGGGAGAGATGTTCAAGATCCTAGTAGTCATAGTCTGTCGGAAGAGATTCGACTGAGGGGGCCATGTTGTTTGAGAGAATAAAAGATACTCTGCGAACCCCCAGTTTTGGACGGATTATTAGTCTTTATCTCAACCAACTGGATGGAGACAAGTTCGATATAAGTAAAGGAGTTCCCCTACATTATCTGAAGAAAATGTATTCGAGTGTCTTTGATAGATGGGAAAGAAGAATTGGTCAAGCAGCCGTTGCTGAAGAACATGATGAATCCCCGGCTGAGTCCCATGGGGATGAGGACAACAAAACTCTAGCAGATTTCATGGATGAACCTAGTGAAGTTCCTGATCTGCTGGCTACAGGAACCGAGGGGGAGTCTCTACCCCTGCTTCTGGAACTCACAGGACAGATCTTTAAGTATCTGCTAATATTGTTTCTAATATCTCACAGATAGCCAAAGATGTAGTTGACACCCTGTCCACTGATCTAGGTAATGAGGAGGAAGACCAGGAGGATTTGGACGATGCTGCAGTTGAGAATAAGGATATGGAAGATGAGTCTGATGAAGAAGAGAATGATGAAGTTGAAGATGATGCTGAAGTTCCATCTGAGGAAAAAGCTCCAGTGATAGATCATGAGAAATCTAGTACACCAATGGAGGGGGATTCCTCTCAGCAGAGACTGATGAGCATTCCTGAGAAATCTACAGAGGCTGTCCCTATCCCCCTAGTGGAGACAGTGCATGTATCAAGCTCCCCTAGTGAATCTGTTGAAGAGCCAGACCAAGGCTTGCCTCAGGGACATCCACTTCGATCTAATCTAGCAAATCACACAGTGAACGTCATTTAAGGCATAGAGGATGAGCTCAAACTGTCTTTTGAGCAAGCACAGAACAAAGTGTTGAAAAGGATTAAGAAATCTGAGGATCTAATGCTCAAGAACGTCGTGGAAATTAATCACAAGCCGGATGTGATGGAAAAGAAGTTCGAGGCCAAGTATACAGAGGCTGGCACTGCTGTTACTCTTCTCATGCAAGGACTCAAAAAGAACACGGATGACCTGGCAGTGGTTAATCAGAATGCACATGTTGTGGCTAACCATCAAGAAATTCGATGCCAGTATGGTGACTCTGAACGCAAATCAACAAACCCTGCTGAATGAGTTTCCAAAGACTGTAATTCGCATCGATGAGTCACTGCACACTTATGCAAACTCAATTGCCCTCGAAGCCAAAAAGGGGGAGGAAGATTATAAAGCTAAGATGGCAGGGCTTAAACAGATAATCATTGATAACTTTGATCAATCCAATAAGTATGTTTTTGAGAGTTGTCATTGGTTAGTACAACAGGCTTCAGGCATTCACGTTCCAGTTGCCCCTCCAGAGAAGGTTTATACTGCTGCTAACGAAGAAGTAAGTGTTGAAGAAGTTCTACTTAGTGAGGCTGAGACTAAAAAGTATGCTAAGGCTGCTGCCAAAGCTACACTTAGTATCATGTTTGACCAAGTAGCCTTAGCAAAAGCAAAAGGAAAGAGGAAACTCCAAGAAGGGACATCCAAAGAAACTCCAACCAAAAATAAAGTAAGATTGAAGGAGGATGAAGTGAGAAATGAAAGATGGAGTCCTATTTCAAGGAGTATTATTTTGGATACTTTTATGCTACAGTAAAAGGGGGAAATCAATCGGAATGATGTTTACAGTCAGTATGAGTGGGAGCTGCACAAGATATATGAAGCTAAAAGGAACATCTTTTGCAGGTCCAACATCGTGGCAAATAAAGCTCCTCCTCCCAGATACTATCCAAAGCCCAAAGAATACTATGAGAGACAGAGCAGGAAGCACTTGGCGCAGCAATTGAAGGATGAAATTGCTAAGGAAAAATAGACTTAGGGCTTGGGCTTATCTACTTTTTGTTGCTTATTTGTCTGCTCATATTAATCATTTGAACAATTCTCTTGGATATATATATATGATTTTATGATTGACTCAAGTATTGTTCTTTGTGTCTTATCTCTGTTAATATGCTGTGTATATTCTCTGGATGGTGGTATTCATCTTAGCTAGTAGGATTTTGGCTTCATCAAATAGGGAGAGATTGTTGGGTATTGTATCCACAATTACCTGGATTTGAGGAAGCCACCTGTCAAGCTAAGATGAATTCATAATGTATTTGATGATATATCTTTAAGTTGTGCTTGCAGTTAATCCACTCTAAGTACACACCAATGTCAGGGTGCAGTAGGTCAATATACACGGGTCTGCGCAACGTAATCCCTCGTTGAGCAGATCAGTGTGTTGGCTTACGTGTACTCTCTCTATTGGGGTATACTTATTTTCAAGTACAGGGCTGAGGCATGTCAAGAGCAGACGAGGAGCAAGGATGGGTCAAAGCAACTCACACGAAGAAAGACGAGAAATCGTCTAAGTTAGATTCGACGAGAATCACTAAGTGATTCTCGCCGATTTGACGAGAATCACTAGTGATTCTCGCCGAATCGTCGAGAATCACTCACCGATTCTCGCCGACTGCATCCGGCTGACTCAACACTTTCAACGCCTTCAAGGATTCTGCCAAGTCAGAATCGGCGAGAATCACCTGGCTGATTCAACGCCTTCAAGGAATCTGCCAAGTCAGAATCGTCGAGAATGACTCTTCATTCTCGACGATTCGTCGAGAATGGATGATGATTCTCGCCGATTCACTCCGGATGGCTTGTTTTTCAGCTAGAAATCCTCTAAGTAGAATTCGACGGGAATCATTAGTGATTCTCGTCGATTCGTCGAGAATCACCAATGATTCCCGCCGAATTTGCCTTAGGCGATTTTCGTTGGTGTGCTGGACCGGACCAAATGTATAGGCGCTTTTTGAACCGAATTTAGGGCTACTTTTGGTAGGGCCCACAACGGTCATAAAGGATGACCTACAGTATATATATTCGTATATTTTGAACAGTAAACAGCAGCGAACACCAAGAAAAGGATCGGCCGCCTCGCGTGACCTAATCAATCGCGGTATTTCTTCCGCCGCCGTCGCCGCTCGTGAATGTGGTCGCTGCCGCTGATGGTGGATTCTTCCTGATCTCCCGGCGACAGAAGCTTAGCCAAGCAACGCGTCTCACGTGTCTATCTTGAGATCCTTTGTCTCTTGATTTGTTGAACAAGAATACCTTCCCCTTCCGAATCGATTGAGACGATCGATCCAAGTAAGACCGTTGGTAGACCTTGCTAGCTTTTCTATGAAGGTTGGATCTCGAAAGAATCGCCGCCGCACTTCTTGCCGCCGCTGATTTCGGGGAGATCCTCTCTAAGTGAGCGCTTAGGTGGTGTACTCTTTGTCTTCTTTAAGAACGCGTCATCGAACGAAGAGAGATACCTAGCGCTCCATAAGTAGTTTGTATTTTATACATTCCATTTTTACTTTTGTTGTAAAGGAACGTTGGTTCCTCTTTGTAAGGGTTGGGTTCAACCCGTGGTGGAGGAGTAGAGACTCCTTCGGTTGGAAGGGTTCCTTCCAATAGTGTGAGGATTGGATTTCAATCCGATTGGTGAAGTGACCGAGTCGTCCCGTGTTGGGAGATAGGTCGAAGGGGGAAAGTGGACGTACCCAAATCGGGGAACCATTATAACTGCATGTGTCTTTCTGTGCTTTGTTTGTTTTCTTTTATTGTGCAGGTAAAATTTTAATTTCGCAAAAAGACTGCACATCACCTATTCCCCCCCCCCCTAGGTGAAGATAGTTGACACTAGTGTGACTTTCACAAACAACTATTTACGTACTCTGATATTAGAAGTTTGTTTTAACTTCTTTATTTATGATTTTATGGACTATATGCTTTGTGTGGATTTGACTTCTGTGTTATATTTTTGTTGGGTTGCAATGTATGATATTGGTTATAGCTGGAATAATAGGCGTCTTGTGGTACAGGCTAGCCCGAGTGCTAGTGCTACCCCAAGGCGGCTGTTCTTGGCATAAGACCCCTCTCGTGCCGTGTTTTGTGTTCCGGGAGGGGGGTCTTACAAAAAGTAGGCTCTAGAAAATGGTTTTAGGATTTTGAGGAACTTACACCCCCTTTAAAGTAATCATGGATAGATTGGGACACTTTGATTCAATATTTATGTACATGCTTAAATGACTTTGGATGCTTATGAAATTTAGGAAGTAAACTTATTTAGATGATGTTGTTCCCTAAAAATTTTATTGTGAATTTTGGATTGATTTTAGTACTTCATTCACAAACCCTAAGTTTGATTCAATCACAAGATAATTATTTTAGGGTCATTTGCTTACTGAAAAATTAAGAAACTTGGTCAGGGAACATTTTAGGAGATAATCATACTCTGTGAATTTATATAAAAATATTTGAAGAATTTTCATATAGGATCCTTCACAAGTGCCCTTAGATGAATATTTTTAAATAATTTATCTATGTGACCAATTGAAGTTGGAAAACGATAATTCTTGGTCAGTAGTCTTTTCTGGTCATATTCATCATCTAGTAATGTTCTCATAACTTTTGGATGGTTGGTTTAATTTTTCCCTATTTATCCGAATATTGTGGTTATTTATTCAATAATTTGTTGGATGTCAAAATCTTTATGGAAAATTGGGATTTTTGATAATTACTGTTATCTTTGATGATATACACTTGTCATAATTTTATTTGGCCATATCATGTCAGAAAATTGTACTTGGTGTTCAAAAGCCTAGGTGGCCTAATTTTGCAGAAAATATAATAAATGTCAAATAAAGTAGGAAAATTATACTCTTCTGGATTTATTCATAAATTATCATGATAGACCCCCAATAATAATCTTAGGTCATTTGGATGATTACTTGGAAGGTCACCATCCTTGCATACCATATAGTTCATTAGGTCTGCACACAGCAAAACCATAGAGTTAGGGAAACATGTGAACCTTTGTATGGGGTAGGTTGTGTACCTGGTCTGGTTGAGAAAGAATAAGGTCACCAATGGACGGCAGGTTGTGAGAGGCTGGTTGACTAGGGGCATGGTTGTGCTCGGGATCGACGGTGGATCGTCTTTCCCCAGAGAAAGAGGCTAAATACACTTAGAGTTCGTTCAAGTGTAATGCTAAGAGAGTTTAGGACATGTGTAGATACCAAAAATAATAAGTACCTTGCGAAAGGAATCTTTGGGCTTCAGCCCATCATAGTTCCTAGTGCCCTCGAGAGCTCTTCACAGGGAATGCCCTGGGCAGTTCAAGGTTAACCTTTAACCGTAAGACTAAAATTATTAAAGAGCAACTAATAATTCAGGTACTTCACTTTCACTCACCTCATGGTCACGGGAGGCTAAATTGGTTAAGACACATGAGCGGTAGGCTCGGTGATGATAGGTACAGACTGGTTAGTCCGGGGAGCCAGTGGCTCCGAAGGTTGTTGTGATGGACGGGTTAGTCCGGGGAGCCGATGGCTCGGGAATTCATGGTTGCATGTGCATAAAGGTAATGGGACTTCGGTATTAGATGCTCATTCGCACAAACATCGATACGTTGACTTCACAAGTGTGGTTCTCACTTAGCCAAGGAAAAGTCTGGCGGGTTTGTCAGCATTTGTATGTGGTGACTCTGGTTTGTCCTTCAGAGGCATACGTAAGGGCTAGGAATGGTAGTGCGGATACCCGCCTAGGAGAGGGGTGGCCCAACCCACTATCTCTATTATCCACTCTTAAGGCTCCTGGGAGTGAAGCTAGCTTCCAAAATCGGGGAACTAAAGGTATATGCACATAGAGTCGGGTGTGTGTGTTGCACTTGTATGAACATAACATTAAACTAGCATAACATAGCATATTATATCATCAATGCATTTAAACCCCTACCCCTATCGTATAAATTGGTATGAGGCTTTTTATACGATAGGCCTTGCACAACGACCCCTTAATCTATAAGTTTATATGGGCATTCTTATAAATTAAGGTTACTTTTAATATAGCTTTTTCACTTTAGTATTTTTACTGCTCTGTACTTTACTTTGTTTACATTACTGCTTCATTGCTATAGTTCTTTTGTGCATACACCTGCTAGGATAGTTGTCACCTACTTGTTCCACTCTGCTTTATTGTCCTACGCTTTCCTCCTCCCCGCAAGGTGCCTAGGAGTCACGGGGGTGTTTGTGGGGACGATAGTGGCTTAGTCTTTTGACTAATGGTCGATGAACCACATCATTTTAGGGGACCGAGCTGCAAGACCATCAGCACCGGTAGGACAAGGAGGCGGGATATGAGGAGCAGTTGTCGTGCATTACCACTACTGCACGGCGACAGGTCGAGGATGGATTTCAGTTTGCCCATTTTTCTACTTTATTTCATATTTTGTACTCATTGTGGACTATTGCTCTTTTATATATATTGATAGTGAGCTTTGATCTGTGGACTTGTACTACTTACTTCTCTTTTGTGATACACTGTGATGTGATCATTTTAGCCAGCAGGATCGGCGCCGTGCAGTGTCATCTAACTTGGTAGTTGGAGTCACTGTAAGGCGGCGGTTCTGGGCGTAAGACTCGGTGGTGAATGGAAAAAAAGGGGTCTTACAAACTGGTATTAGAGAAGACCACGATCATAAAGAAGTAAGTCGATCCACAACACTGGGTCACCCCGTGCGAGCATTAGTTTGGGGACAAACTAAGCAACGGAAGTTGTGGTGTGCCCATGTATAAATATCACAATATATAGTCCTAATATCAATTAGTTAGGCCAACCCAACTAGGAAACTTGACTTACCAAGATGATTCTTAGCGTATCCTGGTCAAAATTGACCTTAGGTATAAATTTAGTTTAAGGTGCAAGGATACAAAAGCGGCTAGAGGAAGAGTCTAACGCAAGAGTAGCAACTTGAGTCTTAAACACTGATGTCCCTACTTTACTTATCATGTGGTACTATCACTTGTTACCCGAACCAATAGGACCACCTTAAGGAGAATTGATTCCTATAATCCATTAGTGGAATAGTATGGGACTCATAAACTCAACCCTCGTATCGATAACATGATTACGTTGAGACAACCATCATACCAAATACCAAGGGTCGGATAAGAATTAAAGATCAGAAGAGAGCCATTTGGGATTGGGTCGAAGGTTGACCTTGAGAAAGTGGTCGTAAATGGTAACCCGGAGATTCTAAAGTATGGAGTATATCAACAAGATTTAGGATGGAACCCCAAGTCTAGGGTTGCATGCACTAAGGATTATGTGCATATCTAGCCCGAGTATAACATAGTGATATCGAAGATACTTATCCCAAGATAGTATAGGCTTATCTTTTTTTTATTGGGAGCTTATCTTTTTTTTATTGGGAGCTTATCTTTTGTTTATTGGGCAAATTAGTTATTGACATGGATTTTCTTAGACCTAATTTTGAAAATGTGGTGTCACAAATATAGAGATGTTGAAGTTGATCGTATTCGACATTATTCAGGCGAAGATAAGATTTTGTAAAAGCATGCTTGGAATGACTTAATCCTTTCTTACTTCGATCGTACAAATGTGGCCAAGCCTGTCATATATTAAATGTTGGTAACTGATGAATTAAACATGAAAATTGATTGATCATTATTATCCATGCTTACCTGACATACCCAAGTCATAAGGTTGAAAACTTGCAGTTTGGGATAGGGCAATGTCATGGTAATAAGGAGGAGTAATTACAAGACTTAACTATTACAAGATTTCATGTGAATTAGATGATGGGTAGTAAGATTCAGGATATCTGGGAAGATAGATTAAATCGCTATGTTGTAACATCAGAAGTATGATAAATCTAGGAAATTTGAAAGAAATTAGCAGACAATATATTGAAGAACTATACCTTAGGTATGACTCTGCATACTTGATTCAGATAGCATCAAGGATCAGAAAATATACGTTTGATAATATTATAGTCATGGTTAGCAAGATTCATGACTATGAAAAATGGATTTTGGATTATTAAGTGTAATTACGCCAGAATGGCATGAAAATTAATGGGTATTAATAATAATCTCCAAAGATTCACGAATACACCCTTTTAAATTTTGAGAATGATAGGACACATGACGATGTGAGCATATCCATTAAATGATAAAAGTTAGATAAATCGTAAATTTGAGTTGATTGATTACTCAAGCGTACTCAAAGGAATGAGAACCTGATTGTGTAGAGGACGGTTATAGAGTCATCGTATACACTTACAAACGAGAACTTAATTTACTTGAAGAAAATTGTGTTTATCAGAACGTGTATTTTCCCGGAATAAAGAAAGACATCATGGATTTTGTGATGCACGGTGAGGTTTGTCCGTTGGTGAAGGTTAGTGCAAGGGTTATTGGGGAAAAACTATAGTAACTGCCCGAGTTAGAGTGGAATTTTGAGGATATAATTATGGATTTCATACACATGTTACCACATCCCCACTCCGGGCATAATTATAATAGGAACATCGAGGATAGATTGACTGAGGTAGCTGGGGTCACCCCAATCCAGAAGAAAGCTCCTGTTGGTGGTTCATGAGATTTGTGAGTAGTTGTCTGTTATCATGGTGTGCTCAAGAAGATTGTGTCGGATCAGGATGGACGGTTTACGTCCAAGGAGAGAAGATCAGTCCAGGATTATCTGGGCTCTTGGTCGACATTCAGCACAACTCTCCACTCCTAGAGCGGACCAGCCAAGTATTACGATATGCGAAATTGTCAAGTAGAGTTTCAGGATGGAGAATATGGGTTCTTGAAGATACGTCCAATGCATGGAATCTCGCGGGTATGCGGGCGAAAGAAGCTCAGTCCAAGATATAGGGGGCCCTACAGGATCCTGGAGCGGATTGGTCCATTGGCTTATAGACTGGAGCTACTGCCGGAGTTAGCGGGTTTTCACGACATCTTCCATGTATACTCTCTTAGTAAGGCTTTGCGATGGCCAGAGCAGCAGGTTCTTATTGTTGATGGCCTGATAGCTTCTGACCGATCAGTTCGCTTGGGCTGGTCAGGATAGATGATACGGTAGTGCGAGTCTTGCAACACGAGAAGGTTTCATTGGTCAAGATCATGTAGTAAAATCATGGACAGGAGGAGCATACCTGGGAGCCACTGGATCTGATGTAGTGGAAGTACCTGGAGCCCTTTGCATCAGGTATAACTTCAATTTCTGAGGAATATTACATTCAGTTACTCTCAGTAGAAATCCTGCAGTCCTAACCTGAATTTCGGGACAAAATTATTATTTTTATTTATTGGGATTTGTAACATCCCTCAAGCAACTATACCACTAGGAGAGGTTTTTCATGACTAGGTCGTGACAAAACCCTAGGAAGCTCAAGGAGACCAGGTGAACTAGGGCATGAAGGTAGAAATCACCCTGGTTTGCAAATAACACATTCCAACTACCTAACCTAGGGTTTGACTTTAAGGCCTCACCCTGACTCTTTGACCCCCACCATAACATCTCTAATCCATTAGGGTGTCCCTTGGAGCACCTAGAACTCATTGGGGTCAACCAAAGTGGCCAAGTTAACCAAAGTCAACCCTAACCCTAAAATGGTCAAAGTTGTCTATCTAGGGCCAATGGACCTCAACCTTGCCAAAATGACCCCACATAGACCTTCCTAACCCTTAGGTGAGTCCAATGGGTCACTGACCACCCATTGGGGTCAACCAAATAGGTCAAGTTCACCAAAGTCAACCCTAACCCTAAAATGGTCAAAGTGGCCTATTTAAGGCCAATGGACCTCCAACTTGCCAAAATGACCCCACCTAGACCTTCCTAACCCTTAGGGGACTCCAATGGGTCACTAACCACCCATTGGGGTCAACCAAATTGGTCAAGTTGACCAAAGTCAACAAAAACCCTAAAAATGGTCAAAGTACCCTAATAAGGGTCAAGTAACCATCAAGGTGTCAAACAAACCCTACCCAAGTCTCCCTAGACCTTAGGGGAGGTCGATGAGTCATTAAGGACCCATTGGGGTCGAATCAAAATGTCAAATTGACCAAAGTCAACTCAACCCTAAATTAGGTCAAATTAACTCAAGTTAACCCAACCAATCCCAACCCACTTGGGTTAGGCCCAATTAAGGTGACCCATTAGCCCATGAGGTGTGAAAATATCTAATTTGCCATTCATTTTCTATAAACGATGACTAAGAGAGAGAAAATGGGAGTTTCCCCCTTTAGTGGTGTAGAGAGAAAGAAGAAAGAGAGAGAGGAGTTATGGAGGGTGACTATGAGCCACCCCATTCTCCTCCCCAAGAATCCATTCATTCCTCCTGACCCTTGGTAAGATATTCACACAAGTTTCTCATCATCCACCATCAATGGAGGAGCCCAACCACCATGGCCGACAACCCCTTCACCTCCCCTCCAATGAAAAAATTATAAATCCCCCTATACAGCCCTCCATTTTCCCTTCTGGTCAACCCATCACCTTCAAAACATCCTTGGCAGTCAAAATGATGTATTGGAATGATGATTTTGGTGGAGGATTGAGAAATTGGACAAGCTCGCTAGAGAGGGGAAAAGCCACGACCAACCGTCGTCGCCGCCGTCGTCGGCCCCAAACAAGGTCCACTTCTCCTTTTCTCCCCTTGTGCTAGCATCCTAGATCAATAGGATTTGAAATCGAGCCCAATTGGGATGATTTACATTTTGAATTCCATAAAAAATCATGGTTTTTGCATTCTCGGGTTCGCCGAAAATCACCCCTCCGGTGGCCGTGCCGCCTTCCAGCGATAGCCACCGCCTCAACGGAGGTGGTGGTGATGGAGGTCGGCCGAGGAGGGGGTTGGATCGCCGACAAAAGGCTTAGAAAACACCACCAGGTTTGGCCAATCAGAATCATAGGCTGGAGGAGGAAGACAATTCCTGGATCGTCCGATCTGATGTTAAATTATAATTTTATTCAAATAGTGTTTTGTTCTCTCTTAATATACATTGTTTTGAACCAAAAAAATGAGGCCCTTATAGGCCTTTTTAGGAAACATGGCCAGTCACAAAAGTTGTATACCTTTGAGTCTACTTAATTTTAATATTAAGTTCAGCTCCTTTGGTTCAGTGGTCTGACCACATCACTCAAAATGGTGTAGTCTATACATAGGGATAATCAGAGACTAAATTTAGAGCCCTTATCAATCCAGCCATCCAAATGACTTGAGATTTGAACTGTGGGTCACTCCTACCAATACCTTTGACATATCAAAAAATGGGAATTTTTCGAGAACATTTTTCTATAGTTGATGAAAACATTTAATAAATCATGTATGAATTAATTAAGGGGTCTAAAGACCTCAAAACTATCCAATATTTTGGTGGATGACCCTTAGGGCTATGATAAGTTACTGGTAAAAATGTCAGCCCATTTGGGTCTGATTTGAGTAAATAAGAGTGTGACCAAAGTTAGGTCACCTAAGGGAAAATTAGGGCAAGGGGGAAATTGGAGGGTTGAGTGACCAATCCTCATCCAAAAGGGATGAAACTTTAGCCACTGACTCAAAGTCACCTAAAACACCCAACAAGAGATCTAGGGTGGTTTAGGGTGGATATATCCTAAGACCCTAGTGTAGGCCCTAGAGTTGAGGTTTTGGGCCTAGTGAAGGACATGGGATTGTATGTCCTTAGATGGTCTTGGAACTTGGTTGGTGAGTTCCTGGAGTAAAAGTAGGCTCTGGAAAATGGTTTTAGGATTTTTGGGAACCTACTCCCCCTTTAAAGTAATTATGGATAGATTAGGGCACTTTGATTCAATATTTATGTACATGCTTAAATGACCTTGGATGCTCATGAAATTTAGGAAGTAAACTTATTTAGATGATGTTGTTCCCTAGAATTTTATTGTGAATTTTTGATTGATAATTTTAGTACTTCATTCACAAACCCTAAGTTTGATTCAATCACAAGATAATTATTTTAGGATCATTTGCTAACTGGAAAGTTATTAAACTTGGTCAGGGAACATTTTAGGAGATAATCATGCTCTGTGAATTTTTATAAAAATATTGGAAGAATTTTTATATAGGATCCTTCACAAGTGCCCCTAGATGAATATTTTTAAATAATTTATCTATGTTATAAATTGAAGTTGGAAAATCATAATTCTTGGTCAGTAGCATTTTCTGGTCATATTTATCATCTAGTAATTTTCTCATAATTTTTGGATGGTTGGTTTAATTTTTCCCTATTTATCCGAATATTATGGTTATTTATTCAATAATTTGTTGGAGGTCAAAACCTTTTTTGGAAAATTGGTATTTTTGATAATTACTGTTATTTTTGATGATATACACTTGTCATAATTTTTTAAGATCATATCATGTCAGAAAATTGTACTTGGTGATCAAAAGCCTAGGTGGCCTGATTTTGCAGAAAATATAATAAATGTCAAATAAAGTAGGAAAATTATACTCTTCAGGATTTATTCATAAATTATCATGATAGACCCCCAATAATAATCTTAGGTCATTTGGATGATTACTTGGAAGGTCACCATCCTTGCACACCATATAGTTCATTAGGTCTACACACAGCAAAACCATAGATTAGGGAAACATGTGAACCTTGGTATGGGATAGTTGGTGTACCTACTCTAGTTGAGAAATAATAAGGTCACCAATGAAAGGCAGGTTGTGAGAGGCTGGTTGACTAGGGGCAAGGTTGTGCTCGGGATCGACGTTGGATCGTCTTTCCCCGGAGAAAGAGGCTAAATACACTTAGAGTTAGTTCAAGTGTAATGCTAAGAGTGTTTAGGACATGCGTAGATACCAAAAATAATAAGTACCTTGCGAAAGGAAGCTTTGGGCTTCAGCCCATCGTAGTTCCTAGTGCCCTCGAGAGCCCTTCACAGGGAATGCCCTGGGCAGTCCAAGGTTAACCTTAAACCGTAAGACTAAAATGATTAAAGAGCAACTTGTAATTCAAGTTCTTCACTTTCACTCACCCTGTGGTCACGGGAGGCTAGTTTGGTTTAGACTCACGAGCGGTAGGCTAGGTGGTGAATGGTACGGACTGGTTAGTCCGGGGAGCCAGTGGCTCGGAAGGTTGTTGTGGAGGACGGGTTATTCCGGGGAGCCGATGGCTCAGAAATTCATTGTTGCATGTGCAGGTGGTGGGTCTTCGGTATTAAACGATCGTTTACACCGACGTCGATACGTTGACTCGGCAAGTGTGGTTCTTACTGAAAGTCTTTAGTTTCAAGGATAGTTAAATCACTTAGAGGGGGTGAATAGATTAATGGTCTCTTTATTAATTATTTTCTTTTTTTTTAGTTTGCTGCTTGAGTGGTTGATTATTTTCTGCTTTCAAGATGATTTATTCTGCACAAAGAAAACAAACACAGCACAGCACACAGATATTTATAGTGGTTCCCCAACTAGGTACATCCACTTTCCCTCCCACCTATCCAACTATCTTGTTAGACTAGGCACTTCTCCAAAATGCTCCTAGGAGCTTACACCTTAGGCCCTTATCCTTACACACAGATTCTTCACATAATCCAAAATCAGAACCACAAGGGTTACTACCTCAGAGCCCTATAGAGCTCCTACAGCTCAGTGATCCACTTATCACCTACCTCAGCCTTATTTCTAAGGCCTACAACTCAGGCTCTACAGCCCTACAGCTTCAGACACACATCCCTACTCTTAGAGTGCTGCAACAATTCTACAACTCAGTACCCTTTCAAATACCTACAGCTCAAATCCAGGGAAACTGAATCCTATAGGATGAAAGTAGATTGATGGATATTCTTGACACAAGAGATATTTCTCTATGTCAAGCTTCTTGACTGAGATAGACTCAACCCAACAATGACTACAAGAGTTTATTTCCTGAGTCTACCTTTACTTAACTAAGATATACTTAGTCCTAACTACTTTCACAGCCACAAGTAATTACTCCTGCTGGAAGTTACATGTAGAGCAATGGTCTGCCTCTCCCTGATTTGAGACAGAAGCTCAGCCCTCTCTTCTTTACAACAACAATGATCCTTGTGCTGGAAGCAACTTGCAGAACCATAGTCTGCCCTTCTCTCTTTTCTGGGCTGAGGTGATTCAGCCCTTACTTTGACTCCTGAGAAATAGTCCCCTGAGCCTTCATTTAGATCTTGGCTTCTTCAAGCTTTCTTCACTTCACAGCTTCCAGACAAAGATTTTCAGGTGCTTGAGTTGCTGGAACTGTGAAGAACCTGTAGCAAGGGTCGGCCCTTGACTAGTATCTTATGCTCAGAGAAGATACTCTGAACTAGCTTGCTGGTGTAGGTGATAATGGCACCAGCTATCTTGTTGTAGAAGATGTTGATTCCAACAGCTGACTTACTCTTTTTCTTTCTCATCTTAAGCTTCCTATTCAATAGCCCCACAACAATGGTAGAGAAGAAGAACAACTATTTCTTCTTTTATGTATTGAGACCCAATGACTCTTTTAGCAATGGGTCCCACACATTTAATGTTGCCTGTAAATTTGCTTTAATGTCAACTATCGTATAGTAGGTCTGCGGCAACCTTTGTCGCGTACTATAGTCATCCCGCCACTTATTTTAAATATACTGACATGTTAACTTGCTGACATCACCAGCTGTGTACTTGGCCAAAAATCAAGCATCATAGAATAAGCGTTGAGTGCGTAAGTATCACTCAACACCAAAAAACTTAGACAGATTCACTGCCTCTTGGCGTTGAGTGGGTCACCTTCACTCAATGCCAAACTACTTAGAATATTAAGTCTGATTCTAGGCGTTGAATGATTCAGCTCCACTCAACGCCAATCTTGCTTTATCAGCTTTCAACTTTTTGGCATTGAGTGAGTAAGCATCAGTCAACGCCAAACCCCTTGGACAAAATTTTGTCTTCACTAGGCATTGACAGTGTTGAGTCAGTAACCTCCACTCAATGCTTTTTGCCTTTTTATTCCTCCAGAAAGTCCTTCTTTTTATGTCTCTCTTTTCCATCTTATCTCATTCAGTCTTGTTGTACCATTTACCTCTATCAGATCTTTTGGCTTTGACCTAGTCCCAAGGAAGCAGAATAATAGATTTGGACTCTGGGCTCCACTGCTCGAAATCAGGCCTCTGTTCCATTTCTTCTCTATATCTCTTTTTCCTTAGCTTGGCCTCCTTCAGCATCATCATTGATTCTTTCTTTGACTTGTAGTGACTGGTATACTGTGCGGCTGAAGGAAGGATTCTGAGCACCAGTAGTCTTCTCTCCCCACTGAGCATTAGCACTGTCACCTTCTTTAATGTACTGAACATATTCTTGATTGTCTTGAATTTGGGCTTCACTGCTATACATTTTGTTCAAAGCATCTTGTAAATTGTCAGACATCATTGGGATGTTATTATATTGCAGTGGCTCCATTCCCAATGAGCCTCTCATAACATTTGTGGCCCAGACCATATTCTCAGTATTTGTTCTAATGACATTTCTCTCTCCCTTTTGACTTCTTCAATTACTTGAGTAGTCTGGGAGGTGCTAGCTTTGTTTATTTCCCCTTCCAGGTAGTTAACTCCAGTAGTTACTTGATTTTTAACTTCTAACATGTGGTCATCAAGCATCTTGGTGCAGGCATCCATCTTAGTGAAGATTTCAGTGTTCTGTTCTTTTCTCAAAACTTTATCATTCTCATGAATGGTCACAGAGTTCTTGGCCTGAATATTTTTATTTTTCAACGATAATAACAATATTCTGATTTGACACATCCAGTTTCTCCATGGTGTAATCTACAGTAGGAGAAGCTCTTGTAAAGAATTTTACTATTTCTCCTTTCAGCAGATTCAGTTCAAACCTTATAGATTTGATCTCAGTTGCAAGATCATTTCTAACATCTTTGCGTTCTTCATACACATAGTTTTCCAATGCCCTTCTATACTCATCTAGCAAACCTTTAAGCTGGGCCATGAAGGTAGATGGCAGCTGATCAAATTTGGCAGATGTGCCCTAATCCAGGGCTTTAGTTTCTCCTTGTACAGGCTTGCTCCCTGTTCCTTGAGTTGTGCCACTCTTGTGTTGTTAAGTTTCTAGATGTGGTGAGGAGTGTGCTTTATCATCACTTTCTTCCTCTTCCTTAGATTCTTATGAAACTAGATTGTGTACCTTATGACCAGGGAGACCAGAAGATTTCTCCCCCTCAACCACTGCCATGTTTTTGTTTACATGCAGGTCAGTAGCAGCAGCATTCTTTATTTGAGGAACCTCCAGTTGCTCCTCTACAAATAATGCATCATGCATTATTTCTTGTATCAGTTGCTCCCCCTCAATTTGAGCAATCCTTCCCTTAGTACTAGGAGTTTCCAAGACTTTATCCTGTACTTCCTCATCTTAAGACATAGGTATTTGCCTATCTGCATCTTCCAATCTGGCGGCATCATCCCCCATTCCTGTAGATATTTTTTTAACAATCTCCTCTGCTATTTGGCCAGCATCCTTGGCTGGAGACAAATCCTCTCCTTCCTCTCCAGTAGATCCAGCTAACCCGACAATAATCTCATCCACTTCAGGAACTGAATCTGACTCTAGTCTGCTAATTCATGCAGGCTCAGAGCACTCCAAATGGGTGACCAATAGTATCCGAGCCACATTGGGATATCCCCCATTGTGTGATGATGCTATGGTGGCTGAGTCAGGAATACAATCAAATCTACTTGAAGGCAATCAACCTGAGATTGCCCAAGTTATTTACCCCCTCCAGATTTTGACATGATTGATCAGCAGGTTCAAGGCATGTATAGTCCTCCAAAGGAGGTTACTAATATTGTCATTGGGAAGGTTGATAAGCCTGAGGCTACTCTGAAAGAATAGCAAGATACTCTATTAGCAAAGAAGAGATTCAGGGAGCAGGCTGCACTCAAGCCAGATTATGAGCAGTGGAGTCCTACTTCAAGGAACATAATACTCACTGCATGGAAAGCTGTACAAGACAAAGTTCATGAGAGAGGGAAGTGGTACAATGAGATAGAATGGCAGAAGTATGAGGCAAGATAGGAAGCAATAGTACAATTCAGAAGGAAAGCTAAGCTGGAAAGACTGCCATCAGATGCTAAGGAGCCAAGCAAGTACTTCCCAAAGCCTTTTCACTATTTTGAAAGGCAAAGGATCAAGGAAGAAGCTCAGAAGAAAGCTGATCTAAAAGGAAAGAAGATAGCTGAAGAATCAGAAGCTCCTGTGACAGCTACAATTCAATCTGGCAAAGGGATTATAATTAGAGAGCCTGATCAATCCTGATTATGTTTTAAGTTCCTTCATAGTGTTTTGTAATGTTGTGATGTAATCATTAAATGTAAAACAATGTAATCAAACATTACCCGGTTATAAACAAAATGTTGTTTGGCATATTATAATGTTCATTCTGTGATGAATTGTTTTTATGTTTTGTTTATATTAAGTATTCCTGTCATGTCATATATCATCATTTAGTACTGTTTATAAAATGGTGTATATCATTGGCTATAAGGGTTATGACTTCTCCAAATAGGGGGAGATTGTTGAGTACATTGGAAAATGTGTACCTGATTTGAAGAAGCCCAACCTAGCACAATGATATACATCAAGGTGTATTTGATGTTGTTTTAAGTTGACATGTGCAGGTGAAGAATTGATAAAGTATGCAGAAAAAATTCTAAGCCCAAGTGTCGACACAGAGGAAGCAGTGTCGACACATAGAAGAAAATAGTCGACACAACACTGGGAAGCAGTGTCGACACATAGCAGTTAGTCTACAACTACACTGGGAAAAAGTGTCGACACAGAGGAAGCAGTGTCGACACATAGAAGAACATAGTCGACACAACACTGGGAAGCAGTGTCGACACATAGCAGTTAGTCTACAACTACACTGGGAAAAAGTGTCGACACAGAGGAAGCAGTGTCGACACATAGCAGTTGGTCTACAACTACACTGGGAAAAAGTGTCGACACAGAAGAAGTAAGTCGACACAACACTGGGAATTTGTGTCGACACAGAAGAAAAGCGTCGACCTCAACATTGGGAAAATGTGTCGACACAGAAGAATATAGTCGACCTCAAGTTTTTCTACACCAGCAGAATGTGTCGACACATTGTGATTGAGTCGACACATTATAGTAGTGTTAGAAGAAGACTGTGTCGACACCTGAAGGCTAAGTCGACACTTACTAAGTTATGATTCTACAACAACTGTGTCGACACACAGGACTTGTGTCGACACGCTGAAGAGTCAAGACCAAGTTATTTTCAGAAGAAGCTGTGTCGACTCAAAGGCAACTTAGTCGACATCACTAAAGACTGTGTCGACACCAAAGTCAATTGTGTCGACACAGATAGACAGATGGTCTCGACACTTTCTGACAGACTGTCTCGACAACTTGTGGTTCAAGACTAAGGCACAGGACTTGTTTGAAGACTTGACAGCTGTGGGTTGCCACCGGTTAACTGAAGCTGTCAGACTTGTCAGAAAACGGTTAGAAACCGGATCAGCCGGTTACCATGAAGAAAGTCTATAAATAGACAGATTCAGAAGGAGAAAGTAACTTTTGAAAATATTGATAAGAATCAAAAAGTTGAGAAGGATTACAATCCAATTCATTTCAAGAAAGTGCTAGGCACTTAAGAAGATCTTCTCTGGAAGATCAAAGAAGACTATCTAAGGATAGATCAAAGAAGAGTTCTAATCAGAATTCAGAAGAATCATTCAAAGTGCTGGATAGAGAGAGATCAAGCCAGAATTTGAAGAAGAAGAAAGAATCCACCAGTGGATTCTCAAGAAGCTGTTTGGAAATCAACTCAGCTAAGTTTATATTCAAGAAGCTTTGAAGAAGGCTCAGATACAGTTGATTGCATCAGCTGATCAAGAATTGTCTTGGCCTTTTCTCTCTCAATTTTGGCAAGACAGTTAAATAATCTTTTCTATATTTCTGTAGGATCTGTTTTCACAGATCTGAGTTGTAAGCCTGTGTTATAAAGGCTGAGTGTAGGAGTGTTGAACTCTGAGTGGTAGGGCTGTTTGCCTGAGTGTAGGAGAAGAATCTTCTCTGAGTTGTAGGCCTTGGGGCAAGGCTGAGGTAGGGCTGTTGTGCCTGAGTTATAGGAACCAGTTGGGTTCTGAGTTGTAGGATCTGTTGATCTGAGATTAGTGGAAGTTTGGCCGAATCTAGCATACTGCTAGATAGGTGAAGGGGGAAAGTGGATGTACCCAGACCTTGGGGAACCACTATAAAACATTGTGCAATCTGTGATGTTTTATTTTTTGTGATTGCTGTGATTCTTTTGTTAGTCATTGAATTGAATTCTGCCTAGAAGTTTTTATAAATAAGCAGAACCTATTCACCCCCCCTCTAGGTGTTTAGGCTGTCTTGAAAGTTAAACTATCAAAGGCACTTTCATATGCATATATAGAAACAAAAGATGACATGTACATCCTAACGAAAGGAGGAAGATCATTACCCTTGAAGTCCTCTTTAGCTCCATAGAACAAAAATCCAAACTGATAGAAAGAAACTCACCTGGCCATTCTCTGTAAATCTTGACTTGGCTCACAATTTGGGGCTCTGAAGTTCCGGCAATGGTGAGATCTCTCCTCCCCCATCTTCCTTTTCTCTCCCCTCTCTCAATCTCTTTAGAAAGAGAAAACCTAGGATGGAATGAGGAAGAACACTCAACCCACGGTCTTAAACCATCAAGAGCCACTCCCCACCAATGAATCATATTAGAAGTTGGTGAATGGCCTTAATTCAAAATGGTTTTCCTATACAGAGCACTACCTCCGCGCGATAATAAGCTACCAACATGCAGTATCTCGGATGGTGGCTTATTCAACAAGCACACCGTTCAAATTCTCCATACATACTCTGATATGTGGACGCGTCGTAATTTTCATGCTACCTCCTCGCGGTACTATACTACCACTGAGCGGTAGGTCACTCGATGCATCATTACGCAGCCTACATTGAAAGGTCCACTACCGCTAGTGATAACACTACCATCGGGGGTACTTCATCGAGAGCTATGGTAATTAAATCAACTACGCTTCCGCCAACGCTAGCACTACCATCAGGCGGTAGCATCTAGAAAGCTATTTTGTTATAAAATTTCTGGGGCGTTACAGATGTCTATATGGTTGCTGAAGAACTCTCCTCATTGAAGAGACATGAAAAACATCATGAAGATTTCCAACTCTGGGGGCAGAGCTAATTGGTGCGCAACTGGGCCAACATGCTCTATCACCTGATAGGGGCCAAATAGCGGGGATCCAGCCTTTTCTACTTCTTCATCCAGGAGATACCGTGCATGTGCTTGCTTTTCAAAAATACCATTTCTCTCATGCTAAACTCCACTTGTCGGTGTCACACATCACAATACTTAGCATGTCGGCTCTACGCTTCTCGCATCCGCTCCTAGATTAGCTTTATCATTGTCATAGTATCATCAATATAAGCCGCTCTCAAGGTTTCTAGGTCCTCATCTTGGGCCCAAGATAATGGGGTCTGACAACGTCTTCCATACAAAGCCTCATACGGTGTCATCTTAATACTGACATGAAAGTTATATAAAAATCTACTAGTGGTAGCAGTTGCTCCTATGGCTCGTTGTGCTCCACTATGCATAGTGGGAGAAGATCCTTCAACGTCTGATTCGTCCCTTTCGTCTAACCGTCTTTATGGGGGCGAAAATCAGTGTTGAAAGCCAATTTAGTTCCCAAGTAAGCTTGCACCCTTCTCAACTCTTTCAAAGTGAAGCGCTCATCATGATCAGATATGATGGACTTTTGCACCCCATGGAATTGGACTACCTGCTCTATGAAAATCCTAGCCAAAACGTCAACTCTTTCACTTTGTCGATTCAGAATGAATCGTGCCACCTTGGTAAGTCGATCCACAATGACCCATATAGAGTCATTTCCAGCACGGAACCTGGGTAAGCCGTGGACAAAATCCATAAAGATGACCTCAAATTTCCATTCTGGTATCGGTAGGGGCTGCATTAAGCCTCTTGGGTTGCGGCATTCAGCCTTGATCATTTAACAGGTCTGGCATTATGCACCAAAGTTGGTGACGTCTCTTTTCATATCTGGCCAGTATACGGTCTTGTGCAGGTCAATATACACTTTAACTACACCTGGATAAATGGAGTACCTTGACTGGTCTGCCTCACGAATAATTTCTTCTCGAATTACCCCAATGGAGGTAATGAAAATGCGATGCCCGAACTGCAAAATACCATCATGCAGACTGTAATCATTATGCGCTCCATCATATAATGCTTGAATGCTCGGGGATGCTTCCGGATCAATATTTTGTGTCTCATATATTTGATCCTGTATATCACACTGTAACTCCATCCAGTATGGCTGGGATTGATATTATAAAGACCCTAGCTGATAAAATGTTACAATGTCATGGCTCCGCTCTAGGCGACGTTAACGGCTGCAGCCCAAGCACCCCAACCCCTCTCCAGCCCACAGGCAGCTTTTTGGTGGCCACAACCTCCCTTTGATGAGCAAACTCGACAGTTAAGTTGGGTCGTAAGGGGACTTCCTAGGAGGTCACCCATCCCAGTATTACTATCGCTTTGTTGGCTATCGCCTGGCGTTAGTGTTACCGTAGGCGATAAGCTCGCTGAATTAATTGTTTGTCGCTCGGCAAGCTAGCGTGTGGCGCTAGTGGGATACCATATGGCAGTAGCCGACTAGTTTATCGGCGTAGAGCTCGTCAAGATATCGCCTGACGGTAGTGATACCACCGTGATAGCCCCGCTGAATTGTTTGCTAAGGCACTCAGTGTGATTACGCGCGACGATAGAAGGGTATCACGCCTCAGTAGCAGTGAAAGTGGCGGCACCTGAGTGGGCAGTTTGTACAGAGGCTTGCGGAGGAAATCGATTTCAAAACTACCGCGCGACGGTAGCTCCTCCATGATCAGGAAACCCTAGACCTACTTGGCCACCTGCTTTATATATAGTTGTCCAAGTCTTGGCTGCCAGTTATCTTCTCCGATTTTCTAAGGGAACGAAGAGTACAGAGCTTTCTTAGAAGGACAAGGAACAGGAAGTGCTTTTCTCAGAGGAGGAGAGCGGAAGCCAAGGTCGACGTCATCATGCCGCCAAGGAGGATAACAAGATCTATGTCCAGAAACGAGGTGAGCTTCCTACCCTATCCCTTAGTACTAGATCCTTAGTTATGAATTATGAAAGATGTCGGCTCAAGAGGGCTTGACTGGTGCGTGATGAAGAGACCATGCTATGATCTTGTCCTAGGGATTTGTTGTCTTCAACCTCTCCTCTCTTCGTTGTGAAGATGGTGGACTTGGTTTCGTGAATAAAGATTATCTATTAAGGGTGAATAAGGGAGGAGGAAGAGGTGTATGTAGTTTTGAACATATGGCTAGAGGAAGAAGACGAACCGATGTAGTTCATTTTGCTTTAAGATGCGTGCTGAAATCTATTTTCTGTGCGCAGCGGACTTCGAGGAGGTTTTTGGGTGTGACTTAGCCAGATCTAGGTCATGGGCTGAGAACGAAAGTTGTAGTCCTCGGAAAGACCTTTCCAAATAATGGTTACACATTTTCATAGGAGCTTCGTAGCTCCGAGAATGTCCAGTCGAAGTTGATGCACAGTTACAACTTATGTCCATGTTGTTTCTCGAGTCAGTGTATAACCGGATTTTGGACTTAGTAGAAAGATCGTAGCAAGATGATATTAAGGTTGGGAGAAACTAGTTATACATAACTGTGATAAACAAATGATTTGATGGAATTTAGTTGCACGAATGTGTACTTGTGAAATCTAGTAAGGATGTGCGTGATCATGATCCGAATATTTATATTGGTTGTGAAAGGGAGTGTGGTGCCCGGTAACTGAATGTGTAACTTATAGCTATGTTATCATGCTTGAAGAATATGTTAAGTAACATTATGATGTTGTGATAAACATTTGGAAACATAATTATTCGTGAATGCTTGATTATAGGGAAGGAATCGGATGAGATAAATCCCATGGCCATGGAATATGTGGAATCATGATCTCTAGCCGTTGAAGGATAATTAGAATAGTCCACTGCTTATAGTTGTGTCTCCCAAAGGGTAGCTGTGTGGGATTGGTATGTTGTATAGGGTGGCTTTCCACCTGTGTTGATGTTGAACCCTTCAGTGCTTGGGAGCACAAAAATTTGAAAGGGTTGTAGTGCGAGAGTATTTGACCGCACTGGACCAATGCGATGAGAAGGGACTCGGTTGGAGCCCTTGTATGTTTGTTGGCATGACTATGTGAAATTGTATGCGGTGTCATAATCCTAGGTTAAGGATATTGTGGCAGGCCTACGGGATCGCTAGTCTTCACATTGACGAGAGTTGACAGATAGACTTGGATGGTGGGCCTTGGTCCTCGGTACTTTTTCTCGGGGCACTCTCCATGCCAGTGGACGGTTGGCCTTGGTCCTTTGGTGATACACTCCCATAGGCTCCTTCCATTCCACGATGATAGGTCAGTTTGGCTGTGCTCTTGGTGCACATCTACCCGATAACCCTTCTGTGTCGTAGTACGCAGGGAGCTCTGTTGTTGTGTTCTTAGCATTGAGGCTTACATAGGCCTAGGTCGGGTAGTGTTGATACTAGCCTTGTAGTGGAGAAGCTCGCTCTACTGTCACCGTCTGGCCACGACGGATGACGCCTAAGAGGTTAGCTATTTGCTCGAAATGTGAGAACTAAAAGACTGTGTCAACATAGTAGTGTGCGTGTGTGTGCATGGGTGAGTCATCATGTTGCATTCATAATATTACATTGCATTACATTACACAAGATCCTTATCATATAAGTTTGTATGGACATTATTATATGATGAGTTACTTTACCGTTAAACCGATCCTTAACTTATAAATGTTTATAGGCATTTTTATAAGTTAAGTTACATTCATGTTATAGATTTATAAACTGTGGTAGATTGATATTACTCATGTAGAACTTATAGCATAGAAGGATGTTGATGTTTGTTTGCATTTCTATTGCTACTCCGATGATATATCATGATACACCACATGTTGTACTTATTATATATATATATATATATATATATTGTACCTTCTTCTTTCTCCCGCTTGGTGCCTAAGAGCCATCGGGGTGAGAGGATGAGATATCCACTTAGTCTTAATGACTAACGATTGCTACGACCACCATTTTTGGAGGACACCCAGAGGGACAGAACTACACCAGCAGTAGGCTACGCAGGAGGGTAGCCAGGCCAGAGTGACAAGGACAGATGTGATGATACCTTCACTGCCGTCAGTTACCAACGTGAGTTCTGTGAGAGATTATATGTTGTAGCCTTCAGGAAAAGTTTTTATGTACTCTTATATTAAAGAAGCCGTTGTAGCTTCTTATTTCTAGTGTACTCTATTTGGACTTATATTCTTGTGTGGATTTTGACTTCTGTGCATTCTATATGTTGGGTTAACATGGATGATATTGGTTTAGCCAGCAGAATAGGCGTCTTGTAGTATCGGTTGACCCGTGCATTGCAACTACCGCAAGGCAGGTGTTATGGGCATATGACTCCCCTCGGTCGTGTCCTGTGTTCCGGTAGGGGGATCTTATAAATGGTATCATATTGTAATGATCCTAAACTAAAGATGTCATTGAACAATGGCGCCACCCCCCCCCCCCCCTCTCGATTGGTCAGTTTGCGGATAAACTGACATATCGGAAGCAGTGGTGTGCACATATCTAATTCACACTAAGTATGTCCAGTCATTACCCTATGATTAGCAACCATGACCTTAGGTTGTACCTTTATGTGTAGACTCCAGCATGTGTAGAGCCAGTAGGGGCACTCCCGGCCCTTCTGTCCCTACCTAGTTTCAGCAGTCGAAATTGGGACAGACGCTTACGACAATCCTAGATTCTTTCAGGTCTCAACAGGCCCAAGTACAGCAACAAGATCCGGGCTCTAACTGGTTGAGTACTTTCCGAGCCCTCTCCCATCCTGCTAGCATGCCATGAAGTCGGTTGTTTGTACTGAAGAATGGCTACACACTATGCAAGAGTTAATGGCAAGAATCAGATGTATTCGCGAAATATGAATTCGATACAAAATAATTCAAAGATAAATTGATAGCGATAAATAAAGAGTTTAATAAAAAGAGTTTATTTTATTTAAAGATTATCATGATCAAGTGCTAAGGAAATTAGCTACTTGACATGAAATAAAGGTTACAATAAAAGTAAAAGGAAGACATGATTAAGAAGAAAAGTACTTGAATTGAAATTAGCAAAAAGTAAAGTTAAATTATGAAATTGAAATTACATAAAAGAAATGCATAAAAATAGTAAACTAAGCTACAACATATTCATAAAATTGGCTCCTAATCCTCCCCCTGAGCTTCTGAACTCATCTGGAATTTATAGATTTTTCTGCTTGGGAGTCTCGCCCTTGGTCACGCTCGTGACCTAGGGCATGTAAGGCTTGGAAACCGTCATCTTGAAATCCCGGGAACATTAGAGAAAAATCGCCAAAAGTCGTCGTTCTGCGGGTCACGCCCCTAGGCACGCCCGTGACTTAGGGCGTGTCTAGTCTATTACAGGAAAAGGCGGGAAGGGGGAACGGCGGGAAGTAATTCTGGCATTGTTGAAGAGGTCACGCCCTCGTTCATGGGTGTGACCTAGGGCGTGTAAGCCCAAACTGCCTGGAACTGAAACTGCAGCATTAAGTGTGCCACGCCTGGATATCATGCCTGAATGTCACGCCCGTGACCCAAGGGTCACATACGTGACCAAGGCATGTAACTTTAATCTGACGTAGAATGTACTCTGGAGCTTCCTTTATAAGTCACGACCACCTGTCACGCCCGTGACCTAAGGGTCACGCCCGTGTCCGGGGCGTGTTCTTGTGATTTTTCCAGATTTTCTCCGTTTCATCTCCTGATCAGTTCTACAAGCTCCAATTTATTATTAGCAGCCCAGATTAGCCTGAAATAAGAAAACAAAGGAATTAATACAAATATTAATAAAAACTAAATAGAAACATAACAATTTATTAAATAAAAACTAAATAAAAACTACTATAAATAATGACTTATCAAATACCCTCATACTTAAGCTTTTGCTATTCTAGAGCAAAACTATGAGAAGTATTTATAAGAAATTAATATAATTTTTAATTAAATGAAAATTTTATTAAATCAAAAGAGAGTAAAAAATAAAGTTTAGAGATTTCAAAATTAAGTTCTAAACTATGAAATTAAAATGTAAAGAGAAAGATCTTTAGCCAAAAATTTCTCATATAAATTATTTAAAATTCAAAATTAAGTGATTTAGCCAACAAAATTAAATTAGAATTATTCACACTTTTTAACTAAAAAGAAACTTGAAGGAAAAAAATTTAAGTACTACTTATGCTCTCTTAATATTTTAATTTAAGTCTAAAATAATTATATTTGCTAAAGGTTTTTAGGGACAAGGACTATAAAGAGGATTTTAAATTAAGGTGATGAATTTTATCCTCTCACCCCATGCCTTTTTTCTTTTTTTTGATATTTGCATATGTTTACTATGAAAATTGATGAATTTTATTCTCTCATTTTCCATGACATATGAACAAAAAAAAAATTTCTCTTTTCAAATAAAAACAAAATAATAAGGAGTAATGAATTTTATCCTCTTACTCCATCTTTAATTTTTTTAGGGGTTGCATATGTGTACCAAGAATTGTTTGATTCCCTTGACATATGATCTAACAATAAAAAGAAAAATGCATATGTGTACCAAGGGATAATGAATTTTATTCTCTTATCCCCATGACATATGTTCTAACAAGAAAGTTTAAAACAAGGGAAGGTTAAACAATATTTAGATTAAATTAAAATAATTAGAGAGTAACTATAGTAAATTAAAATTTCCTAAGAATTTTTAAAGCATATATAAGTGATTATAATTAAAATCTAAAGATTGTTAAACTAAGCATTATAAAATTAAAACTAATTATAACTAAGAGAAAAAGAAGTAAATAAGATACTCTAAACAAATTTAATTCATAAGTTTATTTCTTAAAATCAAATCACCTAAAAATTAAATTTAAATAACTATGATGAAATAAAAGATTAGAAAATCAAAGATTATAAAAATTCTTATAAATAAACTCAAAATAAATTTCTAGAAATCACAAAAATTAAGTAGGAGTTTATTATATTTTGTTTCAATTTTTTTAAAAAATTTTTTATAAAAAAGGACATTCTACCCCCATACTTAAAAATAAACATTGTCCCCAATGTTTATATGCCAAGTAAGGGGGAAAATAAATAATAATAATAATAATTTATATATATATTTTTAAAAATAATAATAATAAAATGCATGGATAAGCAATGGGGTGTCTCCCAAGAGCGCTTTTCTTTTTTTCATCTTTAAGCTAGACGGTTATTGTTAAGAGAAAGGAAAATAAAAATTGAAATGAATGGGTAACTCCCTTAATTCGCGTTTCAGCGAATGTGCCGAAGTTGGTTGCCCGGCGTCTCCTCCGCTTTCTTCTCGATTTTCCTTCTCGCAGTTGAATTGAAAATTTAGGTTCAAATCACCTATCCATACCTGAGGTGACTTGAATCTTTCTAAATGAATGACAAATGGGTTGGGAACAACATTTGATTGCAACGTCTCATCTTCATACTGAAACTTGTTAGTAAAAGAAAAATCAAGAATAAGCGCATTAGAAAAATCTTCGCAAGGAGGAGGTTCTTGCGAAGTTATATGATTAGGCTCTGGCTGTTTATTTTCTAAAATTAAATTTTCGTCCGGAAATTTATTTAAAATAAAATCATCGGACGTATCTTGTTCATAAATTTTTGCTCCTAAAAGTCATAAATTGTGCATGGTGATTCATTAGTAGGAGAAAAATTGGGAGTAGTAGAAGGAGAAACATGTTCTTCTTCTACTCCTCCCAGCGCATCCATACACCTAAAAAACTCTTGAAATAAAAGTTTTTCTTCTTCTTCGGTATAAACAACTACTGGAGTACATGAAGAGTCATGTTCCTCAGTAACGACATTATCCGAAGAAGGAGAAAAATCACTAAAAGTAAGAAAATTCTCATCCAAATTTTGGGGGTGAAGAATCAAATTGAAATTGAGAAGATTCCCCAAAATTAAGAGAGAAAGCTTGCGGTGCGGAAGAAGATGAACAAAAATTTGGATCCAAATAATTAGTCTCATAACTCGGGAAATCTTCTGGTTGATCTTGCGAACAAGAAAAACCAAAATCCGAGGTAGTAGAAGAATTATTTAAAACAAAATAACTATCCGCATTTAAATTTGAAAGATTATTTTCATAAGACTTAGAAAAATTGGAAAAATTATTTTAATGAAAATTAGAAAAAGAATTATCATAAATATGAGAATTGTTATTTTCATAATTATTATAAAAATTATTTTCATAAGAAAGATTTTTATAATAATTAGAATGATAAGAATATTCACTATGATGAGAACCACCACAATAATAACAAAAAATTTGGCACTTTTTTGCGGCTTGCAAAAGATTAACTTTGTGCGTAAGCTCGACAATCTTAGCAGCCAATTGAGATAACATTTTTTTTGTAAAAAGAAAATAAACCAACCGGTACTTAATAGAATGGAATTCGAAAAAAAAATGAAAAAGTGAATAGGGGTAGAGAAAGAGAATGATAAAATTAATACAATTCACGCATTCAAAATATCCACAAAAATGTTACCTGACAACGGCGCCAAAAACTTGATGGTGATTTTCTATAGTTTTAAAATATTATCCAAACTAAAATCTTAAATAGGCAAGTGTACCTATCGAATTAAAGTATAGGAAATGTCGTATTCGACTCAGGGCCTGTTGAGTACTTCTACTCACACAAATTAATATTATTTTATCGAAATAATAGAACGGGTAAATTAAACTAAAGAAGGAAAAAATAAACTAACAACTAACACTTGATCTAGACTCGCTTTGAATTCAAATAAACTTGCAAACTTTTAATTGCCTACTTCGACCGTGGAGGTTCCCAAGGTACAAAAGCGTCTCTCTCGAGCTCATGCTTTTAACTAAACTTAGGTTGATCGATTAAGATCTCTCAGCCAGTCGAAATCCCTAAGCTTGCTTTACATGGTGAACCCCACTATTGGATTTGACTCAAATCCAAAAGATTCATATCATCCTCTCTCGAGGAGTGCATGTGGCTTCTTCTATCTTTGAATGATCTACTCATATCTACAACCTCTCGGTCATTTATGATACGGATCTAGGATCAAAAACGTATTCACGAAATATGAATTTGATAGAAAATAATTCAAAGATAAATCGATAGCATTAAATAAAGAGTTTGACAAAAAGAGTTTATTTTATTCAAAGATTATCATGATCAAGTGCTAAGGAAATTAGCTACTTGACATGAAATAAAGGTTACAATAAAACTAAAAGGAAGACATGATTAAGAAGAAATGTGTTTGAATTGAAATTAGCAAAAAGAAAAGTTAAACTGTGAAATTGAAATTACATAAAAGAAATGCATAAAAACAGTAAACTAAGCTACAACATACTCCTAAAATTGGCTCCTAATCCTCCCACTGAGCTTCTGAACTCATCTGGAATTTATAGATTTTTCTGCTTGGGAGTCATGTCGTGGTAACGTCCATGACCTATGGCGTGTAAGGCTAAGAAACTGTCATCTTGAAAGCCCAGGAACATTGGAGAAAAACCGCCAAAAGTCGCCGTTCTGCGGGTCACGCCCCTAGGTTATGCCCGTGACCTAGGGCGTGTCTAGTCTGTTATAAGAAATGGCGGGAAGGGGAAACGGCGGGAAGTAATTTTGGTGTTGCTAAAGAGGTCACGCCCTCGGTCACGGGTGTGACATAGGGCGTGTAAGCCCAAACTTCCTGGAACTGAAACTGCAGCAGTAAGTGTGCCACGCCTGGATGTCACGCCTGAATGTCATGCCCGTGACCTAAGAGTCACGCACGTGACCAAGGCATGTAACTTTAATCCGACGTGGAATGTACTCTGAAGCTTCCTTTATAAGTCACGGCCACCTGTTATGCCTGTGACCTAAGGGTCACGCCCATGTCTGGGGCGTGTTCTTAAGATTTTTCCAGCTTTTCTCCATTTCATCTCCTGATCAGTTCTACAAGCTCCAATTTATTATTAGCAGCCTAGATTAGCCTGAAATAAGAAAACAAAGAAATTAATACAAATATTAATAAAAACTAAATAGAAACATAACTATTTATTAAATAAAAACTATATAAAAACTACTATAAATAATGTCTTATCACCGCTCTCGGAATATGACAGAGGGGTCCTGATTCTTACTCTTGCATCTGGAAGGACTTTGTCATCACCAAGAGCAGCCAATAGCCAATGTTGATCTTGTCCTCTCTGCAGATTTGCTACTTCATATAGTTACTCATCTTATGTTTCATCCTTGAACACATAAGTTTAACCTTTTAGCTATCCATGGAGGTCAACTCAGACTGTTAGGTCCTTTTTGAGCAACCTCCCTCTGATACTACTTGAAAGACTTTAGTTTCAAGGATAGTTAAATCACTTAGACGGGGTTGAATAGATTATTGGTCTCTTTATTAATTCTTTTTTTTCTTTTAGTTTGCTGCTTGAGTGGTTGATTATTTTCTGCTTTCAAGATGATTTACCATGCACAAAGAAAACAAACACAGTACAGCACACAGATATTTATAGTTATTCCCCAACTGGGTACTTTCCCTCCCACATATCTGTTGGAACCCCATGTTTGATTTGGGCTAGGTTCACTCCTAGGTTGTTTGACCCACTTGTATAGCTTGGGTCAAAGTCTAGGTCTAAGTTAGTTTTAGTAGAGCAGACCTCATAAAGACCAGCTTTGGACTTCATTTCAAAGTCCAAGACTCAAAAGCAATCTGTGGATCTGATATCAGTTCGACTTTCGTCGAACTCGGCTCGAAGATCGTCGATCTCCGATCGATGATCGTAGAGGTAAAATCTCTGAGCTGAGCTCGACGATCTCAGAACTCAGATCGATGATTTCCAGTTTCAGGTCGACGATCTTCTATCCCAGCTCTGCGATTATTTATCTGTGTTCGACGACCTTATTGCACAACTGTCTTGAAGATTTCATTCTTGTTTTGTCAAGGCTATTTATGGCATCAAATCTCTGGTAGTTAATGCTGATGTTATCAAGGCTTATAGCCGTTTCTATTGCAACATTAACTACAGGTTTTCACAGAGTTATTATATTATATTATATGCCAAGACAGTTGGGGAAATCATTTATTGCATATATTGTAGCTATTTTCTCTCCTCGATTCCTGCAGAATAATTAAAGGAATGTTTTTGAAATTCAAGTCAGAAATTCTTTTTATCCCACAAAAAGAAGAAGGTTGTCGATTCCATCACAGAAAGAGACGCATAGAGAAAGACACGAAATCGTTCCTGTTAACATCCTAAAAAAATTCTGAAGCAGATCTTCATTAGTTTTTCTCATTATGTCAGTTCTCTGAAGAAGAAGCAAGAAGAACAACTTTTTCAAATAAAGAGTCTTTTTGTTCTTCTCTTCCAGGACCTTGCTAAGGCATTCCAGCACCATCTGTCTAAAGCTCCTTGACCAAGTCTCTCAGTTGAAGACCTACTCACCCTGTGCAAAGCTTCCAAGCCTGAACCCTTCTACATCTCAGAGGGGGCTTTGACAACATCTCTGAATCCACAGTCTTCTCATTGTTTTGAGAAAAGAAGACTTTCATCACTCTCTCATCCCAACCTCTATACAGGGTTTTAATTCCCTTCAAAATTATTCTGGTTCACAAGTCTCCTTCCAAAAGACTCTGGTTGGTTTTTTGGACACCTAATCAAAAGCTCATTGGTGGGAGTCACTTGATCAAAACCTGCAGTGGATTCCTACCAAGGGTGGTAGAAGATTGAATGTACCCAGTTGGGGAACCACTATAAAAATTCTTGTATTGTCTGGTTGTGCTTTCTTATGTTCTTGTGGGCTTGTGCTGTGGTTAAGATTAGCTTAGTTTATTTGCTTTTACCTTTTCTGTAAAAAGATTTTTTATAACTCTATTCCCCCCCCCCATTGAGTTATTCAGAGTTTATCACCCCTTTTTCTTTCAATTGGTATCAGAGGGAGGTTGGCTATTCATATACAGGCTAACACTTGAACCAACCAAGACCTCAAGATAAGCTCTGAATAATTATTTTTGTGTTTTAAATTTATCTAATACCATGGCACAAAATAAGTAATACACTAGCACCAGACCTCCAGTGTGTAACTTGTCAAAGTTCACTATCTGGAAGGCAAGAATCAAGTTATACATAAACTATATTGATGAAGATATTTTCAATTCTATCTTAATAGGACCACCATCTCTAGGATCTTCAACTCCCTCCACATCATCAGATATGAGTGTTGTCCCACCCCCCTGGCTTAACAGATGCTCAGAAGAAAGCCAAGATTGCAGATACCAAAGTCATGAACATATTGGCTCAGACTATGTCAGATGATATCTTTCTGAAGGTGGCTAAGTGCATCTCTACAAAAGCAATCTGGGATTCACTCAACCAGATGGTTGCTAGCTCAGCAGATAAGAGAAAAGATTGAAGATCAACTCTCATCTCACAATATGAGAATTTCAAGAAAGATGAAGCTAAATCTGTTGGTGACATGTACAACCTAAGCTCCATTATCAGTGAACTGAAGACATTGGATAAAGACATCTCTCTCACAGAGGTAAATGACAAGATCCTAATGTGCTTCCCAAGCTCATGGGACACCAGGATCTGGCTAGTCAAAGAGGCCAGAAGCTTGAATGAGATTTCAACTGAATCTCTCCTGAGAAAGCTCAAAGCTTATGATCAGTTAATCAAGTCCAGAGAAGCTGTAATACAAAGGACTCCTCCCGCAAGGAAAGAACAATCCATTGCATTCAAGGTTGCTAAAGAGACTGAAGCTCCAATAGTCAATGAAGAGCTAATGAGTCTCTTTGCCATGAGATTCTTTAAAATTGCAAGGAAGGACTTCAAGAGGAAGTCATCCAGAAATGACAGCAAGCCCAAGTTTGACAAAACCCCTACTAAAGAAGTAGTGTGTTTTGGATGCAGGAAACAAGGACACTTCATGTCTGAATGTCCTGAAAATCAAAAGAAGGAAAGAAGAAGAGAGAAGGAATCTAGAAGCAAGCATTACAGCAAGCCCTCTTCTAGCAAGCACAAAAAGAAGGACAAAGGATTTGTGGCTGACACATGGAGTGATACAGAAGATGAATCCACATCTTCCAGCTCCAGTGAAGAAGAAGAGGAGGCAAAGGCAAAGGAAGTTTGCCTCATGGCATTTGATGCCAGCAGTAGCAGATCAGATACAGATGAATCTAATAATGAAGAAAACCTATCTGTAGAATTTAAATTCTTGGCAGATATTGTTGGTAAAGTTCTTATGGGCAAGCATTCAGCTCATGAAAACATTAACAAGCAGCAGTTCTCTGTGATGTCTGCTTTAGTAAATAAGAAATCTATAAACTGGGCAGTTCTTTTCTTTGAATTGATTAGAAGGAAAAACTCTAAGAAAGAGGTTTGTTTTGGGAGAATATTCGGCATATTTCTCCAGGCTAAAGCTCCTGAATTGATGGTCTCCCAGACCCAATTCATCAATGCCAGCAAGAGGTTAGACTCCTCTTTGTTTAGAAAGTGGGAGAGGACCATTCCCAGGCCTTCCAGTGCCTCCAAGACTTCTGAGGATACTAGAGCCGATGCAGCTAATTTCCCAACCCCAGAAGATGTTCCTCTCTCTATCTCACCCTCAGTTCCCTCAGTCCCTGCCTCCCAAAACCAATCCTCTCCAGTTCTTTCACCTTCACCTCTTGCTTCACCTATCCAAATTCAGATCTCCCCAGATCATACTGCTTCTCCTCATGCAGATCATCCTGCTTCTCCTCATGTAGATCATCCTGCGTCTCCTCATGCAGATCATCCTATGTCACAACCCGTAATTTTCCCCGAGGTTAAGAAGTATCAGAGTACGGGAAAACACGCGTTGTGATGCCACGTCGAGCAGGGGATAACTGCTGATGCTCAGGCAATGCACTAAGACTACAAATCCCAAGTTTTAAAATAGTAGAAAACCAGTTTATTTAAAGGTCGCATCCCTCGGCACAGTGGATCAGCTAGACCATGATAAAAAAATATATTTGTTTGCAGCCGAAAAAAAATACTTTGATTTAGTTGATTTGATATCCTAAATGAGTATAGTATTTATATATGAAGATATTCTTTACGCTAAAAGAAGATAGTGTTTTGGTTTTGCCAATATGATATGCATGAGATACGTGTAATAGTTTTAGAGTTTTAAAATACCTATCATGCAACCTAGCATAAAACCTTCCCAGAAGCAAGTAAGCATCCCCAAAAGGGCAAGAACAACAGTTTTAAATTCATATTCAGCAAAACAAGTAAGCCACCAGAGGGCGTCGACAACCCGACAAGAACCCACCGGGGAGTGTGGATGTCCATACAAAAAGGAAGGATAACTACCTCACAAGGTGGAAGATTGATAACTCAGCTACCCTAGAGGCTAACAGCAAATCCCACTAAAAGGAAACAGTCGCTCTATCGGCTACAACCTGGACCTGGGGCATTCAAGAAAGAACGCCTCCGCACAATATCAAAGCATGAAGATTATATGATTGAAGCGCGAGTAAAAAAGGTTTACCAACCCGGTAACAAAAGAAACAGCTAAGAGTGAGTGAAAAGTATGACAGTAAGAAGAACAATACTATCAAAAGGACAGTAAAGGTAAAACACGCCAAGTGTGAGCACAAAAGCTACCTGCTCGGCAGAAAGAAACAATCCTGCAACAGTAAAGCATCAGCATACTAGCAGGAAAAGCCAAAAGCAGGAAAAGAAAGAGCTAACAATTCTAACTTTGTGGGCAAATGACCGGGGTGTAAATAATAAGGGGTTGGAGTGGGTGGAAGTACCAGCACCAACAACCAGACCCCAAAATAAATACTCAAGGGTGAACAAAACTTGTGGAAGCCTTAGGGTCCACACACCTAAATAAGTCGGCCCCATTGTCCAGACTTCGTGGTGTCCACAACTCAGCACACACATTTCACCCATCTAGAGTCCAGAAAAAACCCCCTCCGGCCATAGTCCACGAGTTGGCATGCAAAAGCTAGCCGAACACCCCAACATCCCCCTTAGGAAGGAAAAACTCCTCTAACAGTCCTAAAGAAGCACACATCCCAAGGATAAAGACTTAGCCTAAAAAACCTGCGGCGTTGAGTTAGTCTACCTCACTCAACGCCAAAATAGCCACGGCGTTGAGTGAGGTATCCTCACTCAATGCCAACAACTTAACCGTAACCCCTGGCTGTGGCGTTGAGTGAGTCTACCTCACTCAACGCCAAACCTGCTTTGGCAGTGAGTGAGGTCGACTCACTCAACGCCAAAGACTTTACTGCTTAAAAGACTGTGGCGTTGAGTGAGTCTACCTCACTCAACACCAAAACAGCTGCGGTGTTGAGTGAGGTCTACTCACTCAACGCCAACGACTTGGCCGCAAGCCTTTGCTATGGCGTTGAGTGAGTTCACCTCACTAACCGCCAGACCTTCTTTGGCGTTGAGTGAGGTCGACTCACTCAACGCCTCGGCACTTAACCGCAAAAAAACCAAGCTGGCGTTGAGTGAGTACACCATACTCAATGTTAGAGGCTTAACAGTCTAGGCGTTGAGTGAGGTGCACTCACTCAACGCTTTTGACTTAGCCTGCAGAAAACAAAGTTGGCGTTTAGTGAGTGCACCACACTCAATACCAGAGGACTAACAGTCTAGGCGTTGAGTGAGGTGCACTCACTCAACGCTTTTGAATTGGCAAAAAATTCTAAAACTAAGCCCACAGCCCTCTCAACGCCTGGAGACAAAGAGTTGGAAATTAATTCCAACTCTCTCTCCTACCTTCCCTACTCGACCTCAACAGCCAAAATAACTTAGCCCACCACTTAAATAATACTAAAACCTAACTCCAGCTATAACCTGGACCCCAAACCGAGAACGAGAAAAGAGAAAAAAAACAAAAAAGGAAAACTAGGGCTTGATCTGGACGGTTTCCTGGAGCTGAGGAAGAGAAAGGGCTGGAGCAAGGGCAACGCTGATGCTCCAGCTCCTAGAGGCAAGGGAAAACGGCTATTTAGAGAAATCTAACAAAGGTAAAAGGAAAAAAGATTTAAAACTGCAAGGGAAAGGAGCCACTTGCCTTAATTCGGGCAAGGAGAACATCCGCTGGAACACCAAGCTTGGCACTGGTGTCTCGGCCTGCTGCAAAACTAGCAACCTAGAAAACAAGCTCTCGGCGAGAGCAGCTCAGATCCACCGTCGCCAGAGAGAAACGAGCCCTAAGCTAGCGGCCACCGCCGGTCAACGCTCCAGCACCTCCTCCCGAGCTCCTTTCGCAGGAAGCTAGCACCTGGCTTGGAAAAAGGAAAAAAAGAAAATGAAATAAAAAGACAGGTGGGTGCCTTTTAATATCATGCTCCACCAAGACTAAGATATTAAAGAAAACTAAACTCACTCCACTCAAGCTATTAAAATAATCCTAAGCTTGGAAGACTCGGCCACTAGCTACCAAAAATCTGCCACTCAACCCGCCAGCTATACATCACTTACATATTTATGTATATATATACATTTGTACCCAGCTAACAGAAATCAAGCCACCCAGCTAACCCAACCCGAAGCTGTATGGCACAACTATATATATATATACATAATTATATACTCTCAGCCTATCAGCTCCCAAGCAACCTGTACGAATAGCCATAACCTAAGCTTAAACATATAAAGGTATAGGATAAGCTCACACTTAGCCCAACCCGAGCTCCACTAGCTAACTCAGGCTGAATGCATAAAATAAGACTTAGCATAAATCCTGGTACAAGCTCCAGCCACTAAAAACAAAGCTTAAAATTTAACACTTAAGCTAATAAATCCTGCTTATAACAAGCCGCACAAAACCAGCCACAATCATACAACAGCATAACACATCAGAACGACGCGAAAAACAAAGATCTCAGATTTGGACAAAACTCGCACCGTAGCTAAACACACAAGCTACAAAAACAACGGCGAAGTTTAAAACAACATCCGACGATCGAACACTCGGGCTAACACAACCCAAGCCAAAGCACAAGCATTCCCTAAGAGGCTCAGCCGAGTCATCACAACTGACACAGACTAGCTGGGGAATCTTGCAAACAGGTTACTCAAGGAACCTAAAGAGCTGACACTACGCTTTACAATGGCAAAAGGCCGGAAACGCGTCAACGTAACGCCAAACGATAAACAAACAAAACACCGAAAAACCGGGGGCGTTACAGCCACTCCCCCTAAAAGAAAGTTTTGCCTTGAAACTTTAAACATAAAACTTCAATCAAGAAAAAGAAATAGCTAAGCCAAAGCTATAAAAAAACACAATACATACCAGGCAAACGGTCAGGGAAATAGATGAGAGTAAGCCTTCCTCATTGCCGACTCTAGCTCCCAAGTCACGCTTTCCACATCCTGGTTCTTCCACAAAATATTAACCATAGGAATAGTTTTCCTCCGCAACACGCGATCTCGAGCATCCAAGACGCGGACAGGCACCTCCACAAAAGAAAGGTTTGGCTCCAACTGGGGCACAGAATCCAAAACCTTCCTGTCACTCTGCACACACTTCCGCAACTGACTGACGTGAAAGACATCATGCTCGCGAGGAAAATTTACAGGCAACTCTAACCGGTAAGCTGATACTCCAATCCGCTCAGTAATAAAGAATTGCCCCACGTATCTCGGGTCCAATTTCTTGTTCTTGCCAAACCTCTTAATCCCGCTCATCGGGGAAACCTTTAAGAACACCTGGTCCCCCACAGCAAATTCCAAATCTTATCTACGCCGGTTGGCGTTCTTTTCATATCTCTCCTGGGCTATTCGAAGCTTTTCCCGAATAAGCTTCACCGAAATCTCCATCTCCTTGAGTGCTTCTGGACCCAACAAGGGTCTTTCGCCCAACTCAGCCCAAAATAAAGGAGTCATGCTGCGCCTCCCATACAAAGCCTCAAAAGGAGCTATTTGCAAGCTTTCTTGATAGATATTGTTATACGCAAACTCCATAAGCCGCAAACGCTCATCCCACACCCCACCATGGTCCAGAATGTAGCATCGGATAAAATCTTCCACAATCTCATTTACCCGCTCCGTTTAACCATTGGTCTGCGGGTGATAAGCAGTGGAATACGTCAAATCTTTCCCCAACCCCTCTTGAAGACTCTTCCAAAAACGAGACGTGAACATAGAGTCTCGATCTGATACGATGCTCACGGGTACACCATGCAGTCTGATGACCTCCTCCAAATACAACTCTGTTATCTTCCTCATCGGGTAGTCGATCTTGAATGGCACGAAGTGAGCACACTTCATCAGTCTATCCACGGTCACCCATACTGCATCATGCCCCCTAGGAGATCTTGGCAAGCCTGTAATGAAATCCATAGCGATGCTTTCCCACTTCCAAGTCGGAATCTCCAAGGGAGTCAACTTGCCACCTAGTCTTCCATGATCAGCCTTCACTCGCTTGCAAGTGTGGCACTCAGAAACAAACCTGGCTATGTCTCCCTTCATCCCATACCACCAGGCAATCTGCTTCAAATTACGGTACATCTCTGTGGATCCTGGATTGTAGGCAACGCTAGATCCATGGGCTTCCCTGCACACCATAACCCTGATGTCTACAACCGCGGGAATGCAAAACCTGCCACGGTACTTCAAAGTACCTGAATCATCTATAGAAAAATTTGTCATTTCACCTCTCTCAGCTCGAAGATACAAATACAGAAGGTCAGGATCATCCTTCTGATGCAATCTCGTGAGCGCAATCCATGAAGGTTCTGCCACTGCCAGGCTGCTCTGCACATCACAGCTACCCACAGAAATGCCCATCAACAGAAACTCCTCTACTAACAACTCGGCTGCGAGGCTAAAAATCTTCCCTGATTTCCAACTCAGGGCGTCGGCCACACCATTGGCCTTGCCCGGCTGATACTGAATCTCGACATCATAGTCGGCCACGTACTCTAGCAACAGTCATTGACGCAGATTCAACTCCTTCTGCGTGAAGACATACTTCAAGCTCCTATGATCAGTAAAAATCCTGCACTGCACACCATACAGCAAATGCCTCCACAACTTCAGAGCATAGATCACGGCAGCAAACTCCAGGTCATGCGTAGGGTAATTCCTCTCATGAGTCTTTAGTTGTCTCGACCCGTACACAATCACCTTCTCGCCTTGCATCAGTACGCATCCCAGCCCGATATGCGATGCATCCACATATACATCATACTCAGCACCTTCAGTAAGCAAGGACAAAACAAGAGTTGAATATAGCCTTCTCTTTACCTCCTCAAAAGCCTCTTCACATTTGCCATCTCATACGAAGGCTACATTCTTCTGCGTCAACTTGGTCAACGGCGCAGACAGGGTGGAGAATCCCTCCACAAATCTTCTATAATAGCCCGCCAAGCCCAAGAAGCTTCTGATCTCTCAAGGAGTAACAGGTCTCGCACATTCCATAACCGCAGTAATCTTTTCTGGGTCCATTGAGATGCCCTCCTTGTTAACCACATGGCCGAGAAAAGATACCTGAGGCAGCCAAAATTCACATTTACTCAGCTTGGCGTAAAGCTTATGGTCTCTTAGAGTCTCCAAGACAAGACATAAATGTCGATTATGCTCTTCTGCATTCCGGGAGTACACCAAAACGTCGTCAATAACGACAATCACAAACTTTTCTAGGCAATCCTTGAACACGCGGTTCATCAAATCCATGAAAGTGGAAGGCGCATTAGTCAAGCCAAAGGACATGACTAAGAACTCGAAATGCCCATGACGAGAACGGAACGCCGTCCGCAGAACATCTGACTCCCGAATCCTCAACTGGTGATAGCCCGAACGAAGGTCTATCTTTGAAAACACAGCACTACCATGCAGCTGGTCAAACAAATCATCAATCTGAGGCAGAGGGTACCTGTTCATAATTGTAACCTTGTTCAGCTCACTGTAGTCGATGCATAGCCTCATCGACCCGTCTTTCTTCTTTACGAACAGCACAGGCGCACCCCAGGGCGACGAACTCGGCCTGATAAAATCCTTTGTCAACATCTCATATAGCTAGGTCCGCAACTCCTCCAGCTCTCGCGGGGCCATGCGGTATGGCACCTTAGCAACAGGATGCGTACCCGGCTCCAAATCTATAACAAACTCGACATCTCTATCGGGTGGAAGACCTGGAAGATCGTCAGGAAAAACATCAGAAAACTCACACACAACAGGAATCTCCTCCAACTGCGGCACACTAGCATCTGCCCCTACTAGAGAGACCAAACAGGCAGCACAGCCAGAATCAAGCAACTTGCGAGCACGTACCGCAGAAATAACCGGAGACTCCTAGAGTGGATCGGCATAAATGCTCCCGGGCTGACCGTTGTCCTTCACGAAATCTAAGCGCTTACCCTTGCATTGGATAACCGCATCATATCTGGACAACCAGTCCATGCCTAGGATAACATCGAAGTCCTCCAGGTCAATCACCTTCAGATCCGCCTTCGCTAGAAAGTCCCCCAACAAGATTGGGCAGCCCTGAATACCTAAATCTGAAATCACAGAGTCACCAAAAGGGATCTTGATTCAGAAAGCTCCACCAACACGATCTAGGCCAAAACAGAATCGCTCCACGAAAGCCCTAGCAACAAAAGAGTGGGTAGCGCCAGAATCGAAAAGAACGCGCGCCCAGCGGTTCTTTACCTTAATTCTCCCTATAAAGTAGCCCATGCAACTAAGGGAAAACAAAGCTAAACTACACTATAAGTAAAAAAACAAGTTAGGAAGAAATCTAACCTGAAATAACCTGGGTCGAGGTCAACGCTTCCTCCGAAGAGATAACATTCAGCTTCCCTTTGCCTTTATCCACGAGCGGGGCTGGCGGCAACGACTGCAATGGAACTGCTGGGAGAACGGGTTGCGCCTGAGGGCACCTCGTCTTGAGATGGCCCTTTTGCCCACACTGAAAGCAAACTTTATCTTTCAACCAGCAACGGGCCGCATCATGCCCCTTCTTTCCGCACAAAGTACACACCACATCCCCTCTGGGAGCACCCTGAGTAGCATGGACTTGCTCTTTCTTCTGCGCCGCCAATCTCCTGAAGCACTTCTCCAAAGGGTGGCCCGGACGGCCACAGAAGCTACAAGTCCCCTTGGTCTTCTTCCTTGAAACTACATCAGGTTACTGGGGGCCTTTCCCTCCAACAAACTTATGCTTATCTTGTCTCGCCTGTTGGCCTCTATTCTTAGCATTCTCAATGTCCTTGACCTTCAAGTCAGCTTCAACCACACCGGCATAACTGACTGCTCCGTAGGCATTTGCTAATTGCTGAACGTCGCTTCTTAGCCCACTCAGAAACCGCTTAACCCGGTCTGCTTCAACACTCACAAGTCTAGGAGCAACCCGACTCAGCTTGCTAAATTCAACCTCATACTCACTGACCGTGAGTTTCCTTTACTTCAAATGCAGGATGTCATTCATCAACCGGTTCTGCTTGACCGAGGGCAGAAATTTACTTAACAGCATTACCTTAAACGACTCCTAGGTGCATCCTGCCACCAAGCTTTCCTTTTCCCTTAGGCACCAACTCTTTGCCAATCCCTTGAGCTGGTAGGCCGCGAGCATTACCTTCTGATCATCCGTAATCCCAGAATAGGAGAACATCTCCTCTATGGAAATCAGCTAGTCATCCAAAATCATGAAATCTGCTTGCCCGTCATAAGAAGGGGGCCTAAGCCGCTGAAACTGAGATATAAAGGCCATCTCTGGGGCACCACAACTGGAGGCACAAGAGGAGTAGGAGGGGGAGGAATAGCTACACCCCCAAAGGGGTCCTGAACTCTCTGAGCCTGCCCTGCCACTACTGCAACCAATGACTGAATCTAGGTCTGCATGTCCAACATCTGCCTAGATAAGGCTTCATTACTTAGCCGCAAACTTTCAATCAGAGCCTCGCTTTGCCCTCTTGAAGACTCACCCTTAGATTGGGGCGTTGATCGCGTCGCAGGATGCTCCGCCATCCTATAATCGCACCAGCTCTAGTTAAAACCAAGCCCAATAGCTAGAACAAAACTACCCGGTACAGACAAGCATACTTAAATATGAATTTCAACTACAAAACTTGCTCTGGGATTTGTTTTATAATGATGATGTTATGCTTAACCTGAGATGGTTCACCACCATCATACTAACTAATGTGCCTAAACCATGAATGCATGCTTTTATAATCGTTTTGACTCAAAACCATGTGTGTGCATATGTCATCATGCAAATCTTTAGCTTGACACATTGTGCTTATGCAATGTTATGCTATGCATGTTGTGCTATACATTCTAAAAAGGCCTTAATGCATGCCATGGGCGGTGTACACATGAAAATGTTATGCATCCCATACTACATAACATTCTCATGCAATGAAAAAAGAAAATGTGCTAGCCACATTCATGTGGTGAAGTTATGCATCCCATACTACATAACCCTCACATGTTGCCTCCTATGGTGGATCCATATACAATCACATATTATGCATTATGCATCACATACTACATAATATGCCCCGTATACTTCTTTATGCTTATGAGTGTAGTGTTTGTGCTTTAGCCACGATGTGCTGATGACATATCGGTGTGTGTATGCTTATGAAGCTAAACTTCTAATGCAATCACAAGGAAAGGTTGCCCGACTAACTTGTCAAGCAACCTCCCTATGATACCAACTGTCACAACCCGCAATTTTCCCCGAGGTTAAGAAGTATCAGAGTACGGGAAAACACGCGTTGTGATGCCACGTCGAGTAGGGTATAACTGCTGACGCTCAGGCAACGTACTAAGACTATAAATCACAAGTTTTAAAATAGTAGAAAACCAGTTTATTTAAAGGTTGCATCCCTCGGCACAGTGGATCAGCTAGACCATGATAGAATAATATATTTGTTTGCAGCGGAAAAAAATACTTTGATTCAGTTGATTTGATATCCTAAATGAGTATAGTATTTATATATGAAGATATTATTTACGCTAAAAGAAGATAGTGTTTTGGTTTTGCAAATATGATATGCATGAGATACGTGTAATAATTTTAGGGTCTTAAAATACCTAAGAAGTAACCTAGCATAAAACCTTCCCAGAAGCAAGTAAGCATCCCCAAGAGGGCAAGAACAGCAGTTTTAAATTCATATTCAGCAAAACAAGTAAGCCACCAGTGGGCGTCGACAACCCGACACGAACCCACCGGTGAGTGTGCATGTCCATACAGAAAGGAAGGATAACTACCTCACAAGGTGGAAGATTGGAAACTCAGCTACCCTGGAGGCTAACAGCAAATCCCACTAAAAGGAAACAGCCGCTCTATCGGCTACAACCTGGACCTGGGGCATTCAAGAAAGAACGCCTCAGCACAATATCAAAGCATGAAGATTATATGATTTAAGCGCGAGTAAAAAAGGTTTACCAACTCGGTAACAAAAGCAACAGCTAACAGTAAGTGAAAAGTATGAAAGTAAGAAGAACAATACTATCAAAAGGATAGTAAAGGTAAAACACGCCAAGTGTGAACACAAAAGCTACCTGCTCGGCAGAAAGAAACAATCCTGCAATAGTAAAGCATCAGCATACTAGCACGAAAAGCCAAAAGCAGGAAAATAAAGAGCTAACAATCCTAACTTTGTGGGCAAATGACCGGGGTGTAAATAATAAGGGGCTGGAGTGGATGGCAGTACCAGCACCAACAACAAGACCCCAAAATAAATACTAAAGGGTGAACACAACCGGTGGCAGCCTTAGGGTCCACACACCTAAACAAGTCGTCCCCATTGTCAAGACTTCGTGGTTTCTACAGCTCAGCACACACATTTCACCCCTCCAGAGTCTAGAAAACACCCCCTCCGGCCATAGTCCACGAGTCGGCATGCAAAAGCTAGCCGAACACCCCAACATACCCCTTAGGAAGGAAAAACTCCTCTAACAGTCCTAAAGAAGCACACATCCCAAGGCTAAAGACTTAGCCTAAAGAAAACTGTGGCGTTGAGTGAGTCGACCTCACTCAACGCCAAAACAGCCACGGTGTTAAGTGAGGTATCCTCACTCAACGCCAACAATTTAACTGCAAGCCCTGGCTGTGGCGTTGAGTGAGTCTACCTCACTCCACGCCAAACCTGCTTTGGCGTTGAGTGAGGTCGACTCACTCAATGCCAAAGACTTTACTGCTGAAAAGACTGCGGCGTTGAGTGAGTCTACCTCACTCAATGCTGTAACGCCCCCGATTTTTCTACGATTTTTTAATTCTTGCTTGGCATTACGTCGATGCGTTTTTTTGGCTTGTGTCACCTGTGCAATGTGGTCTTTACTCCTTAGAACTGGGTGGCCTATTTTGTAGCCTATTAGCAAGATCTCCCTAGCAAGCCGAGTCATTTTGGGTGACCCGGTGTGGCCTCTCGGGGGATGCTTGTGTTTTGGCTTCGGGTGGGTATAACTCGAGATCTGTTCATCAAAAATTAATTTCGACTTCGACGTTGTGTTCGTAGCATGGATATTTAGCTACGGTGTGAATTTCACCAAATTCCGAGGACGTTCGGTTTTCGCATTGTTTTGGTATTTTATGAAAAATAAAACTATTTAATAAATATTATATTAAATATTATTTTTCTGAAAGGGTGCGGGTACTTGGCGGTTGTGCCTTGTCTTTTGTTCATTATTAATTAATTAGCTAATTAAGATTAGTAAAGGTGCTATATATAGGATAGTTTAGACTTAAGAGGTAACCGCTCCTGTTCACCTTCTTCCCCCGCCCGCAGCACCTGTTCGCGGAAAACAGAGAAACCGCTGGAACTGCTCCCCTTCGGATGCCGATTCCGGGAGCGTTTGTGGGCGGAATTCGATTCCGAAAGAGGATTTGGATTGCTCTCGCCTAGACCTTCATTCCTACGGTAAGAAATTCAGTTTTCGTGGTGTTTCTAGGGGTCTCGAATTTCTTGGGTTGTCCGTTTCCGCCATTAAAGCCCAAGATTTCGGCTTTAGGTGTTGTTGTTGCTGGTACCGCGTGAGAGTAAAGGAGGCCGACCAAGCTTCGCCGGAAATTTGAGGCAAGTGGTATTCTTTCCCTTACCGAGTAATTCTTTTTATTTATCTCCTTGTTACCTTGTGAGACCTAGGTTAGAAACCATATTCTTGCTTGAAATCGGGTACAAAACCCAACTGTTGATAGAGAAGTCTAGTTCTCGGGATAAGTGAGGGCTTGATGGTTGGTTTAATTTCTTTCCTGTGCAGTAGTTGTAGCCGGGTAGAGGAGAAAAGGTATAGCTTAAATTTTTTTTATGCAAACTGATCTTGCTTAGACTCGGGTTGGGGTGTATGTGTGCTTGCCTGTATAGTGGCTGCAGTAGAAGCCTTCCCTGTAGTTAGACTTACTGGAGTTTTGATGGAGACGAAATTTCTGCGGCTAAGTACTTTGGCGTTGAGTGAGTCGACCTCACTCAACGCCAAAGCTATTTTATCGTTGAGAGTGGTGGACACACTCAACGCCGCAGTCTGTTCTTTTGTGGCTAAGTAGTGTGGCGTTGAGTGAGAAAATTCTTCCAAGTCAAAATCGACGGAAATAACTAAGTGATTCTCGCCGACTTCGACGAGAATCGTTAATGATTCCCGCCGATTCGGCGAGAATCAATCTGCATTCCCGCCGACCTCTTCCGGATGGCGTTAAGTGAGTGGGCCTAACTCAACGCCATGGCAGTTTAGGCGCTGAGTGAGGCAGGCTCAATATACGCCGCAGCCCTTTCCTGCGGGTAAGTACTTTGGCGTTGAGTGAGTTGACCACACTCAACGCCAAAGCTGTTCTATCGTTGAGAATGGTGGACGCACTCAACGCCGCAGTTTGTTTTCGCGGCTAAGTACTTTGGCGTTGAGTGAGTCGACCTCACTCAACGCCAAAGCTTTTTTGGCATTGAGAGAGGTGGACTCACTCAACGCCACAGTTGGTTTTGCGGTTAAGTGTTAAGGCGTTGAGTGAGTGGACCTCACTCAACGCCGTAGTTGTTTTGGTGTTGAGTGAGGTTAGCTCACTCAATGCCACATCCTATGTTGCTGAAGGCATTAAGGGAGTGGACCTCACTCAATGCCATAGCTGTTTTGGAGTTGAGTGAGGTTAGCTAACTCAACGCCACATCCTGCTTTGCTGAAGGCGTTGAGGGAGTGGACCTCACTCAACGTCGTAGTTGTTTTGGCGTTGAGTGAGGTTAGCTCACTCAATGCCGCAACCAGTGTTGTAGAAGGCGTTGAGTGAGTGAACCTCAATCAATGCCATTGTTGTTTTGGCGTTGAGTGATGCTAGCTCACTCAACGCCACCGTCTATTTAGGCGTTGAGTGAGTGGGGCTCACTCAATTCCATGCTGTGTTGAGTCATCTCAACGCTTTTCCCTTACCTTGATTTTCTCCCCCGAGTGAATTCCTTGATTTGAGGTTCCTTGTCGGCTATTTTCTTTTTTTCCAAAAAGGCTGAATCGTGGGTCGTGGTTAGTAGTGGTGGTTTGAAGCTCTTAATTGGGGAGGTGTTGTGTAATTTAGCTAAGGCCACCCTTTTTCTTTTATCTTGCTCCAGGTACGGGCTGGGCAAGGGGGTGGGAGGTCCCTAGTACTTTCACATGTAGACCCCTGAGCTTTGTTTCTTGGAAATGGTGGTTTGGGGGAAGAGTTTGCTTCCAACCCGGATCCGCGTTGTTTTTGCTACTACCATCTCTCACAGTTTAGGGTCTTAGACGTTTCTTCCTTTGTAAATTTGCAATGTTTGGGCTCATGGTAGCCTGTTAAACTCTGCATGATTTATTTTTTTGGGCAGGGTTGTTGTTGTTTCCTCGCACTTAGTGCTTTTCTTTTGTCTTACCTTGGACAGTGGTGTTTGTTTTCGATTTACTTACTCTTCTTGCTTACCTTATAACCTAATATTTCCGTACAGCTCACTTGTTTAGCTTGCTGAGGTATTCATTTCTTCTTTGAATGCCCCAGGTTGTGGTTAGTAGCCGATTAGGCGGCTAGTTGTGTTGTGCTGTTGCTGGTGGTCTCTCGTTCTGTGGAGATTAGTTCCTTGGTCTTGTGAGGTAGTTTTACTGTTTTTCTTACAGACATACATATTTGCCAGTAGGTTCGTGTAAGTTTGTTGGCGCCCACTAGTAGTTTTACCTTGATACTAGATGTGTTACTTTTTGCTTCTACCTTTCTGGAGTTAGTCTACTTGCTCTTGGGATGATTTATGCTAGGTTGCTAGTTACTTTTAAACCTAAAAACACTATTATAAGTATACCTCATGATCAGCAAGTTTTATAAAACTCATCACTATTTTCCAAATAACGTAAAAAGATCATTTTCCTATATATATAGTATAAATCAAAAGTAGGGTCCTGCATAGTATAATTTGTCCTCTGGCGACACTTATGCACTCTTTTAGGATGTCAAACCTGAATAAAGTATTTTCCGCAGCGTATAAGTATAACTTTTAAATTGTGTACTAGGTGATCCACCGAGCCGAGGGATACGGCCTTTAAAAATATAACTGATTTTCTAATCATATAACTTATGAATTTTCATAAAGTATAGTTGATAGTGGTTTGCCTGAGCGTCGGCAGTTATCCCCTGCTCAACCTGGCATCATGACGCGTGTTTTCTCCTACTCTGATAATCCGTTTTCTTTGGAGAAAATGCGGGTTGTGACAGTTGGTATCAGAGGGAGGTTGCTTGACAAGTTAGTTGGGCTACCTTCCCTTTTGATTGCATTAGTAGTTCAGCATTATGTCATTCACACACCGATATGTCATCAGCACGTCTTGGCAAAAGCACGAACACTACACTCATAGCATAACATGAAGTATACGGGGCATATTATGTAGTATGGGATGCATAATATGTGTTCGTATATGGATCCACCATAGGGGCAACATGTGAGGGTTATGTAGTATGGGATGTATTACCTCACCACATGGCTGAGACTAGCTCGTTTTATTTTTTGTTGCATAAGGATGTTATGCAGTATGGGATGCATAACATTTTCATGTGTACGTTGCTCATAACATGCATGAGGGCCTTTTCAGAATACATAGCACAAACATGCATAGCATAACATTGCATAAGCACAACGTGCCAAGCTAAAGACTGGCAGGATGACATATGTACACACATAAGTTTTCGAGTCAAAAATAATATAAAGTCATGCATTCCCGATCTAGGCACAAGAGTTAGTATGGTGGTGGTTAACCATCCTAGGTTAAGGCATAACATCAATTCTTGTTAAAATAAACTCCCAGAGCAAGTTTAGCAGCTTTAAGTTCATATTTATGTATGTATTGTCTGTACTTATAGTTAGTTGTAGCTGTTATACTAGGATCTGACTAATGTTGTTATGACTTTAGGATGGCGAGACACCCTTCAACTAGATCGACCCCCCTATCTGAGGGTGAGTCATCGGGAGCGCAGAATGATGCGGTGATTGAGAGCCTGCGGTAGAGCACCGATTCCTTGAGCAGGCAGATGGTGGAGGTATGAGCCCAGATCCAGTCGTTGGTGGCAGTTGTTACGGGATAGACTCAGGGAGTGCAAGGCCCTGCAGGAGGGTTAGTTGTTCCTCCTCCTCCTGCACCCCTGAGACCTCTAGTGGTGGTGTCAGTGGAGATGGCATTCATCTCGCAGTTTCAGAGACTTAGCCCCCTACTTACGATGGGAAGGCAGATTTCATGGTCTTAGACGATTGGCTGATCTCCATGGAGGAGATGTTCTCGTACTCCGGTATTTTAGATGATCAGAGAGTGATGATTTCCGCCTATCAGCTCAAGGGTTTGGCGAAGAGTTGGTGGCTTAGAGAAAAGGAGAGCTTGGTAGCTGGTATCTCATGGGAAGTGTTCAAGGAAATGCTGCTGAGTAAGTTCTTGCCTTCGGTCGAGCGTGACCGTCTTATGAACGACTTCCTCCACCTGAAGCAAAGGCAACTCACGGTCGGTGAGTATGAGGTAGAGTTCAGCAAGTTGAGCCGGTTTGCTCCTAGGTTGGTTAGTGTTGAGGCTGATCGAGTCAAGCGATTCCTTGGTGCAGCAGTTGACCAGTGCTTATGGATTAGAGACTTATGCAGGGGTAGTGGAGGCTTCTCTGAAGGTGAAGGCTATCGATACCGTAAAGAGCAGAGGCTAGCAAATGAGGAAGGACAAGCGGAAGTCTGTTGAGGAGAAGAAACCCCAGGTACCCGGTGCTGCTTCGGGAAAGAAGAGCAAGGTGGTGTGTAGCTTCTGTGGTTGGTCAGGCCACCATGTTGAGAGGTGTTTCAAAAAGGCAGTAGCTCGGAAGAAGGAGCAAGTTCATGCTATTCATGGTGCTCCTAGGAGGGATGTTTCATGTTCTGTTTGCAAGCGACCTAGGCATGATGCTGTCCAGTGCTGGTCCAAGGATAAAGTCTGCTATTAGTGCGGGCAGAAGGGTCACATCAAGTCTAGGTGTCCTCAGGTCCAGCCTGCTCTTCATGCAATTCCACTTCAGGCACTACCTCCACCTCAGCGTGTGGACAAGGGTAAAGGAAAGCTGAATGTGATCTCTTCCGAGGAGGCTCAAGCTTCGACTCAGGTCATCTCAGGTTAGTTGTTTCTTTTTCCAGCTTGAAAGTTTTATTTGTTAGAATGGTTACAGTTGGGTTTTGGTAGATCCTTAGTTGTATATACTCCTATAAGGAAATTTAAGGTGAAGAACCGCTGGGCGCGCGTTCTGTTCGACTCCGGCGCTACCCACTCATTTGTGGCTAGAGCCTTTGTGGAGCGACATCGGTTAACTCTAGGTCGAGTTCGTGATACCTTCCGCGTCAAGTTACCTTCTAGTGAATCTGTGTTATCAGATTTGGGCATTCTAGATTGCCCTGTTTTATTAGGGAATTTTCTTGTGAAGGCAGACTTGAAGATGATTGATCTGGAGGACTTCGATGTTATTCTGGACATGGACTGGCTGTCTAAGTATGATGCAGTCATTCAGTGCAAAGGGAAGCGCTTGGACTTCATCAAGTACAATGGTCAGGCGGGAAGCATGTATGCTGATCCGTGCCAAGATTCTCCTGTCTTTTCTGCGGTATGAGCTCAGAAGTTGTTTCTTTCTGGTTGTTTTGCTTGTTTAGTCTCGGTGGTTGGGACCGCTGTTAGTATACCACGCTTAGGGGAGATTGCCATTGTTCGTGGTTTCGTTGATGTGTTTCCTGATGACCTTCCTGGTCTTTCTCCCGATCGGGATGTCGAATTTGTGATTGATTTGGAACCGGGTACGCGTCCTATTGTGAAGGCGCCGTACCGGATGGCCCCTCGTGAGCTAGAGGAGTTGTGAGTCCAGTTAGATGAGTTATTGGCAAAAGGGTTTATCAGGCATAGTTCATCGCCTTGGGGTGCTCCTGTTTCTTTTGTAAAGAAGAAGGATGGGTCGATGCGGCTTTGCATCGACTACAAGGAGTTGAACAAAGTCACTATTAAGAACAGGTACCCTCTACCGAGGATCGATGCCTTATTTGATCAATTGCGCGGTAGCACAGTGTTCTCCAAGATCGATCTTCGTTCTAGCTATCATCAGCTAGGGATCCGTGAGGAAGATATTCCAAGGACTGCGTTTAGATCAAGGCATGGACATTTTGAGTTCTTGGTGATGTCGTTTGGTCTGACCAATGCACCATCAGCTTTCATGGATATGATGAACTGGGTGTTCAAGGATTTCTTAGACAAGTTCGTTGTGGTTTTCATCAATGACGTGTTGGTCTATTCCCGCAACGCTGAGGAGCATGAGCAGCATCTACGCTTGGTTCTATCGGAGTTGAGGAATCACAAGTTATTCGCCAAGTTGAGCAAGTGCGAATTTTGGTTGCCTCAGGTCTCATTTCTGGGCCACGTGGTGAACAAGGATGGGATCTCGGTCTACCCAGAAAAGATCGCAGTAGTGATGGATTGGAGCAGGCCGGGCACGCCCAAGGAGATCAGAAGCTTCCTAGGGTTGGCCGGCTACTACAGGAGGTTCGTGGAGGGTTTCTCTACCCTAGATGTACCTTTGACCAGGTTGACTCAGAAAAACGCAGCCTTTGTTTGGAGCGAGAAGTGCGAAGAAGCCTTCCTGGAGCTAAAGAACAGATTGTGCTCTGCTCCCGTCCTAACACTACCTACTGAGGGTGTGGAGTATGATGTTTATGTGGATGCTTCGCATATTGGTCTGGGTTGCGTGTTGATGCAGGTTGGAAAAGTGATTGCATATGGGTCAAGACAATTAAAGACTCATGAGAGAAATTACCCTACGCATAACCTTGAGTTTGCAGCGGTGATTTATGCGTTGAAGCTGTGGAGGCATCTACTTTATGGGGCTCAGTGCAAGATCTTCACTGATCCCAAGAGCCTGAAGTACGTGTTCACGGAAAAGGAGTTGAATCTGCGCCAGCGGCGGTGGCTAAAGTATGTGGCCGATTATGATGTAGAGATCCAGTACCATCCAGGCAAGGCTAATGTAGTGGTCGACGCCCTGAGCCGGAAGACGGGGAAGATCTTTAATCTCTCCGCCGATCGTTTAGTGGAAGAGTTCCTCCTTATGGATATCTTAGTGGGATGCTGCGGCATGCAGAGTAGTTTGGCAGTGGCAGAGCCGTCTTGGATTTCTCTTACTAGGTTGCACTAAAAGGATGATCCGGACCTTCTGCACTTATACCTCAGGACTGAGAGAGGGGAGTTGCCGGATTTTTCCATCGATGGTGCGGGTACTTTGAAGTACTGTGGCAGATTCTGCATCCCTACTATTGGAGACATCAGGGGTATGATATGCAGAGAAGCTCATGGATCTAGTGTTGCCTACCATCCGGGATCTACAAAGATGTATCGTGATTGGAAGCAAATTGCCTGGTGGTATGGGATGAAGAGTGGTATAGCCCGATTTGTTGCTGAGTGCCACACTTGCAAGCGTGTGAAGGCCGATCACGGAAGGCCTGGTGGCAAGTTGACTTCACTAGAGATCCCGACTTGGAAGTGGGAAATTATTTCTATGGACTTCATCACAGGCTTACCAAAATATCTAAGGGGATTTGATTCTGTTTGGGTTATAGTGGATAGACTGACGAAATGTGCTCACTTCGTGACATATAAGATTGACTATCCGATGAAGAAGATAGCGGAGTTGTACTTGAATGAGGTCATCAGATTGCACGGTGTGCCTGTTAGCATCATTTCTGATCGAGACTCCCGGTTTACTTCTCGCTTTTGGCAGAGTCTGCAGGAGGGTTTGGGTACCGATCTGAGGTATTCAACTGCTTACCACCCACAGACCAATGGGCAGACGGAGCGGGTGAACCAGATAGTTGAGGATATGATCAGATGTTACATTCTAGACCACGGTGGAGCGTGAGATGAGCAATTGTGACTTATGGAGTTTGCATACAATAACAGTTATCAAGAAAGTTTGCAAATGGCTCTGTTTTAAGCTTTGTATGGGAGGCGCTGCAGAACCCCCCCTGTTTTGGGTTGAGACAGGTGGCAGGTGCCTGCAGATTGAATTGGAAGGAGCTACCTCCATATAAAGAACTCGGCGGGAGTGGCCTTACCGCCCCGTGGGCTGACAGTACTCTTATGAGTGCCCAGAGGGAAGTCTTCATGAAGGAGAGACCCTTGTTGGGTCCGGATGCGCTCGGGGAGATGGAATTCGTAGTGAAGCTTATCCGAGAAAAGCTTCGTATAGCTCAGGAGAGATATGAAAAGAACGCCAATCGGCGTAGGTCGAACTTGGAGTTTTCTATAGGGGACCTTGTGTTTCTTAAGGTTTCCCCGATGGTTGGAGTTAATAGGTTCGGTAAGAACAAGAAATTGGACCCGAGGTATGTGGGCTCGTTTAAGATTGTTGAACGGATTGGCGTGTCAGCGTATAAGTTGGATTTGCCAGCAAACTTCCCAGGTGTTCATAATGTATTTCATGTGAGCCAATTGAGGATGTGTGTGCGCAGTAGTGGGCAAGTCTTGGATTTTGTGCCCCAGTTGGAGCCTAATCTCTCTTTTATTGAAGTGTCGGTCCGCATTTTGGATACTCAAGATCGGGTGCTGCGAAGGAAGTCCATCCCGATGGTCAAAGTTCTATGGAAGAATTAGGGTTTGGAAAGCGCGACTTGTAATGTTTGGCTTGTTACCCTTCCTTCTATAGTTGAGGCGTTGTGCATAAAGTTTCAGGACGAAACTTTCTTTTAGGGGGAGTGACTGTAACGCCCCCGATTTTTCTGCGATTATTTAATTCTTGCTTGGCGTTACGTCGACGCGTTTTCTTGGCTTATGTCACCTGTGGAGTGTGTTCTTAACTCCTTAGAACTGGGTGGCCTATTTTGTAGCCTATTGGCAAGATCTCCCTAGCAAGCCGAGTCGTTTTGGGTGACCCGGTGTGGCCTCTCGGGGGATGCTTGTGTTTTGGCTTCGGGTGGGTATAACTCGAGATCTGTTCGTCGAAAATTAATTTTGACTTCGCCGCTGTGTTCGTAGCGTGGATATTTAGCTATGGTGCGAATTTTGCGGAATTCCGAGGACGTTCGGTTTTCGCATCGTTTTGGTATTTTATGAAAAATAAAACTATTTAATAAATATTATATTAAATATTATTTTTCTGAAAGTGTGCGGGTACTTGGCGGTTGTGCCTTGTCTTTTGTTCATTATTAATTAATTAGCTAATTAAGATTAGTAAGGGTGCTATATATAGGATAGTTTAGACATAAGAGGTAACCGCTCCTGTTCACCTTCTTCCCCCGCCCGCAGCACCTGTTCGCGGAAAACAGAGAAACCGCCGGAACTGCTCCCCTTCGGACGCCGATTCCGGGAGCATTTGTGGGCGGAATTCAATTCCGAAAGCAGATTTGGATTTCTCTCGCCTAGACCTTCATTCATACGGTAAGAAATTCAGTTTTCGTGGTGTTTCTAGGGGTCTCGAATTTCTTGGGTTGTCCGTTTCCGCCATTAAAGCCCAAGATTTTTGCTTTAGGTGTTGTTGCTGGTACCGCGTGAGAGCAAAGGAGGCCGACCAAGCTTCGCCGGAAATTTGAGGCAAGTGGTATTATTGCCCTTGCCAAGTAATTCCTTTTATCTATCTCCTTGTTACCTTGTTAGCCCTAGGTTAGAAACTCTATTTTTGCTTGAAATCGGGTACAAAACCCAACTGTTGATAGAGAAACCTAGTTCTCGGGATAAGTGAGGTCTTGAGGGTTGGGTTAATTTCTTTCCTGTGCAATAGTTGTAGCCGGGTAGAGGAGAAAAGCTATAGCTTAATTCTTTTTTATGCAAACCGATCTTGCTTAGGCTCGGGTTGGGGTGTTTGTGTGCTTGCCTGTGTAGTGGCTGCAGTAGAAGCCTTCCCTGTACTTAGACTTACTGGAGTTTTGATGGAGACGAAATTTCTGCGGCTAAATACTTTGGCGTTGAGTGAGTCGACCTCACTCAATGCCAAAGCTATTTTATCGTTGAGAGTGGTGGACACACTCAACGACGCAGTCTGTTCTTTTGCGGCTAAGTAGTGTGGCGTTGAGTGAGAAAATTCTTCCAAGTTAAAATCGATGGGAATCACTAAGTGATTCTCGCCGACTTCGACGAGAATCGTTAGTGATTCCAGCCGATTCGGCGAGAATCAATCTGCATTCCCGCCGAACTCTTCCGGATGGCGTTGAGTGAGTGGGCCTCACTCAACGCCATGGCGGTTTAGGCGCTGAGTGAGGCGGGCTCACTCAACGCCGCAGCCCTTTCCTGCGGGTAGGTACTTTGGCGTTGAGTGAGTTGACCTCACTCAACGCCAAAGCTGTTCTATCATTGAGAATGGTGGACGCACTCAACGTCGTAGTTTGTTTTCGCGGCTATGTGCTTTGGCGTTGAGTGAGTCGAGCTCACTCAACGCCAAAGCTGTTTTGGCGTTGAGAGAGGTGGACACACTCAACGCCACATTTGGGTTTTACGGTTAAGTGCTAAGCCGTTGAGTGAGGTCCACTCACTCAACGCCGTAGCTATTTTGGCATTGAGTGAGGTTAGCTCACTCAACGCCACAGCCTGTGTTGCCGAAGGCATTGAGGGAGTGGACCTCACTCAACGCCATAGCTGTTTTGGCGTTGAGTGAGGTTAGCTCACTCAACGTCACAGCCGACTTTGCTGAAGGCGTTGAGGGTGTCGACCTCACTCAATGCCGTAGCTGTTTTGGCGTTGAGTGAGGTTAGCTCACTCAACGCCACAACCAGTGTTGTAGAAGGCATTGAGTGAGTGAACCTCACTTAACAACATTGCTGTTTTGGCATTGAGTGAGGCTAGCTCACTCAATGCCACCGTCTGTTTAGGCGTTGAGTGAGTGGGGCTCACTCAACGCCATGCCGTGTTGAGTCATCTCAACGTTTTTCCCTTACCTTGATTTTCTCCCCCGAGTGAATTCCTTGATTTAAGGTTCCTTGTCGGCTATTTTCTTTTTTTCCAAAAAGGCCGAATTGTGGGTCGTGGTTAGTAGTGGTGGTTTGAAGCTCTTAATTGGGGAGGTGTTGTGTAATTTATCCAAGGCCACCCTTTTTTATTTATCTTGCTCCAGGTACGGGCTGGGCAAGGGGGTGGGAGGTCCCTATTGCTTTCATATGTAGACCCCTGAGCTTTGTTTCTTGGAAATGGAGGTTGGGGGGCCGATTTTGCCTCCAACCCGGATCCGCGTTGTTTTTGCTACTACCATCTCTCACAGCTTAGGGTGTTAGACGTTTCTTCCTTTGTAAATTTGCAATGTTTGGGCTCATGGTAGCCTGGTAAACTCTGCAGGATTTATTTTTTTGGGCAGGGTTGTTGTTGTTTCCTCGCACTTAGTGCTTTTCTTTTGTCTTGTCTTGGACAGTGGTGTTTGTTTTCGGTTTACTTACTCTTCTTGCTTACCTTATAACCTAACATTTTCGTACAGCTTACTTATTTAGCTTGCTGAGGTATTCTTTTCTTCTTTGAATGCCTCAGGTTCTGGTTAGTAGCCGATTAGGCGGCTAGTTGTGCTGTGCTGTTGCTGGTGGTCTCTCGTTCTGTGGAGATTAGTTCCTTGGTCTAGTGAGATAGTTTTACTGTTTTTCTTACATACATACATATTTTCCGGTGGGTTCTTGTAAGTTTGTTGGCGCCCACTGGTAGTTTTACCTTGATACTAGATGTGTTACTTTTTGCTGCTACCTTTCTAGAGTTAGTCTACTTTCTCTGGGATGATTTATGCTAGGTTGCTAGTTACTTTTAAACCTAAAAACACTATTATAAGTATATCTCATGATCAGCATGTTTTATAAAACACATCACTATTTTCCAAATAACGTAAAAAGATCATTTTCCTATATATATAGTATAAATCAAAAGTAGGGTCCTGCATAGTATAAGTTGTCCTCTGGGACACTTATGAACTCTTTTAGGATGTCGAACCTGAATAAAGTATTTTTTGCAACGTATAAGTATAATTTTTAAATTGTGGACTAGGTGATCCACCGAGCCGAGGGATACGGCCTTTAAAAATATAACTGATTTTTTAATCATATAACTTATGAATTTACATAAAGTATAGTTGATAGTGGTTTGCCTGAGCGTCGGCAGTTATCCCCTGCTCGACGTGGCATCATGACGTGTGTTTTCTCCTACTCTGATAATCCGTTTTCTTCGGAGAAAATGCGGGTTGTGACAAACACCAAAACAGCTGCGGCGTTGAGTGAGGTCTACTCACTCAACGCCAAAGACTTAGCTGCAAGTCTTAGCAGTGGCGTTGAGTGAGTTCACCTCACTCAACGCCAGACCTGCCTTGTCATTGAGTGAGGTCAACTCACTCAATGCCTCGGCACTTAACTGTAAAAAAACTAAGCTGGCGTTGAGTGAGTTCACCATACTCAACGCTAGAGGCTTTACAGTGTAGGCGTTGAGTGAGGTGCACTCACTCAACGCTTTTGACTTAGCCAGCAGAAAACAAAGCTGGCGTTGAGTGAGTGCACCACACTCAACGCCAGAGGCCTAACAATCTAGGCGTTGAGTGAGGTGCACTCACTCAATGCTTTTGACTTGGCCAAAAATTCTAAAACTAAGCCCACAGCCCTCTCAATGCCTGGAGTTAAAGAGTTGGAAATTAATTCCAACTCTCTCTCCTACCTTCCCTACTCGACCTCAACAGCCAAAATAACTTAGCCCACCACTTAAATAATACTAAAACCTAACTCCAGCTATAACCTGGACCCCAAACCGAGAACAAGAAAAGAGAAAAAAACAAAAAATAAAACTAGGGCTCGATCTGGACGGTTTCCTGGAGCCGAGGAAGAGAAAGGGCTGGAGCAAGGGCAACGCTGATGATCCAGCTCCTAGAGGCAAGGGAAAACGGCTATTTACAGAAATCTAACAAAGGTAAAAGGAAAAAAAAGATTTAAAACTGCAAGGGAAAGGAGCCACTTGCCTTAATTCGGGCAAGGAGAAAATCAGCTTGAACACCAAACATGGCACTGGTGGCTCGTCCTGCTGCAAAACCAGCAACCTAGAAAACAAGCTCTCGGCGAGAGCAGCTTGGATCCACCGTCGTCGGAGAGAAACGAGCCCTAAGCTAGCGGCCACCGCCGGTCAACGCTACAGCACCTCCGCCCGAGCTCCTTTCGCAGGAAGCTGGCTTGGAAAAAGGAAAAAAAGAAAATGAAATAAAAAGACAGCTGGGTGCCTTTTAATATCATGATCCACCCAAGACTAAGATATTAAAGAAAACTAAACTCACTCCACTCAAGCTATTAAAATAATCCTAAGCTTGGAAGACTTGGCTACTAGCTATAGAAAATCTGCCACTCAACCCGCTAGTTATACATCACTTACATATTTATGTATATATATATACATTTGTACTCAGCTAACAGAAATCTAGCCACCCAGCTGACCCAACCCGAAGTTGTATGGCACAACTATATAGATATATACATAATTATATTCTCTCAGCCTATCAGCTCCTAAGCAACCTGTACGACTAGCTATAACCTAAGCTTAAACATATAAAGGTACAGGATTAGCTCGTACTTAGCCCAACCCGAGCTCCACTAGCTAAATCAGGCTTAATGCATAAAATAAGACTTATAATAAATCATGGTACAAGCTCCAGCCAATAAAAACAAAGCTTAAAATTTAACACTTAAGATAATAAATCCTGCTTATAACAAACCACACCAAACCGGCCACAATCATACAACAGCATAACAACACGTCATAACGACGCAAAAAACAAAGATCTCGGATTTCGACAAAACTCGCACCGTAGCTAAACGCACAAGCTACGAAAATAACGACGAAGTCGAAAACAACATCCGACGATCGAACATTCGGGCTAACACCACCCAAGCCAAAGCACAAGCATTCCCTAAGAGGCTTAGCCGAGTCATCACAACTGACACAGACTAGCTGGGGAATCTTGCAAAGAGGTTACTCAAGGAACCTTAAGAGCAAAGACTACGCTCTACAACGGCAAAAGGCCGGAAATGCGTCAACGTAACGCCAAATGATAAACAAACAAAACATCAAAAAACTGGGGGCGTTACATCCTTCTTCTCCTCATGCAGATCATCTTGCTTCTCCTCATGCAGATCATTATGCATCTCCTCAGACCACTGCTTCTCCTATCGTTTCTCCATCATTATCCTCTCAAATTCCCTCTGAGCCCATCCAAAAGGATATTCCATCATCATCTCTTCCCTCTGATGCACATCCATCCTCTTCTTTTCCTGAATTCACTCATACAGATTTCCCTTCTGCATTCTCAGTTTGCTCAAACTGTGGACATCAAACTCCTTACATAGCCTTTGAGCCTGAACCCCTTTACCTCAATTTCTCAGATATAGCCAAAGATCTTCTGCAATTCATTTATCCTTCCTTAGAGCTTCTTATAGCACAAGCTATAGCTCCTCTAACTGCCTCCATCAACACTCTTACCCATAGAGTTACTGCCCTTTCCCATGTCCCTTCTTCTGGGGGCCTGGCTACAGATGCCTCTGCAGCCAGGCAGGGGGAGATATCCAATGAATAAGCTCCCATGCCTTCTCTAGCAGCTGCGGTTTCAGCAGATATGTAGGAGGATGTTTCCTCAGATGATCAGATGGCTCTAGATATAGAAATTATTGATTTTGATACTGATTTAGAAGAAACAGTTCTTCCAGAAGTTTTGACTGTTGGTGATTGTTGCATCAATACCACAGTGGATATCTTTGAGTTGTTGAGTTCCTTCTGCACTCTCTTTCTAGATTATCTACCAAATTTTAAGCCATCCTCTTTGGCTATTGTGTGTTGTACTCCCTCTCTAAGTCCTGAAGTTGTTAGACAACTAAAGGCAAGTTTTGTAGTTCCTCTAGCAGAAAAGCCTGATGATCAGATGTCAAGATCTCCTAGGCCATCCTATGTTGTTGATGATAGCCCCATTCCAAGTCTTGATGATCTCATTTCCCAAGATATTGCTATGGAAACTACAGAAGTTCCTGCTGAAGTTATCCCTCCTCCAGCTGATAAGGAAGTTCTAAAGGAAGTGATCAGAGAGATTGATGTACTGTATGATAATCCCCAAAGCTCATCTGAAGATGATCAAGTTGATAATTTAGTTTCTGATGACAGCAAAAAGAAAGTGCCTAAGAAAAGAAAAGCTCCACCTAAGGCAGTTTCAAAGCCAAATCCTCATAATGACACACCATACTACATACTCCAGAAGATTACTCCTTATAAAGGTATGCCTCATTGGATGTGGCTATCAAAGATTAAGCAGAAGGCTAGGAAGAAAAGTAGAAGGTAATCTCCTCCTCCACCTCAAAGGTCCAGGAGAGGTCCTCCTCCTCCCCCTCCAGCAGCAGGAGCCTCTGTTTTAGCAGCTCAAAGGTCTACTTCTATTACTAAGACCTATCATAGGCTGGATAGATCTTCAAATCCTCCACCTCCAGCTGGATCTTCAGACAAACATTCTTCTTCTCAAAGGCCTATATCTTCTGGAAAGTATAAAGGAAAACTTAGTGAAGTTCCTCCTCCCAGATCTTTATACTCCAGTCAGAAGCAGCAGAATATAGTATCTAAAAATTTCCAAGCTCAATCTACTCAGTTCAGAATTTCATCTCAAAATTCAGTTCAGGAAGCTAGTTCAGAGAGACCTTCTTCTCCACCTCTTGATCCTGAGCTTGACCCCAACTTCAGAATGGCAAGGTTGAATGAATTAGTTGGGCAATCTCAAATGAATAAAGCCAGGAAAGAAGGTCAGGATCCCTCTCAATTCACAACTATGTCATCATATAGAGAGAAAGAGCTTGACAGATTGCAAGTTAGCAAGAAAGTATTCAATCCATCAGAGTATATGTCTCTTCATCCTGAGGTAGTTGTGCCAAGAACAGCATCTCAGAATACTCTAGGAGATCAAGATATGAAGATGACAAAGAAAGAAGCAGAAGATCCATCCAGGAAAATTATATTTACTAAGCACTCTTCTGCTCCTCCTTCTAATAAACCCTAAGTTCTCTGAACCCTTTATTGTTTATCTTTTGTTAAAGCTCTATCTGGATTATATGTGAATTGCATGCTATACTATATCTATTGATTATTTCAACACCATATCAGATATCTATAGCACTGTATTGCTTTTTTTTGTTTCCTTTATGTTGAGTGACCTCACCCAAATAGGGGGAGATTGTTGGAATCCCATGTTTGATTTGGGCTAGGTTCACTCCTAAGTTGTTTGACCCACTTGTATAGCCAGGGTCAAAGTCTAGGTCTAAGCTAGTCTTAGTAGAGCAGACCTCATAAAGACCACCTTTGGACTTCATTTAAAATACCAAGACTCAGAAGCAATGTGTGGATCTGATATCAGTTCGACTTTCATCGAACTCGGCTCGAAGATCTTCGATCTCCGATCGATGATCGCAGAGGTAAAATCTCTGAGCTGAGCTCGACGATCTTCTATCCCAGCTCTGCGATTATTTATCGGTGTTCGACTACCTTATTGCACAGCTGTCTTGAAGATTTCATTCTTGTTTTGTCAAGGCTATTTATGTTATCAAATATCTGGTAGTTAATGCTGATTTTATCAAGGCTTATAGTCGTTTCTATTTCAGCATTAACTACAGGTTTTCACAGAGTTATTATATTGTATTATATGCCAAGACAGTTGGAGAAATAATTTATTGCAGATATTGTAGTCGTTTTCTCTCCTCGATTCCTGCAGAATAATTAATGGAATGTTTTTGAAATTCAAGTTAGGAATTCTTTTTATCCCACAAAAAGAAGAAGGCTGTCGATTCCATCACAGAAAGAGACACACAGTGAAAGACACAAAATCGTTCCTGCTAACATCCTAAAAACATTCTGAAGATAATCTTCATCAGTTTTTCTCATTCTGTCAGTTCTCTGAAGAAGAAGCAAGAAGAACAACTTTTTCAAATCAAGAGTCTTTTTGTTCTTCTCTTCCAGGACCTTGCTAAGACATTCCAGCACCATCTGTCTAAAGCTCCTAGACCAAGTCTCTCAGTTGAAGACCTACTCACCCTGTGCAAAGCTTCCTAGCCTGAACCCTTCTACATCTTAGGGGGAGCTTTGACAACATCTTTGAATCCACAGTCTTCTCATTGTTTTGAGAAAAGAAGACTTTCATCACTCTCTCATCCCCACCTCTATATAGGGTTTTAATTCCCTTCAAAATTATTCTGGTTCACAAGTCTTCTTCTAAAAGACTTGGGTTGATTTTTTGGGCACCTGATCAAAAGCTCATTGGTGGCAGTCACTTGATCGAAACCTGTAGTGGATTCCTACCATGGGAGGTAGAAGAGTGGATGTTCCTAGTTGGGGAACCACTATAAAAATTCTTCTGTTGTCTGGTTGTGCTTTTTGTGTTCTTGTGGGCTTGTGTTATGGTTAAGATTAGCTTAGTTTATTTGCTTTTATCTTTTCTGTAAAAAGATTTTTTATAACTCTATTCCCCCCCCCCCCATAGAGTTATTCAGAGTTTATCACCCCTTTTTTTTTCACTATCCAACTGTCTTGTTAGAATAGGCACTTCTCCAAAATACTCTCAGGAGCTTACACCTCAGCCCCTCAGCCTTACACATAGATTCTTCACAGAATCCAAACTCAGAACCACAAGGGTTCCTACCTCAGAGCCCTATAGAGCTCCTACAACTCAGTGATCCACTGATCACCTATCTCAGCCTTATTTTTAAGGCATACAACTCATGCTCTATAGCCCTACAGCTTCAGGCACACAGCCCTACTCTCAGAGTGCTGCAGCACTCCTACAACTCAGTACCCTTTCAGATACCTACAACTCAGATCCAGGTAAACTAAATTCTGTAGGATGAAAGTGGATTGATGGATATTCTTGACACAAGAGATATTTCTCTGTGTCAAGCTTCTTGACTGAGATAGAATCAGCCCAACAATGACTACAGGAGTTTATTTCCTGGGTGTACCTTTACCGAACTAAGATATACTTAGTCCTAACTACTTTCACAGCCACAAGTAATTACTTGTGCTGGAAGTTACTTGCAGAGCAATGTTCTGCCTCTCCCTGAACTGAGACAGAAGCTCAGCCTTCTCTTCTTCACAGCAACAATGATCCTTGTGCTGGAAGCAACTTGCAGAACCCTATTCTACCCTTCTCTTTTTCCTGGGCTGAGGTGATTCAGCCTAACTTTGACTCCTGAGGAATAGTCCCCTGAGCCTTCTTTTAGATCTCTGCTTCTTCAAGCTTTCTTCTCTTCACAGCTTCCAAACAAAGATCTTCAAGTGCTTGAGTTGCTGAAACTGTGAAGAACCTGCAGCAAGGGTCGGCCCTTGGCTGCTATCTTATGCCTAGAGAAGATACTCTGAACTAGCTTGCTGGTGCAGGTGAGAATGGCACCAGCTATCTTGCTGTAGAAGATGTTGATTCCAACAGCTGACTTGCTCTTTTTCTTTCTCAACTTGAGCTTTCTGTTCTATAGCTCCACAACAATGGCAGAAAAGAAGAACAACTGTTTCTTCTTTTATGTATTGAGACCCAATGGCTCTTTTAGCAATGGGTCCCACACATTTAATGCTGGCTGTAAATTTGCTTTAATGCCAACAATCGTATAGTAGGTCTGAGGCAACCTTTATCGCGTACTGTAGTCATCCCGCCACTTATTTGAAATATGTTGACTTGTTGACTTGCTGACGTCACCAGCTATGGACTTAGCTAAAAATAAAGCATCAGAGAATAGGCGTTGAGTGAGTAAGCATCACTCAATGCCAACAAACTTAGAAAGATTCACTGTCTCTTAGCGTTGAGTGAGTCACCTTCACTCAATGCCAAACTACTTAGAATATTAAGTCTGATTCTAGGCGTTGAGTGATTCAGCTCCACTCAACACCAATCTTGCTTTATCAGTTTTTAGTTGTTTGGCATTGAGTGAGTAAGCATCACTCAACGCCAAACTCCTTGGACAAAATTCAGTCTTCACTAGGCATTGACAGCGTTGAGTGAGTAACCTCCACTCAATGCTTTTTGCCTTAACCAAATTTCTGCTTATTCAGCAACATAAGCGTTGAGAGCGTTGAGTGAATATGCCTCACTCAATGCTTTCTGGCTTAGCCAATTTTCTGCTTATTCAGCAGCATAAGAGTTGAGAGCATTGAGTGAACATGCCTCATTCAACGCATTCTACCTTAGCCAATTTTCTATTTATTCAGCAGCATAAGCGTTGAGAGCGTTGCATGAACACGCCTCACTCAACGCTTTCTCCCTCAGCCAATTTTGTGTATTTAGTAGCATGGCGTTGAGTGAGTTGACTTCATTCAACGCTTGTGGACTTACACACATTTTAGCTCATTCCAACTTCAGGCTTTTACTTCTGTAGTCTATCTCACAGCCTTTTGTTGTATGGCATTGAGTGAGTTGACTTCACTCAATGCCTGTGGGCTTGGCCATTTTCTCAGCTTACCCCTGCCTTGGCTTGGACTGTATAGGCTTCACTCAGCGCTATAAGCCATCTGGCATTGAGTGACTGATCTTCACTCAACTCCAGTGTACTTAGACAGTTATCTATCTTTCCACCACTTAGGTAAGAACTTACCTAACTTGGTCACTTAGGCTACTTGTCCCATCATAGCTTATCAGGACAAACTGCAATCATTCACCTTAAACACAAGTTAGATCACAACATGTGTATACATTGTTTTGCTAGTCCTTCAAATTCAGGACATTGGGATCAATGGACCCAACACTCACTTAGCTAAGGAAAAGTCTGGCGGATTTGTCAGCATTAGTTTGTGGTGACTCTAGTGTGTTCTTCAGAGGCGTATGTAAGGGCTAGGCCTGGTAGTGTGGATACTCACCTAGGAGTGGGGTGGACAACCCACTGTCTTCATTGGCCACTACGTAGGCTCCTGGGAGTGAAGCTAGCTTCCAAAATCGGGGAATTAAAGGTTTGTGAGCATAGAGTCGTGTGTGTGTGTTGCACTTGTATAAACATAGCATTAAACCAGCATAACATAGCATATCATGTCATCAATGCATTTAAACCCCTACCCCTATCGTATAAATTGGTATGAGACTTTTTATATGATAGGCCTTGCAAAACGACCCCTTAATCTATAAGTTTGTATGAGCATTCTTATAAATTAAGGTTACTTTTAATATAGCTTATTCACTTTACTACTTTTACTGCTCTTTACTTTACTTTGTTTACAATATTGCTTCATTGATATAGTTCTTTTGTGCATACACCTGTTAGGATAGTTGTCACCTTCTTGTTCCACTTTGCTTTGTTGTCCTTTACTTTCCTACTCCCCGCACGGTGCCTAGGAGTCGCGGGGGTGAGGCGAGGACGATAGTGGCTTAGTTTTTTGACTAACGATCGGTGGACCACATCATTTTAGGGGACCGAGCAGCAGGAGCATCAACACTGGCAGGACAAGGAGGAAGGGCATGAGGAACAATTGTCGCGCACTACCTCTACTACACGGAGATAAATAGAGGATGGATTTCAGTTTGCTTCTGCTTTGATGTTGTGAGTTGTGAGAGAGAGATCATTTCTATTAGACATGTACTGGGCTTAAGTCCATTTTTCTACTCTCTTTCATATTTTGTACTCATTGTGGACTATTGCTCTTTTATATATATTGATAGTGAGCATTGATCTGTGTACTTGTACTACTTACTTCTCGTTTGTAATATACTGTGATGTGATCGTTTTAACTAGCAGGATTGGCGCCGTGAAATGGAGTCTAACTTGGTAGTTGGAGTCACCATAAGGCAGCAGTTCTGTGCGTAAGACCAGGTGGTGAAGGAAAAAAACGGGGGTCTTACATCTTGACAAGCACTAGGAGTGGGAATGTCTATTGTTTAAATTTTATGTGTTTAAATATAGACTCTCATATATGCCTAGTTGTAAATGAGAAAGTCTCATACTGTGTCCAATGGCACAAGAGACTAGCTCATTCAAACTATAAGACAATTGGCAATCTCTTTAGTGAAGAGCTAGTTAGGAATAGTGCTAAAATGAAATGCACTAAGGAAGGCATTTGCTCTGCATTCCAAAAGGGCAAACAAACCAAAGCTTCTTTTAAGAGCATTGGGATCAAGGACTCTGTGAGGTATTTATACCTCTTGCATATAGACTTATTTGGTCCTATGCCAATACATAGTCTAGGTAGGAAAGTCTACACCATTGCGGTTGTTGATGACTTTTTCAGATTTGCATGGGTTTTCTTTCTGAAGAAAAAGTCTAAAGGTGAGGGTAAGATCAATCCTACACTCTAGAGGGGGTGAATAGAGTGATTTAAAATAATTTTGCTAATTTAAAAATTATTCTAGCAGTGGAAGACTTGATTTAATAAGTGTAGAGTGCTAAGCAGAAAAATGAAATACAACAACTAAAAAGGGATAAATTCACAGCACACAACACAAGAAAAAGCAAGCAATCCAGAAGACACAAGGAACTATAGTGGTTCCCAAAAACCTGGGTACATCCACTCTTCTACCACCCTTGGTAGGAATCCACTGCAGGATGAGTTGATCAGGTGTCCTGGGCACCAATGAGCTTTTGATCAGGTGCTCAAAAACCAAACAAGATTTTTTGATCAGGTGTCTTGCCACCACTGAGTTTTGATCAAGTCTCAGGAACCAAAGCAAAACTTTTGAAGGGAGTTTAAAAACCATTTTACAGGAAAGGAAAAGAAAAAGATGTTGTCTTCTCTGTCAATGATCTGAGAGAAGCACTAGTGGATGAGATATTGTCAAAGCTCCCCCTGAGATGTAGCAAGAATTTAGGAACTGGAAGCTTTGCAAGGGTGATAGGTCTTCAAAGAATTTGATTGCTCCAGCACTAGATGATTTCAGCAAGAACTGAAATGTTTGTTGTCTGGAGTATGGAAGATGAAGACTTGATAAAACTTTTGATCAGCAGCAGTCAGAAAGAAAACTTGTTGAGTTTTCTGTGTTGTTGATCTCCTTTTTCTTTCTGTATGTGTCTCTATGTATATTCTGAGTATACTGCTATATATTTGTTCTCTCTGAATGATGATAATAAGAACTCCAGTCGTCAAAATCTTGATAATAGCCGTTAGCAAAGTCATAAATGATTTCCTTAATTGTCAACTGTCTCTGGAGGAAATAATCTAAGTACATTCCTTCTTTGTTTCCTTGAAACTTGCTCCAGATTTATTATAACGGCTAGAAATCTTCTTCATTAAATGCTCTGATTTGAAATCCTTAACAAGCTGACAAAATCCCGGAAATCGTCGATCTCAAAATAAAATCGTCAATCTAAGCTCAACTATCGTAAAACTGAGCTCAGAGATATTGGAATTTGACTTGGACAGAAATCGTCGATCTGAGCTCAAAGATCGTCGAACTGAGTTCGATGCCTCGTCGACTTGAGCTCAGAGATCGTCGAACAGAGTTCGACGTTCTGTCAACCTGAACTCACAGATAGTCGAACTGGGTTCGACGCTTCGTCAACCTGAACTTGGAGAAAGTCGAACTGAGTTCGACGCTTCGTCGATCTGAGCTCAACGACAACTTGAATTCTTCTTCTTGGCTTCTTCATCTGAATTAGGAGGTCTTGGGGAAAGCTTCAAACCTAAGTCCTAAGCCTTAGACCTAACTAGTTGAACTTTTCTCTATACAATAAGGTCAAAGCAACAATCCTATTGACATAGTGATCCTGACCCAAATAAGTAATAGGGTGTTCCAACAATCTCCCCCTTTTTGGGTTAGGATTACTATTTACATGAGTTATAGAAAACAATAACAACAGAAATACATAAACAACATTGCAGAACTACAGATATGATTATATCACAGCACAAAAGTAGTTCAGCAGAGATATAATATAGTTTTCAGCTTACATCCAGATTAATGCTTTTCATCAGTTCTTTTCTTGAAGATGATTTCTCCATTTGCATTTTCTGAGTCTTTCTTTGATCTGAAATCATCAGCAGCACCAAGAGTCCTTTGGCTTTTGCTTCTAGGAACTACAGCTTCAGGATGTAGCTGCATGTATTCCTCAGTATTAAAGAATCTCTTGGAGATGTATCTTTCAAGTTCTTGTCTTCTTTGTTCTGATAGAGTAGATATATTTGAAGTGTATTGGCCCTTCTCTCTTGCTTTCTTAATTTGATCTAGAGCAGCCATTTCTTTAAGTCTGGCTATCCAGGAAACTGGATTGTTCTCTGGGTCTACAAAAGGAACTGGTGGCTCAAACTTATTGATGGTGTCAGTGGGAGGAGCTTTTGAATGAAAGCCTTCTTTGAGCTTGTAAGGAAAAGGACTAGAAGTTGAGTCAGTTGGGCCTTGTCCTTTCCTTTGATAAGGTTGATGACTGGACTGTCCTCTTGAATAAACTTGATAGTCTATTTGATTTCCCCTATACTTTCTTCCTCTAGGCTGATTTCCTCTTTGCTGATAACCTTTGGATTGAGATCTTCCTTGATAGGTTTGTTGGGGTTGAGAAATGTTGGAAGCTCTAGGAGCTGAGTCTCCACCAGATCCTGTGCTTGGAGGAGGAGGAGGAGGATTGAGGTGAGAAGTTCCTTTGTCAAATTTCCTTTTCTTCTTCATTGCTTTCAACTGGTTCTTAGAATATTCCATCCAATGCTCAGTAATAGGACAATTGTGCAGAATGTAATATGGTATGTCATGATCAGTTGTAGCTTTGGTCAATTGAACCCTTTTCATAGCCTTGCTTCTAGCTTTCCTCTTCTTTGCAATAGTTGTAAAGGAATCATCTGAGTCAGTTCTGAATTCATCATTATCATCAGAACTCTGAGGCTCATCATATAAGACATCTATTTCCTTGTAAGCTGCTTTGGTGGTGGAAACAGGAGTAGAAGCAGAAGGAGCAGTAGAAGAAATAACAACAGCAGTACTTGAAACAGCAATTGAAATAGAAGGAACAGCAGTAACAACAGGAACACCAACTGAAGCAGTAGTCTCAGTAACTGAACAAACTGGCTCTTTAACAGCCTATGAAGAATCAACATCAGCAGCAGCAGCAGACTCAAGAATCACAGAAATACTTTCCACAGATTGAACAGAATTTATATACATATCTATTAGGTTTGGATCACAACAGGAGAGGGGAACAATAGCCCTGGTTAAATCTTCAGTAGGGAGAGGTGCTGGAGGACAACAGCTATAAATTGAATCAAATAATGATAATAAGGAGTGTATATCTACTGTAGGACTGATGGTTGGAGCTGGAGCTGAAGCTGGAACTGAAACTTGCTCTGAAGCTGAACTCTCTAAAATCTGCATTTCTGAAGCAAAATTCTCTGAAGGCAGCACTTCTTCATAAGGCATCTCCCCCTGCCTAGTTTCAGTGATAACTGAATCTAGGCCCCCAAAAGAAGGGGTGGCCTGAAAGGGGAAGGAATAAGAGAGTCTAACAGATAAATCAGTCAGATTCTTGACTAAGGGAGCCAAGGCTGAATCTAGTAAGAGTGTTAGCTTGGGGGCCAATAACTCGTATAGTCTATCTGCCAGAGGAATAAGATCTACTTGCTCAAGGTTAACTTGTGTAAAGGAAGAGGGGTGTGCTGCAGAGATGGATGGAATGAATTCTGGGTGAAGTGGTATGGATGGTTGAGAGATGGGGATGGATGAAATAGATGAAGCTGGGATAGTGACTGTTGGTAGGAATGAGGAGATGGTAGGGGAAAAAGATGGTTGAGATATGATGTCATGAAGTATTTGTTGAAATGATGTTGAGGTGGATGGGATGTCTTGAGGTGAAGAAGGGGAATCATCCATGAATGAATCTAAGTCAATGGATGAGAAGTAATGTAGTGGATGAAATGCTTCTTGATGGGTGGCTGGAGGAGGTGGAGAAGTTATTGGAGGTGAAGGAATGGATGAAGTAACTGGAGGTGGAGAGGGGGGAGAGGATATGGAAGATGTAACTGGATGGGAATATAGAGGAGAGGAAATTGAGGTGGATGCAAACACTTCTGTTAGGGCAGTGGATTGGGGAAGAGTGACTGAAACAATCCTTGTGCCTGAAGAAGTTTGTGCTGCAGGAGCCCTGCTTGGTTTGACAATTTGCCTCACCCACTTGCCAAAAAGAGCTGAAGAGAGCCTCTTTGAAGCATTGATGTGCATCCCATTTGACACTAACAGCTGAGGGCACCTATTCTGCAGGAATAGGCCCAGAATTCTTCCAAAATTCACAAAGTTCTTATTGATTTTCTTCTTGATCAAATCAAAGAAGATAGCTCCCCAATTTAAGTGCTTCTTATCTACTATAGCAGTCATTAGGCAGAACTGATGTCTTGATATTGTGTCATGAGCTGAATGTTTGGCTAAAATCACTTTTCCTACAATGTCTGCTAAAAATCTATACTCCATAGACAAATTTTTCTTCAATAACTTATTAGGGTTTCAGAATTGTGACTCATTCTATCTAATATCTCAGTAAATTCTACCCTGATAGGTTTATGCTATCATGTCCAGTACTTAACCCAAAAATTTCTGTAAGAATGGCCGGGGTTAGGGATACCTGAGTTCCTGAGATGGTTCCAGTGACTGTGTGTTGATCCAAATTATGGGCAGTATAGACCCACTCTTTGATTTCATCTGCTGCTAATTTGATTCTGGTTGTCATGATGTTCACAAGTTGTTGCTCCTTAAATAGTTCTAGAATATCCTTGAACATTTGATCAGTTCCTTCAAATGAGTCCATGTCAATGTCAATACCAGTATCGAACTTCATTGCTGCTAAAACGGCGACTGAAACCGACATGTTTCCTGCAAAAACAAACACGATCAAGTGTAAAGGGGTTTGGAGGGAAAGAAAGTTTTTGCAAAAAGTATGAAAGCGCAAAGGAGAATGACGCCTGAAAAATGATTTTATATTAGGGTTCGACGCTGAAAAGGAAAGATCGTTGAACTCAGTTCGACGATCGACGACTCTTGGGGAAACTGAAGGGTCTCAACATTCGTCGATCTTCGTTCGACGATAATTAACATCGTCGATCTTCGTTCGACGAAAATCGAGATCGCTGTCCGAAAAGGATAGTCCAACACTATCTGGAAAACATCGAGCTCCGTTCGATGATTCCTAACATCGTCGATCTCCGTTCGACGAAAAACAAAAAATAGTTAAATACTATCTGGAAACGACGAGCGTCGTTCGACGATCTTCAGGAAAATAATCGAGCGCAGTTCAGAGACATAGAAAACTTATAGACACTAGGAAATCAAAATTTTTAGCCTAGTCTTTGTCTCTTTTTAGGTTTTAAGATCTTGGAACTTAATTAAGACTTCCTCCATCTAACATTCCTAACTGATTAAGGAAGAAGGTGTGTTTCTTTTCATCTAAGGGTTTGGTGAAAATATCTCCCCTTTGTAAATCAGTTGGGATATATTCCAATTCAATTTTATTCTTCTCTACATTATCTTTTAGGAAATGATGCCTAATCTCTATGTGTTTTGTCCTACTATGGAGGACTGGATTTTGAGCTATTGAAATAGCACTAGTGTTATCACAAAATATTTTGGACTTTTCTAAGTTTTAGTCATAGTCTAGGAGCTGATTTTGAATCCACAATATCTGTGAGCAACAGCTACCTGCTGCCATATATTCAGCTTCAGCAGTTGAAGTAGACACAAATGTTTGTTTCTTGCAAAACCAGGAGACAAGTCTGTCACCAAGAAACTGACAAGTTTCACTAGTGCTTTTCCTGTCTACTCTACATACAGCATAATAAGCATCTGAAAATCTAGTTAGATCAAATCCTGAATCAGTTGGATACCAGAGACCTAGATTTGGACAACTTTTCACATACCTAAGAATCCTCTTAACTAGTGTAAGGTGTGACTCTCTAGGGCTGACTTGCAATCTAGCATATATGCATATAGCAAACATTATATCAGGTCTACTAGCTATAAGATACAATAAGTAGCCAATCATTGCTCTATATATTGTTTGATCAACTGGTTTCCCATGTTCATCAGCATCTAATACAGCATTAGTAAGCATATGTGTTTCCATAGAGGATGCTTCAGACAAACCAAATTTCTTAACCAATTCTTTTGTATACTTGGTTTGAGAAATAAAGATACCATCAGCATTTTGCTTGACTTGCAATCCTAGAAAGAAGGATAGCTAACTCATGCTACTCATTTCAAATTTGGAATGCATTAGGTTGGAGAACCTTTTGCACAAATTTGAATTAGTAGAACCAAAGATAATGTCATCTACATAGATTTGTACTAGTAGGATATTGGACTTATGGGTTCTAATAAAAAGAGTTTGGTCTACTCTACACTTTTTAAAATCATTTTCCAAGAGAAAGCAAGCTAGGGTCTCATACCATGCTCTAGGAGCTTGTTTGAGACCATATAATGCTTTATGCAATTTATAAACAAAATTAGGGTGAGTTAGAGAGATAAAACCTGGGGGTTATTTTACATAAACCTCTTCCTTGATGTCACCATTAAGGAATGCACTTTTGACATCCATTTGATAAACTTTGAACTTCTTGTGAGCTACATATGCCAGGAAGATTCCTATGGCCTCCAACCTTGCAACTGGTGCAAAAGTTTGGTCATAGTCTATGCCTTCTTCTTGAGAGTATCCTTGAGCAACCAACCTTGCTTTATTTCTTAATATAACTCCTTGATCATCTAGCTTGTTCCTGAATACCCATTTTGCTCCAACAATGTGATTATTCTTTGGCTTTGGTACTAGTTCCCAAACTTTGTTTCTTTAAAATTGATTTAATTCCTCTTGCATTATAATGATTCAGTTTGGATCTTATTCTGCATCTTGTATGGATTGAGTCTCAATTTGAGAAAGAAAGCAAGTGTGCATCAGATTTTGATTAAATTGGTTTCTGGTTTGCACACCAGATGAGATGTCTCCAATCACTTAGGAGATTGGATGGTCTCTTGATGTTACTAAATCAACAATGGGTGTTGATTGTTCACCAACCTGTGTTGTTGTTTCCTCTTGTGGAAGAACAACTGGCTCTTCATTTAGATTGTCACCATGGCTTGCTAAGATCTGACTGTCATCTTCATTTTCACTGCTTTCAGCTTCTTGTTGAATGGATGAAGGTGATGGATCTTGTTCAATGATATGTAGCCTATCAAAATTTTCTGATATAGAATGTACCTGCAAAGGGTCTATGGTAGAAGTGTTCTTCTCCTTATAAGACATGTTAGTTTCATCAAAAGAAACATGCACAGTCTCTTTAATTTTATGAGATGATTTATTAAAAACCCTATAAGCCTTACTGATCAAGAAGTATCCAAAAAACACTCCTTCATCAGCTTTGGCTTCAAATTTTGCTAAGTATTTTTTATTGTTGTTATGAATGTAGCAAATACAACCAAAAATCCTAAGATAATCAACTTTAGGTTTCTTCCCTTTGAGTAATTCATAGGGAGTCTTGCCCTTTAGCTTATGTATCAAACTCCTATTCAAAACATAATTTGAAGTGTTCACAGCCTCTGCCAAAAAGGATAGAGGGAGGTGAGCATCTATCAACAATGTTATGGCAGATTCAATAAGGGTTCTATTCTTCCTTTCAGTTACCCCATTCTGTTGAGGAGTTCTAGGAGCTGAGAAAGTGTGTCTGATCCCTTCCTTCTGACAGAACTCTTGCATAAGAAGAGAATCAAACTCTGTCCCATGATCACTTCTGATGAGGACTATGTGAGTATTGAACTCAATCTGTATACATTTGAGAAACTCTGTCAAACACTTGAAGTTATCAGACTTCTTTCTCCGAAAGAACACACGTGTGAATCTAGAAAAGTCATCTACAACTACTAAAGTGTAAGATTTCCCTCCTAGGCTTTGTACAGAAATGGGTCCAAATAGATCCATATGTAATAAATACAAAATCCTAGGTGAATCACTCTTATTAAGTGACTTAAAACTATTTTTAGTTTGCTTGCCTAATTGACAAGACCTGCAAAGTCCTTCCTTATTATAGGGGACAGAAGGTAGTCCTCTAACAAGGTTATCCTTGGATAGCCTAGCAATGGTTCTAAGGTTGATATGTGCTAATCACTTATGCAATAATTCATTAGGTTTACTAAGAGAGTTAAATAAACAGATGTCTACCTTAGTTGAATGAAAATCTACTAGATAGATGTTACCTCTTCTGTTACCTGTAACCACAGTTGTGTTGTCTTCTGATTTGATGAAGCATGAAGACTTGTTGAACGTGACCTGGTAGCCTTCATCACACAGCTGACTGATACTTATAAGATTGTGCTTCAGTCCTTCCACATATGCTACCTTCTTGAATGTTACTGATCCTATTTGGACTGCACCATATCCTTTGGTCTGTCCAAAGTTTGAATCTCCAAACATGACTTTGGGTCCATCTTTAGCCTTGAATGACGTCAGGTTATCCTTGCTTCCTATCATGTGCTTGGAGCACCCACTATCCAGATACCAATGCTGGTCCATGGTTGGATAGGTCTTCACCTGCACAAATAACATTTCATTTGTTTTTGACCCAGTTTACCTTGGGTCTAGCTTGACAACCTTTGAAATTAGAAATGAAAGACACCTCTGGTTGACTATTATATCCTTCAGGATGATATCTCCTAGGAGGAATTATCCATTCAGTATAAGGGTTGAACCCTTGAGATGTAGGATATCTAGAATTAACTTTTGATGTACCCTTTGAGAACTGGGCAAATCTCTGAGCTCCGTACGACAATCGTGGAACTGAGTTCGACGATCTTGGGTCAGATCATCGAGCTCTGTTCAGCGATCGATCTTGTCTGTGTTCAGAGATAAGAGATCGTCGACCTGAGTTCGACGATTCAGCATGAAGTCACTGAGCTCTGTTCGAAGATCATCGAGCTTTGTTCGACGATTTCTGTTGATCTTTGTTCTTTTGGGGTAGATTAGAATTCTTTCTAGCTACCTCCACAAATCCTTTTCCTTTATCAGAGATAAATTTAATGGGAGTTGTTAACACAATAGTTTGGCTGGATGAAGCACCCAAGCCCAGTGTACTATTGAGTCTTGAGTTCACTATGCTTGTGATGTCAATCAGTTTGATACTACTCCCATTGAGGGTTTCTTCAAACTTCTTGGCCTTAGATAGTTCACTTTTTAGTGAGGCTATCTATTCCCTACAACATTCTAACTCTTCTGAGAGTTTGAGGTTATCTGAACTTAAGGTACTGTATTCAGATAGTTGATTTCTGAGAGAGATAATTTCTTTCTAAGAATTAAGTAGATCTAAACACAGTGCTTTAAATTCAGACTTGAAGTCCTCAGAATTAAAATCAAAAGAACTAATTACCTGGTCTTCTTCTAGCTCTGGTTCAGATTCTGATTCAGATGCATGTTCTGAATCAGTGTTGTTTTGTGATGCATTGATTGTCATCATGCAAAAATCCTTTTCTTGTGCATCATCTTCATCATCACTTGAGCTTGATGTTGCATCAGATTCTTCTTCAGTTTCACTCCAGGTTTCAGCAACAAATCCCTTCCTTGTATGCTTGTTCTTGCTGGAGGAGGATCTGTCATGATGATTTCTTCTGGAGTCTTTATCTTTTCTCTTTTCTCTCTTGTCTTTCTTGTCCTTGTTTTGATTTTCTGGACAATCAGGCAGTATGTGGCCTGGTTTCCTGCAACCATAGCAAATAATCTCTTTATTATTTGATTTATCATACCTTGGCTTTTCTTGACCACTAGATGACCTTTTTCTGAGATCCTTCTTGGCCATTTTGTAAAACCTCTTGGCTAGGAGGCTCATCAGTTCTTCATTTCCTATGACTTTGTCTTCAAACTGTTCTTCTGTTGCCTTGAAAGCAATTTACTTCTCCTTACTGACTGGTGGAGAAGTTGTCTTCTGCTCTTCTTCTCTATTCTTGATGAGCTGCTCATAGGATTTGAGTTTGCCCAATAGAGCTTCTATGGTAATCTCATTCAGACTTCTGGCATCCTTGATTGGCCAGATTCTTGAATCTCAAGTGCTGGGGAAGCACATTAGAATTTTGTCATTGATCTCTGTGAGAGAGATCTCCTTGTCCAAAGTTTTGAGTTCACTGACAATTAAGCTTAGTCTGCTGTACATGTCAGCTACTGACTTATTTTCTGCCTTCTTGAAATTTTTATATTGGGTGATGAGATGAGATCTTCTGTCTTTCCTCTCATCAGCTTATCCTGACATAAGCTCAGATAGCTTGTCCCAAATCTCTTTAGCTGAGTTGCATTCAGCTACCTTCTGAAAGATATCATCAGACATTGTCTGTGCCAGGATGTTCTTTGCTTTGTCATCAGAAACCTTCCATTTCTTTATATCAGCATCTGTTCCTGAAGGAGGTGGAAAAGCATTTGTACTTGTGCTTGCAGGAGGCTTTGGGCAATCTGTCAAAACAGAATTAAATATATCTTCATCAATAGAATTCATGTACAATCTAATCCTTTCCTTCCAAAGTGCAAACTTGGAGAGATTGCACATTGGAGGTCTGGTGCTAGCATAATCTTTGTTCTGTGCCATGAATTTAGATTAAAATAAATATAATAAAAATAACTCTCTATAAGGATGGATCTTCAGATAGATCTTTTGGTTCAGATGTTAGTCTGAATTAATAACCAATTTGGCTGAGCAACCAACCTCCCTCTGATACCAATTGAAAGTGAGGGTAAGATCAATCCTACACTCTAGAGGGGGGTGAATAGAGTGATTTAAAATAATTTTGCTAATTTAAAAATTATTCTAGCAGTGGAAGACTTGATTTAATAAGTGTAGAGTGCTAAGCTGAAAACTGAAATACAGCAACTAAAAAGGGATAAATTCACAGCACACAGCACGAGAAAGAGCAAGCAATCCAGAAGACACAAGGAGCTATAGTGGTTCCCCAAAACCTGGGTACATCCACTCTTCTACCACCCTTGGTAGTAATCCACTGCAGGATGAGTTGATCAGGTGTCCTGGGCACCAATGAGATTTTGATCAGGTGCTCAAAAACCAAACCAGATTTTTTGATCAGGTGTCTTGCCACCACTGAGTTTTGATCAGGTCTCAGGAACCAAAGAAAAACTTTTGAAGGGAGTTTAAAAACCCTTTTACAGGAAAGGAAAAGAAAAAGATGTTGTCTTCTCTGTCAATGATCTGAGAGAAGCACTAGTGGATGAGATATTGTCAAAGCTCCCCCTGAGATGTAGCAAGAATTCAGGAACTGGAAGCTTTGCAAGAGTGATAGGTCTTCAAAGAATTTGATTGCTCCAGCACTAGATGATTTCAGCAAGAACTGAAATGTTTGTTGTCTGGAGTATGGAAGATGAAGACTTGAGAAAATTTTTGATCAGCAGCAGTCAGAAAGAAAACTTGTTGAGTTTTCTGTATTGTTGATCTCCTTTTTCTTTCTGTATGTGTCTCTATGTATATTCTGAGTATACTGTTGTATATTTGTTCTCTCTGAATGATTATGATAAGAACTCCAGTCATCAAAATCTTGATATTAGCCATTAGCAAAGTCATAAATGATTTCCTTAATTGTCAACTGTCTTTGGAGGAAATAATCTAAGTACATTCCTTCTTTATTTCCTTGAAACTTGCTCCAGATTTATTATAACGGCTAAAATCTTCTTCATTAAATGCTCTGATTTGAAATCCTTAACAAGCTGACAAAATCCCGGAAATCGTCGATCTCAAAATAAAATCGTCGATCTGAGCTCAACTATCGTCGAACTGAGCACAGAGATATTGGAATTTGACTTTGACAGAAATCGTCGATCTGAGCTCAGAGATCGTCGAACTGAGTTCGACGCCTCGTCGACTTGAGCTCAGAGATTGTCGAACAGAGTTCGACGTTCTGTCAACCTGAACACACAGATAGTCGAACTGGGTTCGATGCTTCGTCGACCTGAACTTGGAGAAAGTCAAACTGAGTTCGACGCTTCGTCGATCTGAGCTCGACGACAACTTGAATTCTTCTTCTTGGCTTCTTCATTTGAACTAGGAGGTCTTGGGGAAAGCTTCAAACCTAAGTCCTAAGCTTTAGACCTAACTAGTTGACCTTTTCTCTATACAACAAGGTCAAAGCAAGAATCCTATTGACATAGTGATCCTGACCCAAATTAGTAATAGGGTGTTCCAACAAAGTCTAAAACCTCTGATGTCTTCAAGACATTTGTCAAGCAAATTCAGAATGAATTGGACAGTACTGTGGTCAAAATAAGAAGTGACCATGGAACTGAATTTCAGTCTGATAGCATGACAAGGTTCTATGAAGAGCAAGGGATTCACCAAGAATTTTCCCCTCCAAGAACTCTCCAGCAAAATGAGATTGCTGAGAGGAAGAATAGGACTCTCATAGAGGCTGAAAGGACCTTGTTGAGTGACACATCTCTCCCAAAATATTTCTGGGCTGAGGTAGTGAATAATGTATGTCATGTCCTTAATAGAGCCTCGATCGCCAAGAGCCACAAGAAGACTCCCTATGAAATCTTGAAGGGTAGAAAACCAAACATGGTTTATCTCAGGATCTTTGGTAACAAGTTCTATGTGCAGAATAATGGGAAGTCCCATGTGACTAACTTTGCTGTCAAGTCCTATGAAGGGATTTTTGTTAGTACATCAATCATAGTTAGGCCTATAGGATCTGCAACTTGACAAGTGAAGTTATAGAAGAGTATGATAATGTAGTATTTGATGAGTCCACTAAGATTAACAGTGAGTTGTAAAGCTCCTCTTCTAGTCCTGCAGGTACAGAACTGTTGATAGACAAGCTAACCATCAAGGAAGCTGCTCCAATTGTTCAAGATGGAGTGGATATTCCAGAGGAAGTACCAGACAATAATGATGTGGATGAAGGTCAACAAGATGAAGACATTGAAGCATAGGACGCTGAAGCAATATTGCCTCCATCTGTCAGGCATCTAAGGGATCATCCAAGACAATTGATTATTGGTGATGTTAGCCAAGGAGTGGTGACTAGGAGCAGAAGTATCAATACAACACTATACTCAAGCTTCCTGTCACAAGTAGAGCCCAAAAGATTTGAAGAGGCCAACATAGATCAGTTCTGGATTGTAGCTATGCAAGAGAAACTGAACCAGTTTAAGAGGGGTAAGGTCTAAAAGCTGGTTCTCTGAACACAAGGACATAATGTCATTGGAGTCAAGTGGATTTACAGGAATAAACTTGATGAAAATAGCATTATAATCAAGAACAAAGCTAGGATGGTAGCTAAGGGGTACATATAAGAAAACGGTATTGACTTTGATCAAACTTTTACCCCTGTAGTAAGATTGGAATTCATCAGACTGTTCCTTGCATATGCTGCACACAAAGGATTCAAAGTCTACCAGATGAATGTGAAGTCAGCCTTTTTGAATGGTGACTTAAAGGAAGAGGTTTATGTTGAATAGCCTCCAGGTTTTTTTGTTCCTAACTCATCTAATTCTGTTTATAGGCTTCCAGGTTTTGTTGTTCACAACTCATTTAATTCTGTTTATAGGCTTAGGAAAGCTCTATATGGGTTGAATCAAGCCCCTAGAGCATGCTATGAGACATTGTCTAGCTTCCTCATTGAGAACGAATTCTAAAGGGTAAAGATAGAAAAGACCCTATTCCTAAGGGAATCTAAGTGTAAGATCATCCTAGTCCAGATTTATGTAGATGATATAATCTTTGGATCTACTGATGACAACCTTTGTAGGAAGTTTGCCAAACTTATGCAAGGGAAGTTTGAGATGAGTAGTATGGGTGAGCTCAAGTTCTTCTTGGGCCTCCAAGTAAGACAGACTGATGATGGCTTGTCCATATCCCAATCTAAGTTTACCAGGGAGTTGATCAAAAAGTTTGGTATGGAGAATGCCTCCACCATGAAAACTCCCATGGGGTAAAGTATGCCTATAGACAAAGATATGGCAGGGAAACCTGTTGATGAAACTTTGTATATAGGGATAATTGGCACCCTTTTATACCTTACTACAAGTAGGTTAGAAATCATGTATGCTACATGTGTTTGTGCTAGGTATTATGCTTGCCCTAAAGAATCTCATTACTCCGCTGCTAAGAGGATTTTGAGGTATCTAAAGGGCACACAAGATCCTGGCTTATAGTACCCTAGAAATAGGGATTTTGAACTAACAGGCTATTCAGATGCAGATTTTACAGGCTGCAAAGAGGACAGGAAGAGCACTTAAGGCACCTGTCAGCTCTTGGGAGGAGGACAAATGTCTTGGAGTAGCAAGAAACAAACAAGTGTTGTAATTTCAACTGTAGAGTCAGAATATATAGCTGCTGAGAGCTGTTGTGCATAGTTGCTATGGATCCAACATCAGCTCCAGGACTATAACTTCCAGATAAGTAGAAGTCCTTTATTTTGTGATTCTATTAGTGCAATCTCTATAGATAGGAATCCTGTCTCACACAGCAGGACTAAGCACATAGAGATTATGTATCACTTTATAAGAGAGCATGTGGAATGTGAAGATATCAGTCTTGAGTTTGTCCCTACAGACAAGCAAGTGTCTAACATCTTCACTAAGCCACTAGTTAAAGTAAAGTTCAACACCTTCAAGTTTGAGTTGGTTATGTTGAACTTATTCTAGTTTCAGATGCTCCTCATGTTGTTTTTGTTGTAGGTTGTACAACTTCTTTCAGGTTGAAAATACATTTAGTGGTATCAAGCTCTCCAAGTGGTTCAAGAGTCTATCAGAAAGGATGATAGAAGATGCTCCAGTTGAGGGGAAGCAAGTTCAGCTTCATGTAGAGAACAAGAAGATGCAACAGTTGATTATCTGAAATCAAAAAGGGAGAGAAGATAATCAGAGTCCAGCCCCCCCCCCCCCGACTATTTTAAAGAAAGTCAAAAAGGGGGAGAAGGAAGTGATCAAGGAAATTATCAAGGCTTTGTAACAAAATAGGGGGAGCAGGGAGTAGTAATGATCACCCTGCAGGCATGATAAATGGGGAGATTGTTGGGAAGAATGAAATGATCAAGCATCAGGCAGCAAAATAGGGAGATTGTTAGGAAGAAGAAAGATAGAAAAATAGCTAAGTCCACAGGCGTTGAGTGATGCCAACTCACTCAACGCCATACAGCCAGAAGCATTGAATCAAGCTACTTCAATCAAAGCCACAGAGAATTTGTCAAAGAAATTATGTTAAGTCTAGAAGCATTGAGTGAAGCCGGTTCACTCAATGCTATGCTAATTCTGTCAAAGCCAAATAAGGAGACAGAAAAATTGACTAAGTCTGGAAGCATTGAGTGAGGTCAACTCACTCAACGCCCAAAGAGGAAAGCATCGATAGAGCTATGGTCACTCAAAGCTTAATGAAGTTAGACAAAAAAATCTGTCTAAGTTCAGAGGCGTTGAGTGAAGCCAGTTCACTCAACGCACTCAACCCCCTGGCAAGCTGAAAGATTTCAAAGTTGTGGCTGAGTACAAAAGCATTGAGTGAAGTCAGTTCACTCAATGCCTCAGCATGAAGATAGGCAGTCAAGAAGTGGCTAAGTCCAGTGGCGTTGAGTGATGAAGGCTCACTCAACGCACTCAATGCCTGGCAACACAGAAAGTTTGGCCAAGTCAAAAAGCGTTGAGTGAAGGTCATTCACTCAACGCTCTCCACGCCTAAGATGCAGAGAAATTGGTTAAGTCCAATTCGTTGAGTGAAGGCCATTCACTGAATGCCTGGATTGAATCTGAAAATTTGGCTAAGCCCATAGATGCTGACGTCAGCAAAAGTCAACCTAAGTCAACGGAATTCAAATTTATTGCGGGAAAGGTGGAATTCACCACTAATGGCATCGGCGGCCAGCTGTAAGGTTTTTTATAAAAGGAAGGCTATATATCTACAATTAAAGCAGGGCCCACGGGTCAAAAGAGCCGTTGGACGGCGGATGATAAAAGGATTAAGATCGGAGGTGTAGAAAAGATCTTTTTTAGGTTTTGTCTTTTCGAAAAGCGGCGAAACTTCTTCTTCTTTCTCGCCATTATTACAGAGCTCGAAGCAGAGGTTAAAAATTGACTGAAACCAAAATTTCATCAAGTTAGTTGCTGCAATCAACACCGGCAACAACAAGATCAGAGACATTTCTCTGAGAGAAAAGAAGTCAAGGCCTACCCCTGTTGTTTTTTACTTCACAGCCTAAATCGAGCTTATCCTGAAGACATATTTTTAGAGCTGTGAAGAAGGAATCTGGACAGGGTTTTCTCAGGATAGAAGGAGAAGACACATAGATCATTTCTCTGTTGTCTATTTAGCATCAAAAAATTTACTTTTTTGTAAGATCTTTCTAGATCTGAGTTGTAAGCCTACTTATAAAGGCTGAGTGTAGGATCTTGTATAGATCTAAGTGCTAGGATTCTGTTAAGAATCTGAGTGTAGGGATTTGTCCTGAGTTGTAGGGCACTTGTTCCTGAGTGGTAGGATCCTTTGGATCTGAGATACGGCTATCCTCCTAGCCTGAGTGGTAGGGCCTTCTGTCCTGAGGTAGGTAATCTTTTGATCACTGAGTTGTAGGGCTTTGTGTCGGAGTTGTAGGTCTTGGAAGAGACTGAGTGGTCCTGCGAGATCGTGTTGTAAGCTCTTAGGAGCCGAGTTTTTGGTGAAGTGCCTTGTCTAACACACTGTTAGAAAGGCGGGAGGGACAGTGGACGTACACATACTCTAGGGAACTACTATAAACCATCTATGTAATGTGTGTGATCTTATTGAAAGCAAAACTAATCTAATCACATCATACCCTAAAATAGATAACGGCCAAAAGAAATTAAAAAGACCTAAAAACCTATTCACCCCCCTCTAGGTGTTTAGTTAGCCTTGTAATCAAATACTTTCACTATTTATTGCTGCTAGTTTCCAATAGTAGTTTGAAACGTGCCTAATAAGGCTGTTAGGGTTTGTCCTAGCTGTGTCTCAGCAAAGGGGACTGCGAGAGCAGGTGGTAGAGTCGGAGATTAGTGTTGATTTATTGAGGAAGATCCTTAGTTACTCGACTCCGGTATCTAGAGGAGTCAGGAGTTTTAAAGTAGGGGAATTTGCAAAACTGACCAAATTTTAAACGAGTGTGCACGGGTACGCAAACATGCAGCCTAGAATCATTAAATTTTAACCTTATATGATCCACCAGGCTTCTGTTACATGGTTCGTCCCAAACCAAGGAACGAAGCGATGGACAGAAGGATTCTGAGACTTCCCACATGGACGGATTATGAACACTTTAATCCATCTGTAAGACCCCCCCCCCCCCCCACACACACACACACACACAACCTTTTCCTGGGTCGGGTCGGAGATGGGCCTTACCGCCCAAGACGGTCACCCTACGCTTCCGATATGACATCAACCCACTCTCCAAGCATAGAACGATCGTCTTGTCAGCCTATGGAAATTCATCACATCATATCAGATCATAACGAAAGAAATTCAGAAACCAAAATATATTTATAACAAAAGCTGTAGCCAGAAGTTCATGAATGCAGGTCATTGGGCTAAAAAAACTACAACATTCCCCCTGCTTTTACCAAGCTAAGGGCGCACATCTGTAATTATTGGAGGCAAGACTGGTCTGTCTGCTCGTGTCGACTTTAAGGCAAGTACGCTCTTACGTGTTATCTGGGCCATGCCCTGCTCCATCTCCTATGAATAGATATTTAAATAACTGTTAGTCACAAAACTAAGTGGATTCACACTTCCTCCCCAAGATCACTAAACTTGGGGATGAGAGTGAGCCTTAACACAATCAATAATAGTCAAAGTAAAAGAGAGTTAGCAGCAGCATTTCTATATAATGTATTTTCATATCATATGCTAGGAGAAGAAATCTGAAACAGTGCAGCATATAAATAACTAGAAAGTTAACAGCATAAACATCAGTTATTTAAAAGGAGCTCAACTAGGTATCACAACCTATAATCACACCGCAAGTGTTCAAAACCTACCAACACACCACAGGAACTCAAAACCCACTCACACTACAGGTATTCAAAACCGCGCACACACCCTATGTCGACATAGTTTGGACCGCTTCTCTTCCAATAGGGTAGCGAACCCCACGGGCCTCTTCGATGTGGTCGTCGATGATAGTGGACAGTCTTGCCACTTTTGGGTGTAGACGTACCACGCTACTCAGGCCCCAACGTACAACCCTGTGTACTCTTGGATATGAGCGACATTCAGCGATTTCTAAAATTTAGGCCGACCAACGGAGGAATCCAACGAGGCATAAAATGGTAAATCACCCTCGGTACGCATCTCCCTGTCAACTTGAGTTGTCAAACTTCCCGCACTAGTACATATGGTCTACGGGCATAAACGGCCCGCCACTTTTTACCGCAAACAATTCACAAGCATTTTAATAAATAAGTAACTGGTACATATCGGGTCTACGACAGCCTGCCCTACTCGACATGAAATAATTCGGGCAAGCGGTCTTCTAGATTCAACGTGCTGCTCAACTTTATATAAGGATCACAATGAGCGTGGGAGCACAATATTTGGAGCTAACCTTAGAGGAATAACTAAACTCTCTGTTATCCCCAACTAACGCACTACGAAAAAGCTAATCGCTCGTCAGAACAAGACCCGAGCTAGAAATGCAGAAATAGCAAATTGCATAAATAAGAGCGATAAATAAATATGTTGTTGAAATAAAATGCAGAATAGGTACTGAAGTAAAGTACGAACTGTGCAGTAATAAAATGCTGAACTGTAAAGGCACTAAAATAAAGTGCTGAAATAAACTGGACTAGTATGAGATTGGAGTAGTATGGAAAAGAAATCTGAACTGAAAGTACTGAAAGGAACTATACCAGTATAGGACTGAAGTAGGACTGAAAAAAAAAGAACGGAACTAAAAGGAACATGACCAGTACAAGGCTGGAGTATTGAAAAGAAAGTACTGAACTGAAAGTAATAAAAGAAACTAGATTAGTGCAAGACTAGTTTAAAGAAAAGGGCTAGTAGTTCAATCACTCCATTCTCGTGAGGCTTTATTTCCATCAGCATTCATATGAGGAATGTTTAGTTCCATCTCTAATCTCAGGAGGAAAGTTCAGTTCCATCTCCTTCCATAGGAGGTAAGTTCACTTCCACCTCCATTCATAGGAGGAATGTTCAGTTTTACCTCTATTCATAGGAGGAATGTTCAGTTCCAATTTTGTTCTTATGAAGCTTTATTTGGGTTTCACCATGTACAACCCATATTCGTCGAGGGTGGACCCCTCTTAAGACAAGTCAGCAATAAATAAAGTCAGCAAGTGAAGACAGAAGTCAAAGTCAACACACAATATGGTAGAAGGATCGGGTGAGTATGGATAGCTCCACTCGCATACTTGCCAGGTAGACGACTAGGCCGGTTACTCGCCCAAACTGAGCGAGCTTCGCCAAGAAGTCTCCAGGAGTGGGGCTTTAAATAAGACCCCCCCCCCCCCCCCCCCCCCCCGCTCCCTTTGGATTTTCTTATAAATAGGAACTCAGGTGTACGAGGGGACAGACTTCGGATTCTCACATAAGATCTCGAGCACCATTTTTACTATACTTCGAGTTGAGCCTTAAAATCCTTTCTTCAAAGAGATAGGTAGCGATCTAACGACTATCCCCCTTAGTCACAATCTTGACTTAGTCTCCAGCTAGACTCTACCTCGTACCCTGCTCGGCCATCTTTGTTTGTGAATGGGAAGCTTCTTCTAAGCATCTGGGTATGTGGTGGGACGTCCCTACAGCAGCGCCTGGGGTCCTTTTTGTTTTGACTATTTCTACATCCTTGCCTGTTAGTCATCGAGCCCGACCGCTTAACCGGTAAACTCAGACTACCTTGATCCGAATTTTGGAGTAGGGATTTTCCCGTCTTCAACACACCCATTATTAAAGTCCAATATTAAGTTCAGTTATGGCACTTAAACACAGCTTAATTAGACTTATATTTAGGGATTACAACCTTATTATATTAGGGTGTTGTTATAGAAAAACCAACATTGGCTATATACAAACCAATAATTTGAAATTTTTAGGTCGTTTTTATATACTATACACAAACAATTTAAAAACCTAAAACTAAGTGAATCTCTCATTCCAACCCTAGCCTGCGCTCGCGCCCGCGCCGCGCCCGCGCCGCGTCTCCCCCGATTAGCCCCCTCTATTTCCCCTGATTTTCCACCTCCGTCAACAATGGTGGCCTCGAATTTCGCCTGCGACCCATTTGATGGCAAGCCCATCGGCACTCCTCCTACAGACGAGGAGATTTCGGCCCGACTTGTCCCTCCAACGGCAACCCGTTTGAGAGTAGTGTTTTCATTTTTCTTTTGATTTCCTGTTTGAGAGGGTGAAATTATTTATTTCTTTTCTTTACTACTGCCTCGAGATTGTGAGAAAATGGAGAAGATTTTTTTTGCAGTTTTCGATTGGATGTTGAAGATGAACAGTTAAATTCTGTGTTACTGTTCAGTTTTGTTTCCTTCCTGTTAATGAATGTTTAAGTGTGGCTATTGTGAAAGAAGTTGATACCTGTCTATTTCTGTGGGAGACTCATGAAATTGGTGAAGCTATTTTCTTTCAGAACTCTTGTCTAGAGCTTCTGATATAGTATATAATGAAGTGTTCTAAGTCAAAAGATTAGAATTTTTTGCACGCTTAAATTATGTTTTAATGTATTTGGATACACTTCAAACGTGTCTAATTTTTTATTTTTATTGCAGAAACTAATATATTGACGTTATTGATCGAAAAAAATGACATACTTGCATAAATTTTTTGGGTTTCAATGCACTCCTTATTTATATCTTGAATTTTAAAAAGTTTGTAATGTTTATCTAATGAATTCATTAATTTTGTTTTAATATGATATGATGTTTACAAAAGAGAAACATTTTTTTAAAAAAAAATTAACTGGTTTGTATTAACAATTTTGTTTACGGATAACAATTTCTGATTTGTACTGGTTTGTATATAGTGAAAGTTTGTATATAGCCAAATCCGGTTTGTCTATAACAACACCCTTATAATAACTTGCTCTGCGTTATAAAGATTACTGAGGGCTAAATATTGCAAGAGGTTTAGCACCATCTCTTAACCTCAATTGCTCGCTTTAGGGAGAATCAATTTTCTATGTTAAGAATAATATCATTTTCTTTCGATTTAAACCACTTTTCTGCAACAAAGAGTCGAAAATCAAGATAACCAGAACTCACGGTTGAAATCGAAAAAACATAAACCCCAAGAACTCCTCGATTCATTTCTATATTCGATCGAGCTTCAATAATTTATTAAGTCTCGAATAAACCCTTATTTTTATTGGGTTTTACTAGGGTGGCACAACATTTTGCGCGCAGCGGAAATAGAGAACAGAAAAACCCAAAAGTCCGGATCTGGAAATATTCATGAATCAATAAGTAAAGCAAACTGTAATTAAAATTACCATTAAGGGATTGAGTCTATACTCAACCAAGATGCTCCAGAAAAATCCAGTCGGGGACTGGCGGCTTGAGTCTTGAGCACAGAATTGTATCCGCGCCTCTACAGACGGTCCACACGATCGGTAGAACCCACAAAAACTTGTCGCACAAGCACTAAGTCGGAAGAGGACACACGACGCCTCCACAGATTGCTAGATCTGTTAGAGGAGAGGCGGCGGCAACACTCGTCGGGATCGTGATCGGCGACAACGGAGGGATTAACAGAATTCTTCTGTCGAGCTTCTAGGGTTATCAGTCTTTCACACAGTAACGGCTCGTGTGCTGACAAAATAATTGCGTAAAAAGTCTATTGAAACCCTAAAACAGTTCCTATTTATACCCAAGGAATAAAAAGAACAATCCTCGCCGCTATTGGCAGACCAACACATAGAATCAAGAAATTCGGCCAGATAACACTTGTCTCGACGAATCGTCGAGTATCTATAGCATATGCGACGAATCATCGAGTATCATCGTATACTCGACGAATCGTCAAGTATCCATAGGATACATGATGAACTCAACGCCATCCTCAGCCGAATCAACATTTGACTCGACGAAGGCGTTGAATGGACTCAACGCTGTCAACGCTATCTTTGCCATGGCATTGAGTGCACTCAACGCACTCAATGCCTAAGGCCAGATTTGTTGAATGGCATTGAGTGAACTCAAATCACTCAACGTTTAAGACCAAATTTGTCAAATAGCGTTGAGTGAGCTCAATGCACTCAATGCCTAAGACTCAGATCGGTCAAGTCAACACTTTGACTTGACGAATCGTTAAATGGACTCAACGCACTCAATGCTTAAGTGAAATACTCGACAAATCAACTCCTTGACTCGACGAATCGTTGAATACACTCAACTCACTCAACGCCACCATTCGACGAGTCAACTCTTAACTAGACGAAGGCGTTGAGTGGTCTCGACACACTTGACGCTTTTGCCTTAGAATATTTTAAGTACTTTTCAAATCATCATTGAGCTATATCATACAAATCCAATCTCTCAATTTATCCACAATCTTATGTCTGACCCTGATAGGCTCATACTGAGTTGGCAGTGAGGCTGCATGCTTGATCACTTCCAGATCACAATGGTAACACCAATAGTCTCCCACTTGATCTTGAAAGTATCAAACAAAAGCTTCACAAACAATGAGCGGCATCTAGCAATACATCATTGCTCCCCAAACAGTAAGAGTTAATATACTCAAAAGCCATTGTGACTAATGTTACATTGTTTTCATGTCCCTTTGTCCCTTACATCCGGATAGAACTAGAGGTATAGACCGTGTCACCCCATAATCATTCAAACCTAGTTTCATGATCTAGTATGGACTTACATAAATTGGTGAGCATCATAATTCGTACAAAGACCTAATCGCCAACACAATAGAGAATTCCTCTACTCTAAACAAAGTATCACCAAAAGCAAAGAAAAATACACTTATGAACATCATTGTAGATGCATTCGTTCTTCGTTTTAAATAAGCTTTGATCTTGTTCGCCTTCAAAATATCTTCTGAATATTGTAAGGAACTCTTGAATCTCTTTTGGACGTCGGGCAAGAAGGCTCCCTCAAAATAATTTGTTTCGCGCATGATAGATGAAGAGAATGTACCTTAAATAGAACACTATATATTATCGCATGTGGTAGTGATTATAGCCGGCAGTAGCTCATTAATTTAAGTTTCACACTCCGACCATATTCATTTGGAAGCAAAGATACAATCTAAGGCAATGTTTTATGAAAGCGTGGTAAACCTTTGGCCAACCAGTACTCTGATATTACAGCACACCAAAATTAGATCTACTTCATTTAGCTCCCCAATCATTTTGTGATTGTTGGGGTTTCCTTAAGGTTACCGTCGCGGGATAAGTCTATCGCAGCATGGTAAGGCTTTACATAACAAGGTCCTTGCTCCCGCCAATACCCTTTTGAATTGCACATTGCCAGTTGTCACTTTGAAATGAATGTTATTGTCGGCGGATCACATATCGCAATGCAGCAGTTGGAAATTCAATCTAAGTCTCCATTTGATTGTCTTGATCATAATTCTCTTTATTTTACATGTAGAATATGCATACTACAGACACAAATAAAGTATATCAAATACATATTAGAATTTGTTATTCTCAAAGCAAAAGGTATGGATCCTGTGCTCCAACAAAGTCCTTATTTTGATAATAACAAATCTCATGAATGAGAAATCAATCATTTATACAAGTGTTTTGTTTATGAGATTGTGCGGTAAATGATAATAGTGTAAACGGGTTTTAGAATGGTATATGCAAATATGCTAAGATGAAATTCATTCTCCCTAAATGTGTACTCCCCCTAAATATGTGCTTCACCTAAACTTAGTGGTTTTATAATCTTTCTCTCACTAGATTTCTTAATTTATTCGCCCACATTTCGATATTATCAAAAGAGAATTGAGGTTAAATATTTCATGATATAATTAACCCCTTCAAAATATAATCATGATCGAGCAAAGAGTATAAGCAACGGAAGAAAAATTGTGAAATAATGCATATAGAAGGAATTACACATGGTAATCATTAAGGCATAATAACACAACTTCATAGAAAGATAAGCATAAGAAATTATAGATCATAAAATATCAGCATTATAAACCACAAGAAATTGAATGTTGTAGGATAATTGTTATAATTAGCATTGAGTATGGCAAGCATGCAAAGTATAGTCATAAAAGGGTTTAACAATATACAATGTGATCAAATTTGAGATTTAAGCTTTAAAGACATTATACAGTTCATATTTAGTCAACTAGTACATTACCTCAATTATGTAAAAATATATGTTTTCATGCTTAAAAGTTCAATTCTCATGAGTGAAAAGTTTATAAAAGAAAATGATGTGTACAATTTGTTGGGTAAGCTTTGTATTTTTTTAATATTTCTCTACCTCCACCGTTCTTTTTTTGTTGTCTAGCGGCCGCTCACCCGCTGAACAGCCCCCAGCCTCCCCACCTCAACCGTCGGCCACCTCCTGAAGCTTCCCCAGCCTCCCCACCACAAACAGTCCCCCTCGTTACTACATTCCACCCTCTCCACAGCAGTCCACCGCCCAATCCACCACCCAAACCTGCTGTTGAAGGCTCGCTCCATGTTTTAGCCACCGCCGACCCTAAGTCCCCCCTCCCCAGGCCGCTTACCCTCACTACCCCAAACAGTTGTCTGGCTGTTTTCAGCCCAAAATAGCCTAGATCTGGAAGTTTCCAGCCAGATCCAGTCGCCCAACTCTTCCCCTTTGCTGCCAGTACACCCCACATCGTGGAACCACTTCCAAAACAGCCACCGACATCCATTCCGGTCCAGATCTGAGCAAACCAGCCCAGATCCAACCCCTTTCCTTCCCGATCCAACCCTCTCAACCCCCAACCAGCCTTCCCCTTACCCGATCTAGTCACACCAAACCCCGGAATCCCTCTTTAAGCCCTCCAATGTTCAGATCTATTACATTGACAGCAGCCCTAACATTTGTGTGAAGTTTTGTAATGGATGTTTGGTTATAAACATTGCCATGGTTTGAATATTATGTACTTGCGTGGAATTATAGTTTCCGATGTTATTTGTTTCTTGAAAAATCTCTAACTGTAGGAAAGATTGATTCGTCGCGCGCTCTTGCTTTGGCTCTATAAGAAAACAGACATTTAGTGACGAAAACTTAGTGACAAAGTATATTTCGTCACTAAAAAACTATTTTTAGTGACCAAATATTATTAGTCGCTAAAGAAATGTCTTCTGTGACGAAATAAATAGTTGGTCACTAAATATATATTTTTAGTGACGAAATTTCAATTTTGTCACTAAAGTAAAAATTTTAATGTATTTAGTGACTAAAAATGTTTTGTCACTAAATTATTATTTTTAGTGACCAAAAGAATTAGTCACTAGTAATCAACATTTTGAAGATTCATTCATAAAAAAAATCATTTATTTTTTCCTAAATATAAATTATTTTATATTCCCGGAATGGGGCCAGGGCCAAAACCCTTGGACCGTGAAAGCACTAATTGACAACGTCTCTGAGCACAAATACGAGCTGAAGTAGAAGCAGAGATGACTACACGTATTCAAGAAATGGACGAAAGAATGACTCAAAGAGAGGCAGAAATGGAGCAAAGAGAGGCACACATGGAGCAAATGGAGGAGCAAAGAGAGGCACGCATGAAACAAATCGAGGCACAAATGATAGCCTTCATAGAACGAAGAGAACTAGAGGATCAGATGGACAGCAGCTAGAGAATCTTTGGCTAGTTATGACGATGACTAACTTTCTGTTTGGGTTAGTTTTTAATCTGCTTTGGTGTAATTTTGCATTTTATTACCACTACAACAATTATGAATTATAGCCACATTTTTTCGGCAACATTTGTTTAAATACGACCATTATTTTTATTTTTTGCAACATTTTTCATAAAAAATGAATCTAATAATTCTCCTCCCCATTTTATTAATTAATGGGCGGCAAAATTGGGGTTTATGAAAATTTGGGTGTTATTTCCCAACCACAACATTAATATTCTAACCTAAAATCACGATCGCCTCCCCGCCGCCCTCCCCATCTTCTAACCTAAACCCGCCCCTTCCCATTCCATAGATCAGGACCGTTTTAGCCGTCGACGGAGCCTCCTTTCTGCTGATCGACCGTCGGACTGCCCCAGACAGATGCTATTTACCATTGATCGAGCGACGACCTACTCCAAATGACGGATTCTATCCACCGGAATAACGCCGGCAAACGACGACAATAAATAACCGCTCGATGGACGATGACGACAATGCCGCCTTGCTGTATTCTATCGGCCATTCAAGTTTCATCCCTTTAAAGGTAAACACTCTGCTCCCAATTCTTCTTGACAAAGACACTGTTGATAGATCGGCATGTTGCTCGACGACATGAGGGACGCGATTTTAATTTCATGTCTCCTATGCAATATCCTTCAGGTTAACTCGAAGTCTTCATTTCAGTCTTATCCTCTGGTTAATTCTTTATTTTTGTCATTGGTGCTAATTCCCGACAATACTCATTTCTCATCTGTCTTATCGCCACCATTGATTGAGTTTAGGATTGTAACTCCTATTATACTTTGTAGTATATACTCTTTTGTAAGGTTATATAGTTTTTTCCTTGGTTACTCTATACTTAGAAATCATTATTTTGTTGTTTTGTTATGTAAGGTCATTGGCGCTTTTTCCTATATACTGTCTTATCGTGAGGCCAAAAAAATAAGTTCAAAGTTAGGTCACAATTATATTAGGATTGATGCTTGCGAAGATGAATTTTCATTATTTTGGGGCATACACAAAAGTGATAATGTATGTTATGTGTGTGGGAAGTCGCGATGGCTTGAAAGCAATGAAGAACAATTTAATCACAAGTCGAGGAAACGTAAACAACATGATATGACTAGTATAAAGAAGATTCCTAAAAAGGTTTTTCGATATTTCCCATTGAAGGAACGCTGGAGCGATTATTTCTTTGTAAAAAAGTTTTTCGACATTTTGTTGCAATTGATTTTCCTTTGGCTTGATGTCAATCTTGAGATTTCCAAAAAGTAATTGTTCAAGCTTCTGAAATCAATGGTAACTGAAAGCTGAGATTGTAGATTAGTTCAAGCTGTTCAGTTTGAAGTTGTGAAGCGAATGTTTTAGTTTACAATGATAAGATTGATTTTCAATTTAGATTTTCTTTGATAAGTGATGATTATGTGCACCTTTCTGATCCAGTTGGTTACACTTTTTTCGTAGAGTTCAATTGTATTTGTTTAATAGTTACCATTGTTCTGTTTAATTTTAAAATGTCGATTATCGTCCTTAAGTCTGATTTTAAATAGACCGGAGTGTGTCAATTGTTCTGTTTCTCCACCCATCATCTTTGTTGTTCTTTGTTTCTTTACTCCAGTATTTTATTACTATGGGAAGTTAAAGTTCGGCAAAACATCTAAATCAGTCCTCAAAGTTCTTCTACATTATGAAATTGGTTACTAAAGATTAAAATAGCTGAAAATTGGGTAATTGGCAAAGTTCGCTCCGGAAATTTTTGCTTTTTGCAAAAAATATTGGGAAAGTTTAAAATTAGCAAAATGCATTCCTAAAAGTAATTTTTAATCTCAATTTTAGGATTTTGTTTGAGATTTGGGCTTGCATTTGTGACCCATATGACTTGGTTCTCTTGCGACTGGATTTGTCTTTCAATCGATTTTTGATTATCTAGGGTTTCTGCCGAGATGCAACGGTCCAGTCGGTTAATCTCTGATTGCTGTATCATGTAGATATTTCTTATTCTTATCTCTCTCCCTTAATTAAATTTTCTATTAATACCAATTCTTCATTGTTTTTTCTCAATACCACCATTGTTTTTTGAACCAGGTGAATGTTTTTCTTACATTCAGTGCTTATTGGTTGTTTTTTTACTTTGTGGTTATATATAATCACTTGCATTTCTTGATTACTCCCCTGTAGAAATTTATCACCAGTAGTTGAGGAGCCAATAGTTCTATGTTTATGATCTAAGGTACAAAATGATAGGATCTTTCCTTACAAGAGCCCTTGCGTAAGCAACTGATTGCCACTCTTATTTAACATTTTATTTTTGATGGGAAGAATATTTGCTCATTAAGAACAATCTGGACCCTAAAATATACTGCATCTATATTGGTAGATTGCTTTTTGGATATGCTTATCCAGCATATGAGTGCTTCAAAGTGGTGGAATTGAATAGCCTGGAGATTGAGCAGCTACTATTTTGGTGCACTGATCATCGACGGGTTTTGTTCCCTTAAATCTGAAAATTGATTTTTTTCGAACACTAAGGCTCCGTTTGGAAGGACTTATTTTCACCGGTCAAGCGGTTACAACCGCATGAATCAGACCTTAATTATGGTTAGATTCATGCGGTCGTAACCTCTTGTCCGGTGAAAATAAGTCCCCCCAAACGAAGCCTAAGGCTCTATTTGGGTCAACTTATGATGATAAATAAGCCGATAATTGAAAATTGATGTTTGCATAGAGATTTTATAAAATCAATGATGAATAAGCAGTCACTGTTTGGATAGTTTGGTCATAAGTGCTTATCTAAATTTCTCATTTATTCATAAGGGTCTGTTTGTTTGGACGTGTTTTTTTTCGTCCGTGTACGATTTTTTTGCCTAGGGGCGGTTTTTCGCTCGGGCGTGTTTTTTGGCCCGTCACGATTTTTTCCGTCCGGTCAAGATTGTTTTCTCCCAAGCTCGATTTTTTTCGTCCAGACGTGATTTTTTTCGCCCGGGCGCGATTTGTTTGCTTGAGCGTGATTTTTTCGCCAGGTCGCGTTTTTTCGCTCGATCACGTTTTTTCGCCCGCCCAGTTTTTTTCAACCAAGCGCATTTTTTTTCACGCGGACGCGATTTTTTCGCACAACCGCGATTTTTTCGCCCGGGCGTGTCTTTTTCGCTTGAGCGCGTTTTTTCCGCCCGATCGCGTTTTTTTTCCGCCCGACCGCGGTTTTTTCGCTCGGTCGCGGTATTTTCGCCGGGGCGCGTTTTTTTCACTCGGGCGTGATTTTTTCGACTGGCCGCGTTTTTGTACCGGGCGCTATTTTTTCTCACAGGCGCGATTTTTTTCCCAACACAATTTTTTCACCCTGATGCAATTTTTTTGCCTTGACAAAAAAGAAAAAACTCCCGGATGAAAAAATCATGCCCCGGCGATAAAAAAACGCTCGGGGAAAAAATACGCATCCGGGCGAAAAAATCGCGCCCGGGCGAAAAAATCGCGCCCGGGCGAAAAAACCGCGCCCGAGCGAAAAAATCTCGCACGGGTGAATATCACGCTCGGGCGAAAAATATTATGCATGAGCGAAAAAAACTCTTCTGGGTGAAAAAACGTGTCATAGCGAAAAAATCGCGTCAGGAAGAAAAGATCGCGTCCGGGCGATTTCGCCCGGGCGAAAAGATCGCGTCCGGGCGAAAAGATCGCGCCCGGGCGAAAAGTTCACGCCCGGGCAACAAAATCGCGCCTTGGTGAAAAAATCACGTCGGAACGAAAAAATCATATCTGGACAAAAAATCACTCATATGGCTTTTTTAAGAGATAAGCGCTTATGAGAAATCATAAGCTGCACCCGGATAGCTTATTAAAAATCAATTTATCATCAATTTTAAAATAAGTTATTTTATATAAGATGCACAAACAAACAACTATAAAACTGATTTTGTGTTTTAAATAGAGATTATTGATCAGTATAAGCTGTCCCAAACATAACCTAAATGAAGCAGGAGCTGGTAGATCATAATTTGACCTTTAGAGATGGTATAAAGAGACAAAAACTGCGCTCCTGTCGGACCCTACAAGACTATATGTTGAAAACTATTTTTAAAACCTAGTAAATGGGATCACCTCCATGCTGATTGGAGGTATTTTTACTCTTCTCAATCTTTTATTCAGCTTTGTACATTACAGCTGAGCTCTTCTATCAATGATGTTTGTTTAAGCTTTGTACCTCCAAGTCAGCATTTTGTGTGAGACACTCATATTTGTGACTCGCTCTCGAAGTTGGTGTTTCATGGAGCGTCCAGGCCTTCTGCTGATGAGTGCTTTAGTCATAGCTCAACTTGTATGTTCTTGCATTTTTCTCCACTTTTACATGATCATATTTTTGTTTGTGCGCATGATTGTCCTGATTTTTCCAACATTTGTTAATGTCTTAATTCCTAGTACGACGGCGCCTCGCACGACGATCGGCGACGAGCCCGCACGACGACGATCGGCGACGAGCCCGCACGACGACGATCGGCGACGAGCCCGCACGACGATCTGCGACGGCGCCTCGCACGACGACGACGAGCCCATCCTTCCCCTCAATCTGATGATTCCAGCCCTCTAGACGACGATGACACAACATCTCAGGTATGATTGAATTCCTTCTTTGGTTCCACGAAGATCGGTGACGGCGTCTCGCATTTGAATTTTTATACATTCTTGTTCTTTGCTTTCTTCTTTTTCCATAAGGGTCCTTTTCATATGAGGCTTTCTTCTTTTTCAGTTGCTGAATCAACCGTAGGGCTACAAAATTTCCTCAAAATGCGTTTGGGCTTTTCAGGATCTGCAATGGTACTTGAGCCGGAGTCAACACCTGATGTACTATTCCGTCGAACATTGCGCTTGGATCTTCATGACTCTGTTTCCATAGCATAACTGCTCCTCTTTGCTTGTGGTTTTGATCCAGTAATCTTCCTAGTTTGTGGCGATGGCTTCCTTGAGTGTAAGACTGTCCAAAGCTCGAGCCAGTTAAAGACGGAATTAGGCTCACACCGAATGCGCACAGAATTCATTGTCAAATGTTGGCTTCACGCGATCATCGGAGCTTTGAGTGGATGAAGAAATCAAAATATATTTATTTATTTTTTGTTACATGTAAAAAAAGAAATATGTAATGTTTTTTTATTATGAAAATTTTTGTATGTATTGAGTTTAGTAGAGTGAAAAGCTCTATTGGTCTGTACAAAAGGGTTTGGGCTATCCTCACCTTTTTTATTAATAAATTTAAAAGAAGCATTGTCTTTAGCGATTTTTTTAGCAAATAAAATTTTTATTGTTGGATTTAATGCAATAAATAATATCAGTAATAAAAATATTTGCATTGCACAAGTATTGTCTTAATAAGGTTGGTCACTAAATATATTTAGTGACGAAACAAGTATTCACTACTAATGTGTATTTAGTGACAAAAAATAGTTGCCATTAATAATATTCAATTAGTGACGAAACTGATTGTCACAAAAAATGCACATTAGTGACGGAAATTAATGGTCACAAAAATTGTACATTTAGTAATGAAAATTAATTGTCACTATACATATACGTTTAGTGATGAATTTTTTTTTGGTTGCTAAAAACATTTTGTGACACATTTTGCAACTCCCTTGTGACGGATCAAATTTGACTGCTAAATATCTTTAGTGACCAAACCGCAAAATTTTGTGATCAAAAATTTCGTCACTAATTGTCAATTTTCTTGTAGTCTCCACGCAGAGGAAAGCCTAAGCTTGTTTTGCCTTGATAAAATACTTTGTCTTGCCTTGAATTAATTGCGTGGGATGTCATAATTTATTACCTAATTGTGATTTAATCGTTGGGCTATTGCATAGCATGTAGGGTTAGGTCGTCAAGTTTTTCGCTGCCTATAGATCCTTTTCTGCGTCAATTTGTATCAAAGCAAGGCTACACACACTTTTCGATACGCAGTCATAGAGTGTAAGACCCCATTTTTTTTCTTTTAAAACACTGGGGTCTTAGGCCCAAGACCGCCCATTTGCGGTAACACCTTCACACCCTGAAGGGTCATCACCACAAAGCGCCGATTCTGCCGGCCAATTCCATCACAGAAACGTAGCACAATGAAGTAAAAGCAAGTCCACTGGAAAATATATCAGAGTACTAAAATACGGGCTTAAGCCCGGTACATCATGTTCTCACTACAAATCACTCATGCGGAAGAAAAAAACAGAACATCTACTCAAGGTCGAGACTCACGGTCCTGGCTGTATGAACTCCGGAGCTAGACTGCCCCATCTCCAAGCGCACTGGTCTCTGGGGCTGCTCCCCCGTACTGGGCTCCACGATTCCCTAAAATGATGCGGTTCGAAAACCGTTAGTACTAAGCCCTATCATCCCCTACCCCTTGCCCCATGGCCCCTAGGCACCGAGCGGAGAGGAAGAAAGGGAAGGACATGAAGGTGGAGATTAAATCAAAGAAACAGGTGACAGCGGAACTAATCTAGAAATTCTATAATAAATAATGGCAGTAAGACAAAATATGAAAAAGTAACCTTCACTTATGTGAGAACACATAAGCCAAGGGGTCTTCTGCAAGGCTCTCATCGTATAGAAAGTCTCATACCAATTTATACGTTGGGATGTTGGTTATCAAACAGTAGTATATATATATATATATATATATATATATATATCAAAATTGACCTTAATTTATAAACTTGCCCACACAAGCTTATAGAACAAGGGATCGTTTTGCAAGTCCTAATGTATAAGTGTCCCATTTCACTTATAGTTTAGGTGTCAGGGGTTAAATGAATCGGTTATGCTATGGCATGCAATTGGGTATGATGGAACATGCAAGTGCAACTCACACACCCGACTCTGTGCACACAGACCTTTAGTTCCCCCTTTCGGAGTCACTACCTCCCAGGATACCTCCGTAGTGGCAGACGAAAGCGGTGGGTTGGGCCTCGCCCACCTCTAAACCGATAAAACACTACCGGTCAGACCTATCGTACGCCTCAACGCTTGGTGCACGAAGCGGACTCCTGCGTACTCTTGCCGGCTGGCGCACCGTACTTCTATTGGCGAAGTGCTAACCACACTTGCCGAGTCAGCGTATTGGCGTCGGTGCATCGACCCTCCAATACCGAAGACCCACCACCTTAATTTTCTTTCCTTTTATGCACATGCAAGTTTAACGTATTAAACCAATCGAGCCGAAGCTCCCCGGACCATCCCGTCTGTCTCTTAACTAATCGAGCCGAAGCTCCCCGGACCATTCCGTCCGTCTCTTAACCAACTGAGCCGAAGCTCCCAACAATCTTCATGTGCTAACAGTGTTTGTGAAATGTGAGATCCTAATTACTAGATTACTTTTTTCATTTTGTTATTACAGTTTACGTTAACCAGGACTGCCCCCGATATTCCCTGTAAAGGGCTCTCAAAGGGCACTAGGAACTATGATGGTAGTTGAAGCCCATCGTTCCCTTTCGCAAGGCACTTATTGTTATTGGTTGATTTTCCTTATCCATTCCCTTCTCATATTTTGATAGACTAACCTAGTGTGATTTTTAACCTTCCTCTCTTCAGGAAAGACGATCTTTCGTCGAACCCGAGCACCACTTAACTCTAGCCAACACCACATCTCACTAACCTTCCCATCCTTAAATGGTGAACACTTTCACATCCATCCCATTCAGCAGATTAACTAACTCCAACGCTGTGCCCCATCATATCCTAGGTTTGTTAACACAATTTTGCTAAATGCAGGCTATATGTCGAACCAGTTAGGAAATGATCCAATACTCATCCAAATGCCCTAACTTATTTACTGGAGGTATATCATGATATAATTAGCATATAATCAGAAAAATATAATTTTCCTAATTTAACTGGCATTTAATTAATTTCTTCAAAAATTCTAAGGGTTATCGGTTTGAACATGAACTACCCTAAGTACTCATGCAAGATGTCCAATAAAATTATAATAAATATTATGTTATCTCAATATGGTAAATCCAAAGTATATCATATTTTTCTATCATCAAAAGGGCACTAAAGCTATTTTAGCAATATTTTCGATCTTTCGTTATTTATGAATCAAGTACAGAGAATATCCATCCAAAAATTATAAATTAATTATACTATGCAGGTACAACCTTAAAAATAGTATTGGCCAAATTTCATAATTTTTCAGCAAGTATTAATCTCTTAATAAATTAATTATCAAATATCTCCTTAAAGTGGACTTGTAAAGAAAGTGTCGTAACTACAATTCTAAAAATCATGAATAAATGTCTACAAGCATATAATGGCCTGAAAGTCTCAATTCCTAAGCCTCATAATTTTTCAACAGAAATATCATCCATAATTAATTTTTAAACCATAAAAGCCCTTTTTAATATTTGTGAATGAAGTACTAGATTTACTCAACAAAAAATTATACAAAAATTCAGAAGCAGCCATTCTGACCTAAAACATTTACTTCCAAGATTTCATGGGGTTTCAATGAATAGAAAGATCTACATAATTAAAACATCAATTATGGCTAAAACAAACTTTACAAATGAAGTGCTAGAAATAAACATCATAAAATTCCAGTAAACTTGCTATAAGTTCTACCCATTCCAAAACTTACTTTACCCGAGTTTCGCCGCTTTTAGATAATGTTTAGTGACAGATTTTACTTATTTGAGACTTTTCCTAAAACTAAGGTTAGGGTTTTGAGGTATCTACTTATCTCCAAATCCTCCGAGATTCCATCCAGATGATTTATATTATGCTAACATCGACTCTACTGAATTTCAAGGCAATATGAGGGCATTTGCCCCATTGTCCTTCACAACCCTCACAACCCTCCCTTTAGGGTCTGAGTTTTGATCCTAGGGTAAATCAACCCTAAACCACACCATTTTCTCCAAGTGGGTTGTAATAACTCTTCTAAGTTAGTGGTCAAAATATCAGCCTCTGTTGAGGTTATTCGACCGTTCCAACCTCTTAGTGCACTTTTTACTCAAAACGCCTCATTAATGCCTAGTTAAGGATAGGTGATTTTCTACTCAACACTCATCCAAATGAGTTGAAATTTTGTACAAAGCTAGGTTTTATAGCCAGGGACTACTCACCAAAATTTGGGAGGGTTTGGAGGTCATTTGACCACTTAGATAAATTACTCTAACTTTATTAAGTTAAAACAAAAACATTAGGCAAAGTATCTCCAAAAATTCCCATTTTTTGGGCAGCCTCTAGGTATGGCTAAGGATAACCCCCTGCCCAAATTTCAGGTCATTTGGACAAGGGACGAAGAGTTGGCATTTATTTTAGTTCCTGTCCAACTCTAGGTACAGCCCCCACTAAAAAAGGTGCTGCGGTCCAACCACTTACCCAAACGAGTTGAAATTAATTTTAAATTAATCTAGACTCGAAGGGCTACAACTTTCGTGACTGGCAATTTTTCCTAAATCGGGCTCTAAGTGCCTCGTTTCGCAACATCAAAATGAGCCCATTTAATGTATATTTACCTTATATTCTATATTCATTATAAAAATATCTTTACTGTTCATCTTCTACAGAACCCGAAACTTGAACTCAGAAACATATATTTCTTGCAATTCTTCCGCGATCCGTCGCAGGCCATCCGATCACTTCCCTGGCCAGCCACCACCACCGCCGCCTCCGTCGAGGTGGAGACTATCGGTCGGCGGTGGTTTGGCCGCCAGAGGTGGCGGTTTCCGGCGTACCCGAAAAACATATTTTTCATGGTTTTTCCATGAAAACGCGAGATAGGTCCGGCTCCGTTGAGCACGAACTTCCTTTCTAAGATCCTAAGATCTACCCACAAAAGAAGAAGTAGAGGAGAACCTTGTTCGAGGTTTGGAGGCGAGATGAACGTCGGATTGTCATGGTGCGGTGGTGGCGTTCCCGAACTTCTCCTACAGCAAGAACAACAACTCAAATCCGTTTGGTCAAGAGTGTAAACTTCTCATCTTGCTCTAAGGGGGATTTTATAGATCACCAAGTGGGGAGGGAAAAGGGTAAGCATTTATGGCCATGAAGGCTCTCCTCTTAATATTATTTCGGTTATGGTGGAGGGAGAGGAAAAGGTGGAAGATGAAATGATGTGTCCAAGTGGCGATTTCCTATTGGACCAACTCTTCCTCATTTTATTAAGTGATTAGAGAAGGAAACAGCTCATAAATACTCCTGGTGTAACTCCCCATAATCAGGGTTAATTCTGGCATGTGTTAGAGTAATTTCCAGCCTAGCTGACGTTTCAGCCTTTGTTACGGGCGTGACACGTAGGTCACGGGTGTGACACTTGTCCATTCATCGTTCTCAAGTCGACGGCCGATTTTTCTACGTCGGTTCACGTGTCACCCCCCATGTCACGGGCGTGACACGTTTGTCACGGGCGTGACATGTGTTCCTCGGTCGACGTTCGTCGATCTGACATCAACGGTTGGTGGGGGGCATCACGCCCTCGGTCACGGGCGTGACGGGTCGGTCACGGGCGTGACAGGCCCTGGTTGAAAATTCTGCGCTCGCAGATCGTCTTCCTGAGTTCGACGATCGTCGAAGGGGGTCACGCCCTAGGCCACGGGTGTGACCAACCCGTGACTCGAAAATTCAGAGCTCGTCGATCGTCTTCTTGAGGTCGACGATCGTCGAAGGGGGTCACGCCCTAGGTCACGGGCGTGACAGGTCGGTCACAGGCGTGACCAACCCGTGACTCGAAATCTTGGTCGATGGACTTCAATTCTTGGGTTTCCTAGGGTTCTATCATGGCAGACCGACTCCTTGGGGTCTAGCCGGAAATGGGATGTTACAGAGAGTCTATAGGTTTTTCGTTATGTTTAGGTGTCACAATTATTCTTCTCCTAACTTTGGAGATTCCGAGTCCACTTGCACCTGCTCTCACAGAGCCCTATCAGGGATACCCTTACATTACTACGACAGTTATGCAACATCCCTCAAACAACTAGACCCCTAAAAGTGGTTTGGTCATGACTAGGTCATGACAAAACCCTAAGAAGCTCAAGAGACCAAGTGAACCAAGGCATGAAGGTGGAAATCACCTTGGTCTGCAAATAACTCCATTTAAGCACCATCCCTAGGATTTTACTTTAGGGATTCAACTAGACTCTAGGACCCCACCATAACATCCCTAACCCTTTAAGAGGTCCATTAAGTCACTAACCACCCATTGGGGTAAACCAAAGAGGTCAAGTTGACCAAGGGTCAACCCAAACCCTAATTAGGTCAAATTTCCCAAAGTTGACATAATTAGGCTACACCAAGCCACAAGTGGACTAGGGTGATGTCAATGGGATCATTTACATCTCATTGGGTCAGTCACATCACCCAAAATAACCTCGGGTTGGGCTTAAATGGCTAGGGTTAGCCAAGCCCAAGAAGTGGAGAAAAGGCTAGCTCAAGCCCAATCCACTTGGGCTAAGCCCAATTTGAGTGGCCCACTAGCTTTAGGAGGCTGATAATTACATAATTAGCCATCCAATTTCTGAAAGGGGTGACTAGGAGAGAGAAATGAGAGTTTCCTCGAATTGGAGGAGAGAGAGAAGAGAGAAAATGGGCATTCATTGCTTGGAAGGCCAAGGGGCCTCCTCTCTTCATCTCAAATGGCTTGATTTATCTCCCCCATCAGTTATGAGAAGATCAAGGGGCTTTCCAGGCCCTTTTAGTGGCTGGGTGCACTGAACCACCACTTGGCCGAAAACCTCCACTCATGGCCATTAATGGCATTGAAGCCTATAACTCTCCTCTCCCCAATCTGATGCTTTTAAAAGCTTCACCAGGTCGAGAGCAATCATTTCCACTCTTTCCTTGAAGCAGTCGAGCCCTCTGGTAGTGTTGTTGCAGAGCACCGAGCGGCGCCACCACCGTCAATGGCAACCCGACGATCGGCTAGGCTCCAGCCCTCCCAGAAGGTCCTATCATCTTCCTCTTTCTTAGTGGATAGATCCACATCTACTAGCTGCAAGGTTTGGGGCCAATTGGCCCTAGATCAAGCTGACCGAGAGCTTGGTTTTCAAGCATTTTCTTCCACCCACATTTCACTTTTCCGACCACCTCTGGCCGGCCAACCACCGCAAATCGCCAGCCACCACCTCAATGAAGGTGGTGGTGGCGGTGGTCGGCAGGGAGGAGGCGTGGGTGGCTCGGAATTCACGGGAAAATATCGCCCAGGATGGGCCAATCCTGGTCATTGGCGCGTTGGGAACAATGAAGGGATGTCGTCCATCCTTGTGCCAAGATTCGTGCCACTGATGATTTTTATTAATTCATTAATATTTCATTTCTATCACATATTAGGCAGTGTTTTGATTTAATTATTAAAAATACTTAGAGCCCTTTTCTGGAAAAATGGTTAACATCAGAGTTGTAGTATTTTGAGACTACTTTATTTTAAAATTGGTTTCAACCAATTTGGATCACTAGTCTGACCACATCACACCAAATGATGTCAGCTATACCTAGGGTTAACCAGACACAAATTTGTGTACCCCCACTGAACTACTCATCCAAATGCCTTGAAATTTGGATCACAGGTTAGTCATATCTATAACTAAGACATACCAAAAATGAAAATTTTTGGAATACATTTTCTATAGTTTTAGAAAACATTTAATAAATCATGAATGATTTAATTAAGGGTTCTATTGACCTCACAATTCCCCAAAATTTTGGTGGATGACCCTTAGGGTCATGATAGGTCCTGGTAAAAATCTCAGCTCATTTGGGGTTGATTTAATTAGTATTGATGTGACCAAAATTTGACCCCTTAAGGTTAAATAAGGGCAAGTGTGTATTTGATTAGTTGAGTGGTCAAACCTCATCCAAAAGGGTTGAAACTTTGGACACTCCCTCAAAGTCCTCTAAAGCACCCCCCTCAAGAGATTTTGAGTGGTTTGGGGTGGAGATGCCCAAAGACCCTTGTATAGGCCTTAGGGTTGAAGTTTGGGGCCTAGTGAAGGACATGGAGCTATATGTCCTTGGATGGTCTTGTAACTAGGTTGGTGAGTTCCTAGGGTAAAAATAAGCTCTAGAGGGTGGTTTTAGGATTTTTAGTAACATGTACCCTCTTTTAAATAGTTACGGATAGTTTATGGCACTTTGGTCTAATATTTAATTACATGTTCAAGTGAATTTGGATACTCATGAAACTTAGGCAGTGATCTTAATTAGATGATATTGTTCCCTATAAATTTTATTGTAAATTTTAGATTGATAATTTTAGTATTTCATTCACAAACCCTAAGTTTGATTCAATCACAAAATAATTATTTTAGAGTTATTTGCTAACTGGAAAATTATGAAACTTAGTCAGGGAACATTTGAGAACATAATAATGCTCTGTGAATTTTTATAAAAATACTGGAAGACTTTTCATATAGGATCCTTCACAAGTGCCTATTTGTCGAATATTTTAATATAATTCATTTATGTGACCAAATGGTATTAGAAAATTATAATCTTTGGTCAGTAGCTCTTTCAGGTCATAACTGTCATCCAGTAATTTTCTCATACTTTTTGAAAAGCTTATTCTAATTTTCCACTAATTAAATAAATTTTGTGCTTGTTTGTTCCTTAATTTTTTGAAGGACAACTCCACCTTGGAAAATTTGAATTTTTGGTATTTACTGTTATTTTGATGTTATTGGTTTATCAAAATTTTATGAGGTCATGATATACCGGGCATGAGACCTTTTATATTTCTACGTTTCCGTTCGGTTTCAGTACTTCTATCGTTGTTATTCTGCTTTTATATCATGTGGACTTTCCTGTGATTTTCATGCTCATTTAAATTTTTGTTGTGATTTGTGAACTTGACTTAATTATCTCCTTTCATGTACTTCTACTACTTTGGTGATTACTAATGCCGGCAGGATTGACGTTTTGTAGTGACGACCTCCCCGAGTGGTGGTGTTACCGCAAAACGGCGATTCTGGGCATAAGACCCGGTAGCGTAGCAAAAATGGGGTCTTACAAACTGGTATCAGAGGGATGTTTCAATCCTCTGACCTGTGGGTTATGGGGTAACACAGAGCCCCGTCAGGGATACCCTTACATTACTACGACAGTTATCCTCGATCGTAGCACATGACTTTTAGAGATAATGTTGACCCGCCGACACAACCTCACTATGCTAGAGATGGTAAGTATGATGATTATCGTCTTTCTTATCCGTACACGCAAGCGGATCGTGTTGATCCTTTGACACGACTCGGTTACCTTAAGGAGGATTATTATGAGGATAGTGGTTTTGAGAGAGATCTTGAGAGTAAGTTTCGTATTGTTGCCCCTTACTTTGATAACTCATCGAGTCCCGAGTCTTTCAGTTATTGGCTCGTGAACATGGAATATTATCTCAATCATTTTGAGCTATTCGATGAGCGTCGCGTTAAGTTTGCGAAACTTAGAATTCTAGATCAGGCGAGGGCATATTGGGTTAGCATTGAGAGAACCCGCGATCAAGACCATCTTCGCTGCATCACTAGTTAGGCGGACATGAAGCGTGCATTATGACAGAGGTATCTGCCTTGGTCGTATCGGAGTCGCTTGCTCGATCAATTATTTTTCCTTCAGCAAGGATCCATGTATGTTGATGAGTAGATGGATCTCTTTGATGAGTTAGTTGTGAGGAGTGATATCCGAGAGGACCCAGCTATGGCCACTACTAGATTTCGGTCTGGGCTTCAATCTGACATTCGTACTAAGGAAGTTTTTCATAGCTCAGAATCCCTCGAGCAGACATATCAACTCTCCCTTCGTTATGAACAGTCATTGAGATCCGCACGGGTTGGTCGATGGGATTCTAACCTTGACCTCTACAGCATGAGTCCCTCCCAAACTGAGGTCATCACGACGCCTACCACTATCCTGTCAGCCACGAAAGAAGTGATACCTGATGCGGATTACTCCACTCCAGTGAGGTGCTTAGCCCAGTGAGTGACCCATCTCTTATTTTTGACCCGTCTCTTGTGACCCCGACTGAGAGCGATCCTGAGTGACCTACTGATCCTGTAGTGTTGTGTCCATCACTCACACATCCTCTCTGACATACGCCGGGTTAGTTAGCACCACAACCGCATACCCATTTCCTGACACCACACCCACAGATCCATCCAATGAGTGTAGGTATGTGTCACTCTCCCATTGTCATTACCCGGAGTCGCATCACGACTTAGAGCCCAGATCCTGGTGTTGATCTTGTAGTGACAATATCACCAATTCATGGGGAAACTACCCCTCACAATGGTACTCACATGGAGGATCATGACCCTAGTGTCAAGTTTTACGATGACCCCTCTATTGAGCCTCCTGATGAGCCGCTGCATCCTTGTGAGGATGTGATACTGGTGAGACGCTTGTTTATGAGCTTTGAGTTATTTGTGTCTCTTTCGCTATCATCTATTTCCTTGCCTTGGAGAGTTGATCTTGCGTGAAGCATAATGTATGTAGGGTTTTCCTTGAGTACGCTTGAGCATACTCATATTTTGAGGGCCTACCTTATTCGCATCGCACCCTCGATGAGTTTTGAGACACACCACCTGTTAGCCCACCAAACGAGCTTTTTCTTATCGGTAACATGCACAACCCTCGAGAGCCACGTCTTCTAGTTGGTGTACTCAACTTTCACTCAGGTGGTCGTCTTATCTGCGATGACTTTTCGTACACACCTCCTGTTGAGCCCCCTGATGTGTATGTTCCCTGAAATATATTTGGCTCTTTACGAGCCCGTATTTGAGTATAGATGTCTCTCACGATCATCTGAGCACTCGTCTCACACGGGATGAGTTTCTCTACACTCCGCCGAGAGAGCCTTCTGATAGGTCACCTCCTTTGATAGATTTTCAGCTCATTATTAGATTTTTCCCATTGAGAGCATGTTGTGTCAGTCATGTGTCATTTACATCATTTGTATGAGTCTGTTGAGTCATTTCGTCATCATTTGCATGAGTCTGTTGTGTTGTCTGTTTGTCGTTTGCATGTGAGTCATGAGTCGGTCCGACGAATAATTTATATTCGTAATAAATATTATAAATCACATGCGGGTGTTCATTGGCAAGTGCAGGTACTTCATGAAGGCGAGCAGGTGACGATAAGAATTTGCGTTGTGAGGCTTCGTGTAAGGCTTGTTAAAAGCTTGAGCGTTATGTGAATGGGTCCCTACTCAGTTCTGAGATGCATCTGGTCAAATTCTTATGAGCTGGACATTCCCGCGAGCATGGGTACCCATACTGTGTCCAATGTCGAGGACCTGATGCCATATTTTGAACCTCACGAGTATTCAGGCTCACATCTTAGTGTCCCTCCCGATCCTTTAGCATCTTTTTTACCACCCACCACTCAGTCTACCCCTGAGTCCTTGCCACCAGATTCATTGTCATGTGCTCAGCCCATTTCTGACCCCCACGTACTTGGGATCCTATCCCCAATAGTTCCACCTGTTGGAACACCCTATTACTAATTTGGGCAAGGATCACTATGTTTTTAGGAAATCAGTTTGACCTAGATGTATAATTGAAAAGGTCAAGTTAGAATGAGTCTAGGGCTTAGAACTTAGGTTTGAAGCTGCCCCCAGGACCATTCATTGTTCAAGACTTAGAGCTGAGGCAAAGAAAGTTTTCGTCGAGCTCAGGTCGACGAAACGTCGAACTCTGTTCGACGCTCTCTGTGCTCAACTCTGCTAAGTCGTCGAACTCCGTTCGACGATCTTCGAGCTCAGATCGACGATCTGCCTTCAGCTTGTTTCCAAGACGCTGAGCTCAGTTCGACGATCGTAGAGCTCAGGTCGACGTTTTCTGTCTGCTGTTCAATCTAATCTCTGAGCTCAGTTCGACGATCGTAGATCTCAGGTCGACGTTTTCTGTCTGATGTTCAATCCAATCACTGAGCTCAGGTCGACGATCGTAGAGCTCAGATCGACGTTTTTCTGAGAGATCGACGACTTTGAGGATTCCAATTCAGTCAGCTTTTGGAATGTTTTTCAAATTCTCTCAGCATTTATTTCAAGAGATTTGCTAGCCGTTTTCATTTATTCTGGAGCAAGTTTCAAGGGATTTCTCTGAGAATGTCTATTGGACTTTCCTCCTGAAGACAAAACATTTATGGAAGACATTTATTGACTGCTAACGGCTATCTTGGACAAAGGATCATCAGAGAATAAAACATCCTACAGTAGATCAAGAGAAAGACAATCTATCTATCACTCAATACAAACATACACAGATAGTCAGAAAAACTCAGAGGAAAACCAAGTGATCAATCCTGAAGAGTTTGATTGAAAATTAGCATACTGTAAAGTGTTCATAGATTCAACATCAAAGACTCCAGATAACTCACATTTCAACCTCTGCTGAAATCATCTTCTGCTGGAGATCTGAAGCTTCTGAAGGCCTGTCACCCTAGCAAAGCTCTCATCTCTGAACCATCTACATCTCAGGGGGAGCTTTGACAACACAATCAATGCACTAAGTCTTCTCTCAGTGATTGAGACAGAGAAGACAACTTCACCTCTTCCTTTTTCTTTTCCTGCTGTAAAAGGGTTATCAAAACTCCCTTCAAAAGTCTTGAATCTGGTTCTGAGAGCCATGTCAAAACTCAGTGGTGGAAAGACACCTGATCAAAAAATCTAGTTTGGTTTTTGAGCACCTTATCAAAAGCTCATTGGTGCCCAGGACACCTGATCAACTCATCCTGTAGTGGATTCCTACCAAGGGTGGTAGAAGAGTGGATGTACCCAGGTTTTTGGGGAACCACTATAGTTCTTTGTGTCTTCTGGTTTCTTGTGCATATTCTTTGCTGTATGCTGTGGTTTTTATTTTACTACTTTAGTTTTATTTCTACATCAAAGCACCTTACACCTATACATAAATTAAGCCTTTACTGATGTGCAATTTTAAATTGTAAATTTACTTTAAAATACTCTATTCACCCCCCCCCCCCCTCTAGAGTTAAGATAGATCTTACCCTCACTTTCAATTGGTATCAGAGCCAGGTTGGTTGTTCATACAGGCTAACACCTGAACCAAAAGATCCTTGATAAGATCAATCTTTTAAGAGGGTTATTTTCATTATATTTAATTTTATATAAAGACATGGCACAGAACAAAGATTATTCAAGCACCAGGCCTCCAGTGTGCAATCTATCAAAGTTTGCACTTTGGAAAGCAAGGATTAGACTTTATATGAATTCTATTGATGAAGACATATTTAATTCTTTTTTGACAGTGTGCCCAAGTCCACCAGCAAACACAAGTACAAGTGTTGTTCCACCTCCTTCAGGAACAGATGCTGAAATAAAGAAGTGGAAGACTGCAGATGCCAAGGCCATGAATATCTTAGCTCAAACAATGTCTGATGAGATATTTCAGAAGGTAGCTGAATACAACTCAGCCAAAGGAATTTGGGACAAACTTTCTAAGATTGTCTCAGGATCTGCTGATGAGAGAAAAGATAGAAGATCCCATCTCATATCCCAATATGAGAACTTCAAGAAAGGAGAAGCTGAGTCAGTAGCAGACATGTACAACAGATTAAGTCTGATTGTCAATGAGTTAAAGACTCTGGATAAAGAAATCTCATTGACTGAGCTGAATGAAAAAATCCTAATGTGCTTCTCCAGCACTTGGGATCCAAGAATCTTGCCAATCAAAGATGCCCAGAAGTCTAAATGAGATTACAACTGAAGCTCTCCTTGGCAAGCTCAAATCTTATGAGCTGCTCATTGAAAATCGAGAAGAAGAACAAAAGGCTACTTCTCCAGTCATCAGAAAGGAGAAGACCATAGCCTTCAAAGCTACAGAAAAAGATCCTGAAGATAAAGCTACAAGAAATGATGAGCTTCTAAGTCTACTGGCCAAAAGATTCTACAAAATGGTCAGAAAAGACTTCAGAAAGAGATCATACAAGGGACATGATAAGCCAAGGTATGATAAATCAAATAACAACAAAGAAATTATATGTTTTGGTTGTAGGAAACCAGGCCATATTGTGCTTGACTGTCCAGAAAACAAAAACAAGGACAAGAAAGATAGAAGAGAAAGAAGAAAAGAGAAAGACTTCAAGAAGAACACCTCATACAAACCCTCCTACAGCAAGAACACACATACAAGGAAGGGATTTGTTGCTGAGACATGGAGTGAAACTGAAGAGGATTCTGAAGCCTCATCTAGCTCCAGTGATGATGAGGATGATGCTGATGAAAAGGAATTTTGCATGATGGCTGTCAATGCCTCTCAAACAGATTCAGAAGCAGAAGAGTCAGAATCAGATTCAGAAGTTCAACTAGAAGAAGATCAGGTAATCAATTCATTTGATTTCAGTTCTGAGGACTTTAGACATGAGTTTAAAGTATTATGCCTAGATCTGTTGGAGTCTGAGAAGGAAATTACTTCCCTCAGAAAACAACTGTCTGAGTATAGCACTTTAAAATCAGAGAACCTCAAACTCTCTGAAGAGTTAGAATGCTATAGGGAGGAGATAACTTCACTAAAAAGTGAACTATCCAAGGCCAAGCAGTTTGAAGAATCCCTTAATGGGAGAAGCATCAAACTGATGGATATCACAAGCACAGTGAACTCTAGACTTAATAGTACACTGGGCTTGGGAGCTTCATCCAGCCAGCCTATAGTTCTGACAACTCCAATCAAATTTATCTCTGATAAAGGGAAGGAAGATGTAGAGGTAGCTAGGAAGAATGTAGATTTGCCAAAGAAAGATATAGTTCAACAGAATGCGTCGAACAAAGCTCGACGATCGTCGAACGGCGCTCAACGATCCAAGAAACAATCGTCGAACTCAGCTCGACGACACCTGAAGTCTGAACTCCAGGACAGTCAATCTTCGAACAGAGATCGACGATCTGACCCAAGATCATCGACCTCAGCTCGACGATCGTTGAACAGAGATCAGGACTTTGAACTATCCTTCAAAGGTACATCTAGATTCAATTCTAGAAGTCCTACATCCCAAGGTTTCAACCCCCATACTGAATGGATAGTACCTCCTAGGAGATACCATCCTGAAGGTTATAAGAGTCAACCTGGGATGTCTTTTATTTCTGAATTTAAGGGATATCAACCTAGGCCCAAGGTAAACTAGGTCAAAAACATATAAGCTGTTTATGTGCAGGTGAAGACCTATCCAACATCAAACCAGCCATGGTATCTGGATAGTGGGTGCTCAAAGCACATGACAGGGAACAAGGACAACTTCACATCCTTTAAAGCCAAGCTTGGACCCAAAGTAATCTTTGGTGATTCAAACTTTGGAACAACAAAAGGATATGGTGCAGTCCAAATTGGAACAGTCACCTTCAAGAAAGTAGCTTATATTGAAGGACTCAAGCACAACTTGATAAGTATCAGTCAACTTTGTGATGAAGGATATCAAGTGACTTTCAACAAAGCTATATGTAAGGTCAAGTCAAAGGACAACACAACTGTGTTGACAGGTAACAGAAAAGGTAACATTTACTTAGTAGATTTTCATTCATCTAAAGTAGATATTTGTCTGTTCAATTCCATATTTAGACCTAATATTCTATGGCATAAGAGACTAGGACATATTAACCTTAGAACCATTGCTAGGCTATCCAAGGACAACCTTGTTAGAGGACTACCTTTTGGCCCCTACAAGAAGGAAGGACTTTGCAAGGCTTGTCAATTAGGCAAGCAAACTAAAAATAGTTTTAAGTCACTTAACAAGAGTGATTCACCTAGGATTTTGTATCTGTTACACATGGATCTTTTTGGACCCATTACAGTACAAAGCCTAGGAGGGAAATCCTACACTTTAGTGGTTGTAGATGACTTCTCAAGATTCACATGGGTGTTCTTTCTGAGGAAGAAGTCTGATAAATTCAAATGTTTGACAGAGTTTCCCAAATATATATAGAGTGAGTTCAACACTCATATTGCCCTGATCAAAAGGATCATGGGACAGAGTTTGATTCTCTTCTTATGCAAGAGTTCTGTCAGAGTGAAGGGATCAGGCATACATTCTCAGCTCCTAGAACTCCTCAACAAAATGGGGTAGCAGAAAGGAAAAATAGAACCCTAATTGAATCTGCAACTACATTGTTGTCAGATGCTCACCTTCCTCTATCCTTTTGGGCTGAGGCAATGAACACCTCCAACTATGTACTGAATAGAAGTTTGATACATAAACTGAAGGGCAAGACTCCCTATGAATTACTCAAAGGGAAGAAACCTAAAGTAGATTACTTCAAAATCTTTGGTTGCATTTGTTATATTCACAACAATAACAAGAGATATATAGCAAAATTTCAAGCAAAAGCTGATGAAGGAGTGTTTCTGGGATACTCCATAATCAGTAAAGCTTATAGGGTTTATAATAAAATTACTCTAAAAATAGAAGAATCTGTTCATATTTCTTTTGATGAAACTAATATGTCTTTCAAGGAGAAGAATGCTTCTACCATAGAACATTTGTAGGTACATTCTCTAGCTGAAGACTTGGACAGATTGCAAGTTACTAAAAAGGATGAAAGTAGTGAAGATGAAGAAGCTGCTCAACATCTAGAAGAAAATCTTCTTGAAGAGCCAGTTGCTGTTCCACAAGAGGAAACATCAACACAAGTTGGTGAACAATCAACACCCCCTGTTGATTTAGTAACATCAAGAGATCATCCAATCTCCCAAGTGATTGGAAACATCTCAGCTGGTGTGCAAACCAGAAATCAGGTCAACCAAAACCTGATGCACACTTGCTTTCTCTCTCAAATTGAACCTCAATCCATTCAAGATGCAGAGCAAGATCCACACTGGATCATTACTATGCAAGAGGAGTTGCATCAATTTGAAAGAAACAAAGTCTGGGAACTAGTGCCTAAGCCAAAGGATCATTCCATTGTTGGAACAAAATGGGTGTTCAAAAACAAATTAGATGATCAAGGAATTATTGTAAGGAATAAGGCAAGGCTAGTTGCTCAAGGATATTCTCAAGAAGAGGGGATAGACTATGACCAGACATTTGCACCAGTTGCAAGGTTAGAGGCCATAAGAATCTTCCTGGCTTATGCTGCTCACAAGGGATTCAAAGTCTACCAAATGGATGTGAAGAGTGCTTTTCTCAATGGGGAGATCAAAGAAGAAGTCTATGTCAGACAACCCCCAGGTTTTGTCTCTCCAACTCATCCTGATTATGTTTTCAAACTGCATAAAGCATTATATGGTCTAAAACAAGCTCCTAGAGCATGGTATGAGAACCTAGCATGCTTTCTTCTGGAAAATGATTTTATTAGGAGGAGAGTAGACCAAACTCTTTTTATTAGAACCCATAAGTCCCATACCCTACTAGTACAAATTTATGTAGATGATATTATATTTTGTTCTACTGATCCAAACTTGTGCAAAAAGTTTTCCAAGCTTATGCACTCTAAATTTGAAATGAGTAGCATGGGTGAGTTATCCTTCTTCTTAGGATTGCAAGTCAAACAACATGCTGAAGGCATATTTATTTCTCAAACCAAGTATGCAAAAGAACTGGTTAAGAAATTTGGTATGTCTGATGCATCATGTATGAAAACATCCATGCCTACCAATGCTGTATTGGATGCTGATGAACATGGGAAACAAGTTGATCAGACAACATATAGAGCAATGATTGGCTCTTTATTGTACCTTACAGCTAGTAGCCCTGATATAATGTTTGCTACATGTATATGTGATAGATTCCAAGTTAGCCCTAGAGAGTCACACTTAACTTTAGTAAAGAGGATTCTTAGGTATGTTAAAAGCTGTCCAAATCTAGGTCTCTGGTATCCAAAAGATTCAGCATTTGACTTAACTGGATTTTCAGATACTGATTATGCTGGATGCAGAATAGACAAGAAAAGCACTAGTGGAACTTGTCAGTTTCTTGGAGATAGACTTGTCTCATGGTTTTGTAAGAAACAAACATCTATGTCAACTTCAACTGCTGGAGCTGAATATATGGTTGCAGGTAGTTGTTGTTCACAAATCTTGTGGATTCAAAATCAACTCCTAGACTATGGTTACAACTTAGAGAAGTCTAAAATATTTTGTGACAACACCAGTGCTATTTCCATTGCACAAAATCCAGTCCTCCATAGTAGGACAAACACATAGAAATTAGGCATCATTTTCTAAGAGATAATGTTGAGAAAAATAAAATTGAACTTCAATATATCCCAACTGATTTGCAAAGGGGAGATATTTTCACCAAGCCTTTGGATGAAAAGAAACACAACTTCTTCCTCAATTAGTTAGGCATGTTAGATGGAGGAAGCCTAAAATAAATTACAAGATTTTGAAAAGCTAAAAACAGACCAAGATTAGGCTAAAAACTAATTTCTTTTTGTGTCTGTAGGATAGTTTCTGTCTCTGAATTACGCTCGACGTTTTCCCCAGAAATCGTCGAACGTCGATCGACTGTTTCCCAAAAATCGTCGAACGCAGATCGACGTTTTCCAAAAACGTCGACCGGAGTTCAGCGCTTATCAGATAATTATATACTATCTCTTTCAGGCCTTCGATCGTCGAACTGAGCTCGACGTTCTCTAGATCGTCGAACTGAGATCTACGATGTTAAAGACCTTTCTGCTTCCCTTAGGAGTCCTGATCGTCGAACGGAGATCGATGATCCTTCCTTTTTCGCGTCGAACCCTAATATAAAATCATTTTTCGGCCGCCGTTCGTCGTTTACGCTTTCATACTCTCTGCAAATTTTTCTCTTTCCCTCCAAACTCTCTACACTTGGTCGTGTATGTTGAATCTTTGCAGGTACAGATGGCAGTGTCGGTCGCCGCTCTTTCCAAAATGAAATTTGATACAGGTTTTGACATAGATATGAACTCCTTCGATGGCAGCGATCAGCGGTTCAAAGATATTCTGAATCTTTTCCGCGAACAGCAGTTAGTTCAGTTGATGACCACCAGAATAAAGATTGCAGCAGATGAAATAAAGGAATGGATTTTTATTGAAACAACTGAGAATGAAAATACTATTGTCGGCACGATCAACGGGACTAAGGTACCATTGTCCCCTAATCTTTTGACAGAAGTATTCGCCTTAAGTATTGGGAATGACTCCATTGATTTGTCTGGAGAGGAATATGATTCGTTGTTAGATCGAATGGGTAACTCTGCTGTGAACCCTAATAAGCTTTTGAAAAAGAATCTATCAATTGAATTTCAATTTTTGGCTGATGTTGTGGGAAAAGTGCTTCTGGCAAAGCACTCAGCTCATGATACCATCTCAAGGTATCAGTTCTGCTTAATGGGAGATATTGTTGACAAGAAACATTTGGATTGGGGGTCTATCTTCTTTGACTTGATCAAGAAGAAAATCAACAAAGGTTGTGTATTCTTTGGAAGGATTCTAGGGGTTTTCTTTCATTCAAGGTGTCCTGATTTATTGGTTTCAAATGGTATGCACACCAATGCATCCAAAAGGCTCACCTGTGCCCTTTTCAGCAAATGGGACAGGCAGATTATCAACCCTAACAGGGCTGCTGCAGCAACATCTGCTTCAGGCACAAGGATTGCTTCAGTCTCTTCCCCTGCAACAACACTTGCCCTCATTGAGAGACTGCCTGCCTCCTCCTCTGCTCCTCCTTCTCCTCCTCCTATTGTTTCTGCCTTACCTTCCTCATCAACCATCCAATCAGCCATCTCCTCCCCCATCACAATTTCATCACCTATTTCTCCTCCTCCAGCCACCACCTCAGAACCATTACATTCTTTGTACTACTATCCATCCATTGACTCTTCCATACCATCTTTCACCATTGTGGATGACTCCTTCATGGATGTTTCCCCCTCCTCACCTCTCGAGCCTCCATCATCCTCCTCTTACCAATAGCTCCTCAATGACATCCTTGGTCAACCATCTTTCTCACCATCCATCTCCACACCTATATCATCTATCTCCACCATCCCAATATCTCAGCCATCCATCCCTCCATTCTCATCCTCACCTCATGCAGCCATTCCATCAGTTCCAGCCACATCTTCCTTCACCTCTACTCAAGTATCCCTTGAGCAAGTGGATCTTTCTGGTCTGGCAGATAGGCTTTATGGGATACTGTCTCCCAAGCTAGTAGCCTTGCTGGAGACCTCCTTGGCTCCACTCCTAAACTCTATCCAGGAGCTATCTAACAGACTGTCAGCTCTCTCCTCTCCTCAGGCAATTCCTTCATTAGGGTGCCTTGATCAAGCCCTGCCTGCATCAAGCCAGGGGGAGATGCCTCATGAAGCTCATGAAGCTGAAGAAGTGCCTACTGTTGTTGCTCCAGTTCCAATGTTTACAGTGGACCTCAGGTCACTATTGAGTGATTTTGATTCTCTTCACAAAAGATTTTCACCAGTTCAGCAAGTTGAAGACCTTATTAAGGCCATTGTGCTTATTTTAGAATGTGATCCCAGTCTGATTGCATCTTATGTCAACTCTTTTAAGACTGTGGATGTTGTTGTTTCTGTTTGTACTGATGCTGCTGCTGATGTTATATCTGCTGGTTCTATAGACATTGAAATGTTGCATGTTGATATGCTTGCTGTTATTGATAATTCTGCTGATGAAGAATTGGCCAAGTTTTTGGAAGTGTAAGTATCTGAGACTCCTGCTATCTCATTTGCTCCTGTTGAGAGTACTGCTGAGATTTCTGCTGTTGTATCAACACCTCCTGCCCCTGTTGTTTCTGAGAAATCCAAAGTTCAAGAGGAATATATCAAAAGTATAGATGATTTGTATGACAGACCTCAAAGTTCTGAAAGTGATCAATTCAATACAGAATCTGATGATTCTTCTGGTACTATTGCAAAGAAAAGGAAAGCAAGAAGCAAGGCCATGATGAATGTCCCTCCTACTAAGGCCAAGGATGCTAATGATATACCCTACTATATTCTACATAATTGCCAGATAACTGAACCATGGATGCAATATTCTAAAAACCAACTAAAGGCCATGAAGAAGAAAAGAAAGTTTGATAAGTATGAGAAAGGTTCATCCCAGTTTCAGCCTCCTCCTCCTCCAGATTCAGGATCAGGTGGAGGCTCAGCTTTTCAAACCTCTGCTCCAAAGCAAAGCCCCTCCCAATCTTCACAAAGATATCATCCCAGAGGGCAATATCAAAGAGGTTATCAGTCCAAAAGGGGTCAATACAGAGGTAATCAGAGAGATCACAGGATTCAATCTAGACATCAAAGGGAAGGACAATGGCATTTGGACTCATCTCAAGGTCCTTTCCCTTATAAGCTCAGAGAAACTGTTGATGCAAGGACTGTTGCTGCTTCAGAAACTTTTAATAGATATGAACCTGCAATCCCTTTTGAAGATCCAGAGAACAATCCTTTATCTTGGACTGCTAGGATGAAAGAACTTGCTGCCTTAGATCAGTTGAAGAAGGCCAGAGAGCAAGGAAAAGACACCTCCAACATCACTACCTTGTCAGAGCAATGAAAAGCAGAATTGGAAAGATATACCTCAAGGAAGTTCTTTGACATAGTGGATTACATGAAACTGCATCCTGAGGCTGTGGTTCCCAGGGCAAGATCTCAAACCTCCTTAGGTGTAGAGGATGATAGAAGGTCAAAGAAAGAAGCTCTCAATCCCAATAGGGAAATCTTGTTTAAGAAAGGAAGTGAAAAGAAGTGATATCTGTAAGCAGACAGTTCATTCTTTTTAAAACTCTTGCTGATGTTCTATCTGAATGCTGCTATGCTGCTTGTTCTGCTCTGTTGCTTTAATTCTTTTTTGCTTGTCTATTTGCTTTTGTATTTATTTCTGAGCTATGTAAATAGTAATCCTAACCCAAATAGAGGGAGATTGTTGGAATACCTTATTACTAATTTGGGCAAGGATCACTATGTTTTTAGGAAATCAGTTTGACCTAGATGTATAGTTGAAAAGGTCAAGTTAGAATGAGTCTAGGGCTTAGAACTTAGGTTTGAAGCTGCCCCCAGGACCATTCATTATTCAAGACTTAGAGCTGAGGCAAAGACAGTTTTCGTCGAGCTCAGGTCGACGAAACGTCGAACTCCGTTCGACGCTCTCTGAGCTCAACTCTGCTAAGTCGTCGAACTCCGGTCGATGATCTTTGAGCTAAGATCGACGATCTGCCTTTAACTTGTTTCCAAGACGCTGAGCTCAGTTCAATTATTGTAGAGCTCAGGTCGATGTTTTCTGTCTGCTGTTTAATCCAATCTCTGAGCTCAGTTCGACGATCGTAGAGCTCAGGTCGACGTTTTCTGTCTGATGTTCAATCCAATCTCTGAGCTCAGGTCGACGATCGTAGAGCTCAGATCGACGTTTTTCTGAGAGATCGCGACTTTGAGGATTCAAATTCAGTCAGCTTTTGGAATGTTTTTCAAATTCTCTCAGCATTTATTTCAAGAGATTTGCTAGCTGTTTTCATTTATTCTGGAGCAAGTTTCAAAGGATTTCTCTGAGAATGTCTATTGGACTTTCCTCCTGAAGACAAAACATTTATGGAAGACATTTATTGACTGTTAACGGCTATCTTGGACAAAGGATCATCAGAGAATAAAACATCCTACAGCAGATCAAGAGAAAGACAATCTATCTATCACTCAATACAAACATACACAGATAGTCAGAAAAACTCAGAGGAAAATCAAGTGATCAATCCTGAAGAGTTTGATTGAAAATTAGCATACTTTAAAGTGTTCATAGCTTCAACATCAAAGACTCCAGACAACTCACATTTCAGCCTCTGCTGAAATCATCTTATGCTGGAGATCTGAAGCTTCTGAAGGCCTATCGCCCTAGCAAAGCTCTCATCTCTGAACCATCTATATCTCAGGTGGAGCTTTGACAACACAATCAATCCACTAAGTCTTCTCTCAGTGATTGAGACAGAGAAGACAACTTCACCTCTTCCTTTTTCTTTTCCTGATGTAAAAGGGTTATCAAAACTCCCTTCAAAAGTCTTGAATCTGGTTTTGAGAGCCTTGTCAAAACTCAGTGGTGGCAAGACACCTGATCAAAAAATCTAGTTTGGTTTTTGAGCACCTTATCAAAAGCTCATTGGTGCCAAGGACACCTGATCAACTAATCCTGCAGTAGATTCCTACCAAGGGTGGTAGAAGAGTGGATGTACCCAGGTTTTTGGGGAACCACTATAGTTCCTTGTGTCTTCTGGTTTCTTGTGCATATTTTTTGCTGTGTGCTGTGGTTTTTATTTTACTGCTTTAGTTTTATTTCTACATCAAAGCATCTTACACCTATACATAAATTAAGCCTTTACTGCTGTGCAATTTTAAATTGTAAATTTACTTTAAAATACTCTATTCACCCCCCCTCTAGAGTTAAGATAGATCTTACCCTCACTTTCACCACCATTTGCACCTCAAATCCCACTGAATCCTTATATTAGTGTGTTGAGAGATGAGATTATCACTGAGATCTTTACGCATAAGGCTGTCTCCTCTACAGACAGTCTTGTGTGTCACTCCCTGGTTTGTTGGTGTGGACAACCCTTCACTGACGATACCTGGATGTTACCAACGGATCTTGATCGACTCGCCCTGAACTTCGACTTCAGTATGACCGTCTCCATTCAGGAGATGGAAGCTTTTCAGTCCGGAGGAGTTGATTTGCGAGGATACTCTTCCATCGACGACACTTGGACGACCTCCGGTGGACCTCTTCGAATTTTACCCGGAAGATGAATTCTTTCAAGCCGAGGAGATTGATGCAGAGCAGAGACGAGGATGAGCTTTGGACCCATTCAGGGCAGATTTGGCGACTTACTATATATGGAGTGCCCGGATCGACGATCCGACTCCGTGAATGCGTCCCACATTGCAAATCAAGTTCATATATAACTTTGTACTTTTCAGACATTTTTTCATGTAGTTTTTGCCCCGAGACCAACGACCAATCATAGTTGTTGATTCCGGGTGCCCTAATTTTTATTTCTTATAAATAGGAGGTTTAGGGCTGCCATCATTCTGATTATTGAAATTTGGAGAGCCTTCTTCCTCATTTCTGATGATCTCTCCACGGTGCCGACTCTATGGAACCCCTTAGTGAAGGCTCCTTGGGTAAGCTTTGTATTTTTTTTGAATATTTCTCTACCTCCACCCTTCCTTTTTTGTTGTCCAGCTACCGCTGACTCGCTGAACAGTCCCCAGCCGCCCCACTTCAACCGCAGGCCACCTCCTGAAGCTTCCCCAGCCGCCCCACCATAAACAGCCCCCTCTTTATTATATCCTACCCTCTCCACAGCAGGCCACCGCTCAATCCACCGCCCAAACCTGCTGTTGAATCCTCCCTCCCTGTTTCTGTAAGACCCCATTTTTTTTCTTTTTAAACCACCAGGGTCTTAGGCCCAGAACCGCCGTTTTGCGGTGACACCTTCACGCCCGGGAAGGTCGTCACTACAAGGCGCCGATTCTGCCATCCATATCGATCGCAGATTAGTAGTAATGTATATGAGAGTATATAAAACAAACTCAACATATATGTCCACAAAAGATCACATATAAAAAGAGAAGTAATAATCTCCACGAAGGGAGAGTCCACAATAATAAAAGTAAGAAGAGTACTGAAACAAGGGCTTATGCCATGTACATCAAAATCCTCACTACAGAGTCACTCATCGCGGAAGCAAAATGGAACACTACTAAAGATCGGGACTCACAGTCCCAGCTGTCTGAACTCCTGTTCTAGACTTCCCCATCTCCAAGCGTGTCGACCTCCGGGGCTGCTCCTCCATGCTGGGCTCCATGATCCCCTAAATGATGTGGTCCGAAAATCGTTAGTCCATAAGACTAAGTCTTATCATCCCCCACCCCTTCCCCCATGGATCCTAGGCACCGAGCGGGGAGGAAGAAAGGAAAGGACATGAAGGTGGAGAATAATCAAGTGACAGATGACGGCGAACCTATGCTAGTAGTTCTATGAGTATAATGGCAGTAAGTGAAAATATGAAAGTAACCTTAACTTATATGAGAACACATAAGCTAAGGGATCTTCTACAAGGCTCCCATCGTATAAAAAGTCTCATACCAATTTATACGATGAGGTGTCGATTTACAAGCAATCAATATTTATCATAGGAAATTAACCATAACTTATAAGCATGCTCACACAAGCCTATAAGCTAAGGGGTCGTTTTACAGGTCCTATTGTATAAAGCGTCGCATACTACTTTATACAATAGGTGTTAGGGTTATATGCAATGATTATGCTATGATATGCAATTATGTCATGATGTGAACATGCAAGTGCGACTCACCCACTCGACTCTGTGTACACAGACCTTTAGTTCCTCCTTTCTGGAGCCGAACCTCCCAGGATACCTCCGTATTGGCAGACGGAAGCAGTGGGTTGGGCCTCTCCCACCTCTAAACCAGTAATTGCACTATCGGTCAGACCTATCGTACGCCTTAACGCTGGTGCACAAAGCAGACTCCTGCGTACTCTTGCCGGCTGGCGCACCAGACTTTATTTGGCCAAGTGCTAAATCACACTTGCCGAGTCCACGTATTGGCGTCGGTGCATCGACCCTCCAATACCGAAGACCCACCACCTTTCCTTTTATGCACATGCAATAGTTATGAATCCAATCTTCGAGCCAAAGCTCACCAGACTACCCCGTCCGTCTCAATCACCAACCGAGCCAAAGCTCACCGGGCCAACCTGCCCATCACCAAAACCCCCAGGGCAACAGCCCATATGAACTAACCTAGCATTCCGAGACATCAAGGTGAGTGAAAGTGAATCCCTAATTATGCCAGTTACTCTTACAAATTAGTTTGCCTACAGTTTAGGTTAGCCCAGGACTGCGCCCGGTATACCCCGTGAAGGGTTCTCAAAGGGCACTAGGAACTACGATGGGCTGAAGCCCAAAGCTCCCTTTTGCAAGGCACTTACTATTATTGGTTTCTTCCCTTTACCCATTCTCTTTTTATATTACGCTGGACAAAACCTAGTGTGATTTTGACTCTTCCTCCCTTCGGGAAGGGCGATCTATCGTCGATCCCGAGCACCACTTAACACTAGCCATCACCACACCTTAATCAACCTATCTTCCAAAGGTGACCCCAATTACTTATACAAAACCATCAGACTAATGGAATACCAAACCTTAGTACTACACACCCACATCACCTATTTTTTTGTCCTTTTACTAATCGCAGACCATACTTAGTGATACGATGCACATATTGGGTAGCACTACAAATAATAATCCAAATGCCTCAAGATAATTAATGGGGGTCTATCATGACCTAAATAGGCTAAATCCAGTAATTTATATTTTTACTAACTAATCCAGCATTTATTTAATTTTCCTAAAAGATGCAGGTGCTACTAGTTTGAACAGGAAGTATCCTATATAGTCATTGTTGGGTACTGTATCCACAATGTACCTAATTTGAAGAAGCCCCTGAACAAGCTAAGTTGAATTGACAATGTATTTGATGATCTTCTATCAAGTTGTGCTTGCAGCTATTCCATGCTAAGTACACACCAATGTTAGGGTGCAGTGGATCAATATACACAGGTCTGCGCAACATAATCTCTCGTTGAGTAGATCAGTGTGTTGACTTACGTGTGCTCTCTCTATTGGAGTGTACTTATTTTTAAGTACAGGCTTAAGGCAGATCAAGAGCAGAAGAAGGAGCAAAGATGGGTCAAAGACCAAGTCTTCAAAGGAAGGAAGAGAAAATTCTTCTAAGTCAAAATCGACGGGAATCACTAAGTGATTCTCGCCGACTTCGACGGGAATCGTTAGTGATTCCCGCCGATTCGACGAGAATCAGTCTGCATTCCCGCCGACTTCTTTTGGCTGACAGTTTTCCAACAGGAATTCTGCCAAGGCAGAATCGACGGGAATCCTTCCCGCCGATTCGTCGAGTATCAGCTAGCCTCTCCCGCCGATTTCTTTCGGCTGACTGTTTTCCAGACAGGAATTCTGCTAAGGTAGAATCGACGGGAATCGTGAATGATTCTCATCGACTTCGACGGGAATCACCAACGATTCCCGCCGATTTTGCCTTAGGCAATTTTCCTCCGTTCGCTGGACCGAACCAAGAGGTCGTGCACTGTTTCGGCCGGGGCTAGGGTTTTTCCTTGTGGGCCCCACAACGGTCATTAGGGTTGCCTCTGGTATATATACTCGCATGTTTTGAACTTCTACAGTAATCGATTCACGTGAAATCAAAAGTAACCGAGCGTGCCCTAGCCGATCACGGAAACCGCCGCTCGCAGCTCGTCGTCGCAACTAAGCTCTGATCATCTTTGATCCTCCGACGACAGTACCGAGGCAAGCCTAGCGTCTCACGCATCTCTCTTAAGATCTCTTATCTCTCAATTCATTGAACGAGACTATTTCTCCATTCCGAATAGGTGGAGACGATTAATCCGACTGAGATCGTTGGTAGACCTTGCTTGCTTCGTCAAGAAGTTTGGATCTACAAAGTATCGCCGCCATATTCACTTGCCGTCGCCGATCTTGACAAGATCCCCTCCAAGAGAGAAATCCGGTTGTGGACTCTTCGTAACTCTCAAGAAAGCTTCAACGAACGAAGAAGGACATCAGAATCTCCAAAAGCTTTGTTTGTATTTTCTTTTACATTCAATTTTGATTTGTTGTAAAGGAATTTTAATTCCTAGTTGTAAGGGTTGGGTGCAACCCGTGGTGGTGGAGTTGTGACTCCTTTGTTGGAAGGGTTCCTTCCGTAGTGTGAGGATTGGATTTCAATCTGTTTGGAGGAGTGACTGAGTCGTCCCTTGGTGGGAGATAGGTCGAAGGGGGAAAGTGGACGTACCCAAATCGGGGAACCACTATAACTCTTTATGTGTTTTCTGTGCAATGTTTGTTAATTTGTGCAGGTACATTTAATTCCGCAAAAGACTGCACGACACCTATTCCCCCCCCCCCCCCATAGGTGGATTTAGTCGACACTAGAGACTTTCAAGTGGTATCAGAGGGAGGTTACTCATCAATAAGGTTAACACCTTAAGTAAGATCCTGTGTCTAGTGTCAAGAGGAAAGAAGATCTCGGGAATAGACGGACTCAAGTATTCAGGAAAGATCCCAGTATGCACCAAACTGAACTTTCCCATCTGGAAGGAAAGGATCAGGTTCTACATGGAAGCAGTCGACCCTCGACTCTTCATGGTAGTGGAGGAGGGCCCTTATATCCCCACTAAGGCCTCCACCATTGATCCTACCAAGATGGTGCCCAAGAAGCTCTCTGAAATGTATAAGGATGAGATGGTGCTTGTCGGACTAGACAAGAAAGCTCAAAACATCTTAGTAAGCGCCGTCGATGATTCCATGATGCAGAATTTCTGCAACTGCAGGACTGCCAAGAACATATGGCACTGCCTGATCATTCTGATGGAAGGCACAGATGAAGTAAGGGATGATCGAAGATCCCTTCTGAACCAGAAGTATGAGGCCTTCAGGCAAGGTCCCAAGGAAGAAATCGGAGTGACATTCAAGAACTTCCTGAAGATCGTTAATGCCCTGAAGGGTTATGGCAGAGTGTTCACCGATGGTGAACTAAATGACAAATTCCTTAGATCCCTTACTAAGGAATGGAATACCAAGATCTGCGCCATCAGAGAATTTGGCAAGCTGGCAGAAACCGATCCCCAGATTCTGTTTGGGAAGCTTATGTCCTATGAGCTTCAGCTGAACACCAGAAAAGCTGAAGAATGTTGGAGTAATTTGCCAGCAGGACACGTGTGTGTGGGACCGACCTCGTGGCTTTCCCCATCGCGTTCCTGGTGTGGGTGTTGACCCCGGTGGGCCCCCTGTGGCGGAATATCCCCGCAGTCCTGTGGTTGGGATTAGTCCCACAACGCTCGCAGTGCTCGCTCCTCCGTATTTATATACCCTGCCACACTTCATCTCAACACCTGGGTTTTGAGATGCGATATGGGCGGGCGGGTTCTCGCATGGTATCAGAGGACTCGATCCTTTCCTCCTGATTCTGTGTGCCCTCCCTGTCCGCGCGGCTTGCTTCGCCTGCTTGCGACCTATCCACAATATCTCTTTCTCTCCTTGTCGTTGCCCTCTGTGTGCGCGACCTCTTTGTTCCTGTGCCTTGTCGCCGCACTCTGTTCGCTGCGACCTGTTGCCCTGTGCCTTGTTTTTCCTGTTGCTTCTATTCGAGCGGACTATCTTCTAACCGCTCGACTTCTTTCCCTATGCTTGATTCTGCGGCTTGGTCGTGGCTTCTCTAGCAGCTTGTGTCTGACATCGTGACCGCTGCCGATCTTCTTCTTCCTATCCGCGCGGCTTGTTTCCTAACCGCGCGGCTTCCTACTGTTTGCTCCTATGGCTCTTTCTGATGGTTCTACTGCCACCACCCCTGCCAACACCCCTGTCGCCAATCCAGCTCCGCCTCTTCCTTCTACTCCTTCCGGGAACCTTTGCACCGTTTCCAAGCTAGTCGGCTCCAACTACCCGGATTGGAGCGTATCTTTCACCTTTCTCCTTCGCTCGCAACGCAAACACCACCATCTTGTTGATGACCCTCCTCCTACCACTTCACCTCTCTTTGATGACAGGGATGCGAGTGACGCGCTTGTGCGTACTTGGCTCGCTAATAGCCTTTCCGATGAGTGCCTTCCCGTCATTCGCCATGATGAGACGGTCAAGGCCGTTTGGCTTCATCCGCCATGTGAGAACCCGCCTGCCCATATCGCATCTCAAAACCCAGGTGTTGAGATGAAGGGTGGCGGGGTACATAAACACGGAGGAGCGAGCACTGCGAACGATGTGGGACTAATCCCAACCACAGGACTGCAGGGATATTCCGGCACAGGGGTCCCACCGGGGTCAACACCCAGACCAGGAACATGATGGGGAAAGCCACAGGGTCGGTCCCACACACACATGTCCTGCTGGCAAATTACTCCAACACACCCCCGCAGCAGGACAACCATCCTCTGATACCATGTGAGAACCCGCCCGCCCATATCGCATCTCAAAACCCAGGTGTTGAGATGAAGGGTGGCGGGGTACATAAACACGGAGGAGCGAGCGATGTGGGACTAATCCCAACCACAGGACTGCGGGGATATTCCACCATAGGGGGCCCACCAGGGTCAACACCCAGACCAGGAACGCGATGGGGAAAGCCACAGGGTCGGTCCCACACACACGTGTCCTGCTGGAAAATTACTCCAACAGAGTAAACGTCACAGAACACTGAAGCTGCTTGCATAAAGAGGTAACTGACAATAGATTGCACAGAAACTTGGGCACATAGAGAGTGCCCGCTAGTCGAAGGGACGGAGTAATATGAACCACTCCCGACCCATGAACCGGGGAGGGAGAACCGTCTTCAATGAGGACCGGGGGCAACCGATCATGCTGTTCGAGGAGAGAGAAGCACGGAGGATTGCCCGTCATGTGATTATTTGCACCAGAGTCGATAAGCCATTTACCTTGAGTCACCACGTGGGCACTACCTGATGATGTGACCACGGAAGCAGACGGCTTGGAAGAGGAGGCGGAGGGGTCACCGGAGGGGCGAAGATGGGGATGCTTCGTCCAGCAGTGATCTGAAGTATGTCCGGTGCGGCCACAGTGAGAGCAGAGGTAGCGGGAAGAAGTACGTCCGCCAGACAGGTGACTGTGGCTACCAGAGCCACTCCGCTGAGTTTGATGAGCATAGTTGTCTGGTGGAGAAGGAGCGGGCAGAAGCGGGCGCTGAAGGAGAGAGGTGACGGCGGCGATGCGAGCAGCGGTGGCATCTAAGGTAGGAGATTCCACCTCACCCAAAATTTGCTGGCGGATCATGTCATAAGTATCAGGAAGCCGGAGTAGATAACACACAACCAGAAGCTCCTGGAAGTGCTTGTGTTGTTGAGCCAAATCCGTAGAAAAGGGGCGATTTTGAAGAATCTCAGCCCCAAGAGCCTGAACCTATTGGTAGGCAGCAGCAGGAGACAAGGAAGGTCGGGCAAAGAGGCCCGCATACAACGTATAGATGCGGGACGTCTGAGCCCCTTTGGAGTACAGAGCGTCCATATGTTGACAAAGATGCCGCTTTGTCAAGGCTACCCCTTCCTGGTCATCGCTAGTGAGAAGAATATCATCAACATACACAGCAAGAACCACCAGTCCCGAGGAGGTTTTGCGAATAAATAGAGAGTGATCGGCAGAGCTGCGCGCAAAACCAACGGCCGCCACAATGCCGCTGAACTTGTCAAACCAAGCTCGAGGGCTCTGCTTGAGACCATAGATTGCCTTCTTCAGCCGGCATACGCGTGTCTCCCCCTGAGCAACATACCCAGGAGGTTGCTCAATGTAGATGACCTCCTAAAGATCGCGATAAAGGAAGGCATTCTTAACATCCAGCTGGGAAATTGGCCAATCTTTATTGACCGCCACAGAGAGAAGGACCTGTATAGTACTGAGACGAGCCACGGGAGAGAAGGTGTCAAAGTAATCAACCTCATAGGTCTGAGTAAAGCCATGTGAGAACTCGCCCGCCCATATCGCATCTCAAAACCCAGGTGTTGAGATGAAGGGTGGCGGGGTACATAAACACGGAGGAGCGAGCGCTGCGAGCGATGTGGGACTAATCCCAACCACAGGACCGCAGGGATATTCCGCCACAGGGGGCCCACCGGGGTCAATACCCAGACCAGGAATGCAATGGGGAAAGCCACGGGGTCAGTCCCACACACACGTGTCCTGCTAGCAAATTACTCCAACAAAGAAGAAGCTGATAAAGCCGCTTCCAAAGAAAAGACTGTAGCCCTGAAAGCCAGTCACTCAAGGAAAGGCAAGGGTACAGCCTCGTCCCGCTCTTGGAAAAAAGATGAGGAAGAAGACTCTGAGCCATGCTCTTCCAGCTCAGAGCTATCTGAAGAAGAATTCTCCTTCATCACTCGAGAGTTCAAGAAGTTCTTCAAGTTGAGGAATCAAAGAAAGAGAGACGGCTCCTCCTCCAGACATCAGAAGAAGAATTACTTTTCTGACAGGTATGAATCGAAACAGAACAAACATCGTTCTGATGACATTATTTGCTTTGGATGCAATAAGCCAGGTCACGTCGTTGCTGACTGCCACCAAAGCAAGAGAGATAAGGGTAAGGGAGAGGAGCACAGGTCCTCTAGAGATAAGAAGAAGGAGAGGAGCTACATTGCTAAAAAGCCAAAGACACTGAGTGAATCTGATTCTTCAGACTCCAATGATGATGAGGAAGCCTACTTCGGGCTAATGGGTCGCTCTAACTCAGAAGGAGACTGCCCCCCATTTACTAGGAAGGTAAAAGATCGTACCCCCCTCTCTGACTTTGACTCTTAGTCTCCTTACGATGATCTCGAGGACAGCCCATCTGTCCGTAAAGCTGAGCTCCTCGAAAAGTATGAGCTTCTGCTCAATACTTTTGAGGAATGCCGCAAGAGGTTAAGGGCTCAGAAAAAGGAAGTCAAATTCCTTAAGGCTGAGGGTGTGTCCCTAAGAGAAGAGATCACTAGCTAGATTTCTCTCCGACAGGAACACCTGGACCTGACTTCTGAGCACTCAGATTCTCTAAGGCTCCTTGACCAAAAACAAGAAGAAATCAACAAGTTGGAAGAACAGCTTGCGGCAAAGAGAAAGATTGTCAAAAGCTTCTCTATGCCCAAGACCGCTCTTCCTCTGGTTGATGAATTCTCTGCTCAGGCTAAGGGGGCTGGCTTAGGGTATGTGGGTGCGCCTGGTAAATCATCCAGGAGAAACAGAAATCAGAGGAAAAATAAGGCTGCTAAGAAGGCCTCTGCTGCAGAAAAGGGAAAGGCCCCACTCGATCCTGTTTCATTCAGAAAGCCTGGCTTTCCTTGCAATGAGCAGGACTTTGAGTCAACCTATGGCCACTTCTTCCGGCCCTCGGTTGAAAAGCCCAAGAGCCGGTATGAGGGTTGGACCTTCCCCCGCAACTACGGTGAGAGTGTCTTCAAGGCACCTTATGAGGAAATCCAAGTGGAGAATTATGGCCACCTCTCTAGCGGCCATAATTGGAAGCAGGCACCAAAGGCCAAGCCTGTTATACTGAAGGAACAGGAAGTGAAGAAATCGTGTGACTGCTGTCATCATGATGCCTCCACCTCCAGATCCAAGGCCCCGGCTAGACCCACCGTTCCAAGGGTGAAGCAGGAGCCTAGGAAACGGTACAACAGGTTTGACTGTTGGTGTTGTGGAAAAGTTGGTCACTTTGTCGTGGATTGCTGGTTTAATCCAAGATACAATGAGACTCCTTTTGTTAGCAATGCGAGACCGACCATTCGTAGGGTTAACCAACCAAGGGAGAGTGTACTAACAAGGAATCTAGGACCCAAGTTCGATTGGGTTCCTAAGGGAAACTAATTCTGTTTTGCAGGTATGTCCAAAGGCCACCAAAATGCCAATTTGGCACTTGGACAGTGGATATTCCTGGCATATGACCGGGACAAGAAGCCTGTTGCGTGATTACTCCCCAGTCGAAAATGGACCCAAAGTCATCTTTGGAGGATCTGATCGAGGAGTCACCAGGGGTTATGGTATGATTTCCAATGGTGTATTCTCTATCACAGACGTGGCCTATGTTGAAGGGTTAAACCATAACCTGATTAGTGTAAGCCAGTTGTGTGATAAAGGATACGACATTAAGTTCTGCAAGGAGAAGTGCTTGATAATATCGTGTGCCTCTTCGGAGATGGTATTAACTGGCATTAGGAGCAGAAATATCTTTTACTTAGATTTTCTTAGCTTAGACTCTTCTACCCCCGTGTGCAAAGTAGCAAAAGGCAGTGCATCTCTTTGTGAACAATGGAATAAGAGATTAGTACATATTAATTTCAAGACTATTAATATGTTGTTTTCCAAGAATTTAGTAAGGGATGCCCATACTATTAAGTGCATCAAAGATAGCCCTTGTCCTGCATGCCAGATTGGCAAACAGACTCGGGCTACCTTTAAGGGCATTGCAGACAAAGACTCTTCCAGATGTCTTTATCTTCTGCATATGGACTTGTTCGGTCCAGTGCAAGTTCATAGCTTAGGAGGAAAATCGTATACGCTAATGATTGTTGATGATCACTCTCGATTTACGTGGGTGTTCTTCTTGAAACGAAAGTAAGATACGTTTGACATCTTCATTAATTTTATCAAGCAGATTCAGAACGAACTTAACTGCTCCGTGGTCAAAATAAGAAGTGACCATAGAACAGAATTCGAGTCTGGTGCTATGACAGAATTCTGTGAAGAACATGGTATCTTTCATGAGTTTTCCTCCCCACGTACTCCTCAGCAAAATGGAGTTGCGGAGAGGAGAAATAGAACGCTCATTGAGGCATGTACGACAATGTTGAATGACACTTCTCTTCCCGAGTACTTCTGGGCAGAGGCTGTCAATACGGCTTGTCATGTGCAGAACCGAGCATTGATCAACAAGAATCATCGTAAGACACCTTATGAGCTATTGAAAGGCAAGAAACCGACCATGTCCTATTTAAGGATTTTTGGCTGCAGATGCTATGTACTCAATAATGGGAAGTACCCACGCACTAAATTCGGAGAAAAATGCTTCAAAGGCATCTTCATGGGCTATAGTATCCATAGTCGGGCTTATAGGGTTTTCAATAAGAAAACCCTAGTGGTAGAGGAGTCCATTAATGTTGTATTTGATGAAGGAAGCTTGCTTCACAGCAATTCTTCTAGTGGCATTCTTGAAGATGCAGGTGCAAGGCTTGAACAGCTAAGTCTCGATGAGACTGTTAAAGATGCAACTCCCAAGTACGTCAAGGTCTCCACCTCAACGCCAACTGGAGAAGATGACAATCAGGATGGAGAAAATCTCCCAGAAGAGGGAGGAGCCCGAGAAGCTGTTAGAGCTCCAGATGCCAGACTCTTAGAGCTCCGATACGTGAGGGATAATCCCAGAGATCAGATCATAGGAGATCCTCGTGACGGTGTCAGAACTCGGAGATGTACAATTAACGAGATTCTGTACCTTAGTTTTCTGTCACAGGTTGAGCTAAAGAAGTTCGATGAAGCGAACAAAGATGCATCATGGATATTGGCCATGCAAGATGAACTGCATCAATTCGAACGATGCAACATCTGGACGCTTGTTCCCAGACCAAAGAAACAGAATGTGATCGGCACTAAGTGGATCTTCAGAAACAAACTGGATGAACACGGTGTCATCATCAAGAACAAGGCCAGACTGGTAGCTCAAGGTTACAAACAGGAGGAGGGGATTGACTTCGACCAAACCTTTGCACCGCTTGCAAGGCTCGAGGCGATCAGATTGTTCCTGGCGTATGCCTCTCACAAAGGATTCACTGTCTATCAGATGGACGTGAAATCTGCGTTCCTAAATGGAAATTTGAAAGAGGAAGTATATGTCGCGCTACCCCAAGGTTTTGTTAATCCATCATTACCTAATCATGTTTACTTTCTTAATAAAGCATTATATGGCTTAAAACAATCTCCTCGAGCTTGGTATGAGACTCTGTCTAGTTTTCTTCTTGAAAACAAGTTCTCGAAAGGAAAAATAGATAAGACATTGTTTATTAGGGAAGTCAAAGGCAAGATTCTGCTGGTGCAAATCTATGTCAATGACATAATATTCGGCTCAACGGACAACAATCTTTGCAAGAAGTTTTCTAAATTTATGCAAGGAAAGTTTGAAATGAGCAGCATGGGAAAGCTAAAGTATTTCTTGGGACTTCAAGTGAAACAGTCTGAGGATGGATTTTTCATTTCTCAGACGAAGTTCACAAATGAACTCCTCAAGAAATTCGGAATGGAGAATGCAACCTCTATGAGGACTCTAATGGGATCCACTGTGTCTCTAGACAAGGATGAGAAAGGGAAACCTTTTGATGAAACCAAATACAGAAGCATAATTGGATCTCTGCTCTACCTTACTACTAGTAGACCGGATATTATGTTTTCCACATGCGTTTGTACAAGATATCAGGTGAACACTAAGGAATCTCATTATGTCGCTGCAAAGCGAATTCTTAGATACCTTAAAGGTACACCAAATCTTGGTTTGTGGTACCCAAGAAACAATGATGTCGAGCTGATAGGCTTTTCAGATGTTGACTTTGCAGGAAGCAGGGATGATAGGAAAAGCACTTCCGGGACGTGCCAATTCCTCAGAAGAAGGCTTATTTCATGGAACAGTAAAAAGCAGATCTGTGTCGCAACCTCCACGGTTGAATCTGAGTACATCTCAGCAGACAGCTGTTGCGCACAACTTCTATGGATCAGAAATCAACTCGAAGATTATGACTTGCAGTTCAGAGAAGTTCCTATGTATTGCGACTCCTCGAGCGCAATAGCAATTGCGAACAATCCTGTGTCGCACAGCAGAACAAAGCATATTGAAGTGCGCTACCACTTCATTCGGGAGCATGTGGAAAACAAAGATATCTCTCTCTGCTATGTCCCCACGGATAAGCAGATTGTAGATATCTTCACAAAGCCCCTAGACGAGGCCAAGTTCAGTCTCTTCAAAACTGAACTCGACATGCTGAACTATAAAGATTGAAGACTGAAGGGCTCAAGGCTCTTGGATCAAGGGGGAGAATCAGCAAGGAACTAAAGATCGAGCACGGATGCAAGAACTGAGGGGGAGCATTTGGCTCCAAGTGAAGTCCCAGATTTGCAGAAGCCTAAAAGGGGGAGATTACCCTCTCGGCTAAGGCTAAGGTGGTTGTCAATGTTAAGTAGGTGGCTGCCAATTTTAAGTATGCTCTCAGGAAAATGGTAATGAATTTCACTCTCAACTGAATTTTCATTTTATGATTTCCATTCCCATCTGTTCTATTCACCTTAGCTTTTAGGGTTTAGGCTTCTTAAAATAGGGGGAGATTGTTGGGTACTGTATTCACAATGTACCTGATTTGAAGAAGCCCCTGAACAAGCTAAGTTGAATTGACAATGTATTTGACGATCTTCTATCAAGTTGTGCTTACAGCTATTCCATGCTAAGTACACACCAATGTAAGGGTGCAGTGGGTCAATATACACAGGTCTGCGCAACGTAATCCCTCGTTAAGTAGATTAGTGTGTTGACTCACGTGTGCTCTCTCTATTTGAGTGTACTTATTTTCAAGTACAGGGTTAAGGCAGATCAAGAGCAGAAGAAGGAGCAAAGATGGGTCAAAGACCAAGTCTTCAAAGGAAGGAAGAGAAAATTCTTTTAAGTCAAAATCGACGGGAATCACTAAGTGATTCTTGCCGACTTTGACGGGAATCGTTAGTGATTTCCGCCGATTCGACGAGATTAAGTCTGCATTCCCGTCGACTTCTTCCGGCTGACAGTTTTCCAACAGGAATTCTGCCAAGGCAAAATCGATGGGAATCGTTAGTGATTCCCGCCGATTCGTCGAGTATCAGCCAGCCTCTCCCGCCGATTTCTTTCGGCTGAATGTTTTCCAGACAGGGATTCTGCTAAGGAAGAATCGACGGGAATCGTGAATGATTCCTGCCGACTTCGACGGGAATCACCAATGATTCCCGCCGATTTTGCCTTAGGAAATTTTCCTCCGTTCGCTGGACCGAACCAAGAGGTCGTGCGTTGTTTCGGCCGGGGCTAGGGTTACTCCTTGTGGGCCCCACAATGGTCATTAGGGTTGCCTCTGGTATATATACTCGCGTATTTTGAACTTCTACAGTAATCGAGTCATGTGAAATCAAAAGTAGCCGAGCGTGCCCTAGCCAATCGCGGAAACCACCGATCGCGGAAACCGTCGCTCGCAGCTCGTCGTCGCAACTAAGCTCCGATCATCTTTGATCCTCCGACGACAGTACCGATGCAAGCCTAACGTCTCACGCATCTCTCTTGAGATCTCTTGTCTCTCGATTCGTTGAACGAGACTAGTTCTCCATTCCGAATCGGTGGAGACGATTGATCCGACTGACATCGTTGGTATACCTTTCTTGCTTCGTCAAGAAGTTTGGATCTACAAAGTATCGCCGCCGCATTCACTTGCCGTCGTCGATCTTGACAAGATCCCCTCCAAGAGAGAAATCTGGTTGGGGACTCTTCGTAACTCTCAAGAAAGCTTCAATGAACGAAGAAGGACATCGGAATCTCCAAAAGCTTTGTTTGTATTTTCTTTTACATTCAATTTTGATTTGTTGTAAAGGAATTTTAATTCCTAGTTGTAAGGGTTGGGTGCAACCCGTGGTGGTGGAGTTGTGACTCCTTTGTTGGAAGGGTTCCTTCCGTAGTGTGAGGATTGGATTTCAATCCGTTTGGAGGAGTGACCGAGTCGTCTCTTGGTGGGAGATAGGTCGAAGGGGGAAGTGGACGTACCCAAATCAGGGAACCACTATCACTTTTTGTGTGTTTTCTGTGTTGTGTTTGTTAATTTGTGCAGGTACATTTAATTCTGCAAAAGACTGCACGACACCTATTCCCACCCCCCCCCCCATAGGTGGATTTAGTTGACACTAGAGACTTTAAGTCATGCATGATACTTAACAAAATTATGAAAAATATTAGGATAACTCAATACTGTAAATCCAAAATATAACCATTTTTACAGTATCTAAAGGACCCTAAAACTATTTTGGTAATATATCCTATTTCCCTTCAATATTGAAGTAAGTAAAGTAAATAATAACAAAAAATTGTGAATTAATTTTCTTATGCAACTACTGTCTTACCAACATTTTTGACAAGGTTTCATGATTTTTCAGTAGGAAATAAGCTCTGGATAAATTAAACATCAAATTCCCAAAATGATGGGTTTGTAAGGTAAGTACTTCAAATAGTCTTCTAAAACTCATGAATTAATATTTCCAAGTAGCTATTGACCTAAAAGCAATAGTGACCAAATTTCATAATTTTTGCAATATGAAAATAGCTCTAAATAATTCATTAATCATAAATGCCCTTTTTGAATCTTGTGAAGAAAGTACTAAAAATGATCAACTAAAATTTATAACAAAATTCAGGGATAATTATCTTGACAAAAAATGTCTCCTGCCCAAGTTTCATAGGATTTTATTGAACAGAATGATCCTAATAAATAAAATATCATTTAGGGTTATATCATGTATATCAAGTGAAGTGCTTAAAGTATTGTTCATAAAATTCCAATAAATTCACTAAAGGTTCTATCTAACCTAAATTCCATGCTACCTAAGTTTCACACCCTTTTAGTAAGTTTTGGTGGGTTATTCTACCCAAATAGTGATTATGCCCTTAGCTAGGGTTAGGGTCTTGAGATGTCTATCTTTCTCCAAATCCTCTAAGGTTCATACCAGAGGTCTTAGGCTACTCATTCATCATTTCCACCAAGTTACAAAATCACGCAAGGGCATTTGCCCCCATATCCTTCACAACCCTCAAAAGCCCCTCCGTAGGGTTTGAGTTTGGATCCAAGGGAAAAACTACTCTAGACCACCCCATAATCCCTATGAGGGTGATAATGGCCATGTCAAGTCAGTGGTAAAAATCTCAGCCCCAATTGAGGTGATTTTACCACCGAAAGCCAAAGTACACTTTTTACTTAAGAACCCTTTGTTAAGGTAGAATTAGGGTTAGGTCATTACCTATTCAAAACACCTCCAAATGAGGTGACATTTTATACAGAGCCATATCATGATGTCAGGGACCACTCACCAAAATGTGGGAGGGTTTGGAGGTCATTAGACCTCTTAATTAAAATACCCTAGTATTATTAAATAAAATTAAAAACCATAGACAAAGTATCTCCAAAAATTCCCATTTTTAAACAGGCCCTAGGTACAGCTAAGGTTGATCTCCTGCCCAAATTTCAGGTCATTTGGTCAAGGGATGAAGAGTGGGCACCCATTTTAATCTCAGGATAGCCCTAGCTATAGGTCCCACCAAAATGGGTGCCCTGGTACAACTTTTATGTTTTGCACTTTTTCATCAGAGGCACCTAACTATTTTTAATATTTATTTAAAAATACAATAAATAAGGTGACAGAAAATCATTTAAAATGAAGTATTTTCATTTGATCCAGCACGGATCTTGGCGCAAATCCAAGGGCCTGGGCTCATCGTCTACCCCCAGCCAATGGCTGAGATAGCCCGAGCCTGGAGCGACTTCCAGCCGCCATCGCCGCCCATCCCGGCCCTTCCCCGGCCGGACACCGCCACCAACACCTCCGTCGAGGTGGTGGCTATTGACTAGAGGCGACTCTGCCGCCGGAGGGGCGAATTCCGGCAGTTCTACCAAGAAAATTTCTCGGCTGAATCCATGAAAACCAGAAATTGGTTTGGGCTCAATTGAGCCCAAACCTTGAACCTAAGCATTGCTATGATCTAACCATAAGACAAGGAGAGGAGGAGGACCTTGTCGGCGGCCTGAAGTCAAGAAGATCGCCAGGAAACCATCTTTGAAGGCGGCGCCGCTCGGCTTCTGCAACAAAATGGTGGGAGGGCTCAAAATCTTCAGGTAAAGACTGGAAAACACTCCTTTTGGGCCACTAATGGTGTTTAAAGACTCGGTTGAGGAGAGGAGAGACTTGATTATCAATGGCCATTAAATCCATTAATTGCTAGGCTCGGGTTAGGAGGAGGGGGCTGAAACAGCCCCTTGGTGGTCGGGAAACGGCTGGAAATTCCTCCCCTTCCCTAGGGGAGTTGAATTCAGCCATTAAAGGTGGCCTTTGGCCTCCCTTTGGCCGAGCCCCTTCACCCCCTTCCTCTTTCTTCATTTCTCTCTCCTCCATTAACATGGAATGGAGCTCACCTTCTCTCTCCTAGTCACCAGGTTGATTTGGCCAACCTTATGGTCTATTGGCAGCCCACACATACACATTACTCCCTAATGAAGTCACATGAGGAGGCTTGAGCTTATGCTAGCCCATTTGGGCTAGGTTGACCTAAAATGGGCTTGGGTTGACTTTGGTCTACATGACCATTTGGGTTGACACCAATGGGTCATTGGTGACCCATTAGCTTTCCCCAAGGGTCTAGGTAGGGTTGGGTAGGTTGACATGGCACCTTGGAGGTCAACTGACCCTTAATAAGGGCACTTTGACCAAGATAAGGCTAGAGTTGACTTTGATCAACATGACCATTTGAGTTGACCCCAAGGGGTCCATGGTGACCCATTGGCCTCCCCTAAAGTGTAGAAAGGCTTCGGTAGGGTTGGTTGGGCATCTTGGGGGTCACTTGATCCTTAGTAGGGGCACTTGACCAAATTAGGGCTAGAGTTGACTTTGGTCAACTTAGCCCCTTTGGTTGACTCCAATGGGTCCTAGTTGGCCCATTGACCTCACCCTTGGGTTAGGAGGGCATGTGTGGGATCTTAGAGTCATGGTGAGGCCTCAAGGTAATTCTACACTAGAGTTTAGGAATCTTCTATTTGCAGAACATTCACCCCAGTCACCCTTGTTCCCAAGTCCACTAGGTCCACTTGGGCTTCCTAGGGTTTTATCATGACCTAGTCATGACAAAACCACTCCTAGGGGTCTAGTTGTCTGAGGGATGTTACAAATCCCAATATATATAAAACAATTTCATCCCCGAAATTCTAGTTAGGCCTACGGGGTTTCAAACATGAAGTAAATTGTAACATCCCGAGAGGTTGTGAGGAGTACCTGACCGAAAAGCTCTGGATACTTCTGGTCCATCAAGTCCCATAGCTCCCACGTGTGCTCCTCCTGCCCGTGATTCCTCCACAAGACTTTGACCAACGGGACCTTCTTACGCCGCAAGGCCCGTATCCCAGTATCGTCTATCCGAACCGGCTCCAAGTGCATTGATCGATCAGAGGCTACAGGCCCATATATAGTAGTAATTTGCTGCTCCGGTCGAAGTAGAGCTCTCCTCAGGGAAGATACATGAAAAACGTCGTGCAAACCTGCTAGCTCTGGCGGCAGCTCTAGTCTATAAGCCAAGGGGACAATCCACTCCAGGACCCTTTAAGGCCCCATGTATCTTGGACTGAGCTTCTTCCGACCACGCACCCGCGAGACTCCATGCATCGGTCGGATCTTCAAGAATACCCGATCCCCGACCTGAAACTCTACCTGACGGTGCCGAGCATCGTAATACTTAGCCTATCTGCTCTAGGCTTCCAGCATCCTATCTCGGATCAACCGCACCTGAGCATCCGTATCCTCCACAAACTCCGAGCCAAGTGCCTTCGGATCCTCATCCTGGATCCAAGACAAAGGAGACCTACATCGCCTCCCGTATAGAGCCTCATAAGGGGCCATGCCGATGCTGGACTGATGGCTATTATTGTACGAGAACTCAATCAACGGTAGCTGCCTCTCCCACGGCTCTCCACGGTCCAGTATGAACAGTCGCAGTAAATCCTCCAGGGTCCGATTGGTGCCCTTTGTCTGTCCATCTGTCTGAGGGTGGAAGGTGGTGCTGAAAGTCAACCATGACCCCAAATATGCCTGAACCATCCTCCATTCCTTAGACGTAAATCTTCCATCCCGATCAGACACTATCGTCCTCGGCACCCCATGATATCGAATGAACTGCTCTACAAACTTCCGTACCAAGTCACTCATTGGAGCATCCTTCCTGACCGGTAGAAACCTGGCCACCTTCGTTAGTCGGTCGACAATCACCCATATCGAGTCATTCCCCGCATGCCACCGAGGAAGACCATGTATGAAGTCCATGGCAATGTTGTCGAACTTCCACTCCGGCACTGGAAGTGGTTGCTATAACCCGGCCGGGTTTCTACACTCCGCCTTCACCAACTAGCAAGCCTCGCAGTGGGTCACGAAGTAGGTGATATCCCTATTCATGCCTGGCCAGTACATCGTCCTTTTCAAGTCGGTCGTCATCTTGGTGATGCCCGGGTGCACCGAGTATCTGCTACAATGTGCCTCTGTCATGATGTCCTCCCGGATTTGGCCTCCTGCGAGTATATAGACCCTTCCTCTAAAACATAGGATTCCATCCCTCAAGGAATAATCTCCTGCCGTGCCTCCCTCCAAGGCCCTGAATATTGGCTCTGCCTTCTCGTCCAGCCTCTGCCCATCCCTGATACGGTCCCAAATGCCATCTTTGGCAACCATCGATGCTAGATGCTCCATGTACATCTCTGGATCATTCTCGGACACTAATGATATATGCATCCTCTAACATCTTCACCAACTCCAAGGCCATCAGCTAAGGCCCTACCTCTGTCGTAGTTACTCTCGGGCTGAGAGCGTCTGCCACCACGTTTGCCTTCCCAGGATGGTAGTGCATCGTGTATTCATAATCGGATAGGAACTCCACCCATTGTATCTGGCGAACGTTCAACTCCTTCTGGGTATCAACATATTTAAGATTTTTGTGATCTGAGAATATGTCGCAATGTACACCATAAAGATAATGCCGCCAAATCTTCAAAGCGAACACTACCGCTCCCATCTCTAGATCATGCACCGGGTAGTTCTACTCGTGTTTCTTTAGCTGCCGCGAGGCATATGCTATCACATGACAATGCTGCATCAGCACAGCTCCCATCCCATGGAAAGACGCATCGGCGTAGACCTGGAATCCCTCCTTCCTAAATGGGAGAGCGAGAATGGGGGTTGATGTGAGACGACTCTTTAACTCCTGAAAGGCCGCCTCACACCGCGGCGTCGACATGAACAGAGTGTCCTTCTTTGTCAACGTAGTGAGTGGGAGGGCTATCTGAGAAAATCCCTGCACAAACTTCCGGTAGTATCCGGCCAAACCCAAGAAACTTCGGACATCCGTGGCCGTATTCAGCTGAGGCCAGTCTCGCACTTCCTGAATCTTTACGGGGTCCACTGCCAGACCCGCTCCACTGATGATATGGCCTAGGAAGGCCACCTCCGTCAGCTAAAACTGGTACTTGCTGAACTTGGTGTATAGCTGATGCTCCCTGAGCTTCCCCAAGGTCAAGGCCAGATGTTGCGTACCGCTCCCATCTCTAGATCATGCACCGGGTAGTTTTGCTCGTGTTTTTTTAGCTGACGTGAGGCGTATGCTATCACATGACCATGCTGCATCAGCACAACTCCCATCCCCTAGAAATACGCATCGGTGTACACCTGGAAGCCCTCCTTCCCAGATGGGAGAGCGAGAATGGGGGCTGACGTAAGACGACTCTTCAACTCCTGAAAGGCCGCATCACACCGCGGCGTCCACATGAACGGAGCGTCCTTTGTCAATGTAGTGAGTGGGAGGGCTATCTTAGAAAATCCCTGCACAAACTTCCGATAGTATCCGGCCAAACCCAAGAAACTTCGGACATCCGTGGCCTTATTCAGCTGAGGTCAGTCTCGCACTGCCTGAATCTTTGCAGGGTCCACTGTCAGACCCGCTCCACTGATGATATGGCCTAGGAAGGCCACCTCCGTCATCCAAAACTGGCACTTGCTGAACTTGGCGTATAGCTGATGCTCCCTGAGCTTCCCCAAGGTCAAGGCCAGATGTTGCGTATGTTCCTCCTTCGTCCTCGAGTAGATGAGGATGTCATCTATGAATACTATGACGAACCGGTCGAGATATGGCTGGAACACCTGGTTCATCAAGCTCATGAAGGCTGATGGTGCATTCGTGAGCCCGAAGGGCATCACGGTAAACTCAAACAACCCATATCTGCTACTGAAGGCAGTCTTCAGAATGTCTTCCTCCCGAATCCGCAGTTGATAGTAGCCCGACCTCAAATCCAATTTTGAGAAGAAATGTGCCCCTTCCAGCTGATCAAAGAGCCCATCTATCCGTGGTAGGGGATAGGTATTCCAGACTGTCAATCTATTCAGCGCTCGGTAGTCGATGCATAGTATGAGCGTACCGTCCTTCTTGACGAATAGCACGGGAGCTCCCCATGGTGAAGAGCTTGGCCGGACAAATCCAGATTCCACTAATTCCTGCAGCTAGCTTCGAAACTCCGTCAACTCCTTTGGGGCCATCCGATAAGGGGCTTTAGATGCCGGCTTAGCTCCCGACACGAGATGTATTTGGAAATCCTGCTCTCGGTGTGGGGGTATCCCTGATAGCTTTTCTGGGAATACGTCAGCAAAATCCCGCACCACCAGGATATCAAAGACAGAAACCTAACCTCATAGACCTTCTCCCCTTGCAAGTGGGCCTTAACTGCCTGTACAGACGATAAGAAGTGAGGGGAAATAGGTCTAATACCTTCGATGACGACAAAGGAGTCTCCGTGCCTCAAGGTGACTCTCTTCGCTAGGCAGTCAATCTGGGTATGGTTCCATCGCAACCACATCATGCCCAGAATCAGGTCGAATACTGGAATCCTTATGATCGCTGCTGGTGCTTCGAATGCCTTTCCCCCGATCTCCGCCTCCATGTCGCAGTGGTCTAAGGTGAACAACTCCGATCCGTCGGTTAATCGTATCCTCATCATCAAGCCCGTGAATCGCTCCACGCCTTCCAACCCTTCCACGAAGGCCTCCGATACGAACGAGTGCGAAGCACCCATATCGAACAGCGTATAAGCGGGCTTGCCGCTGACAAAAACTATGCCTGGGGGGGGAGTTAAATGTCTTAGAATCTAGTTATGGTTTTTTTTCCTAGATTACCAATTCTATATCCATAAGTTTAAGTGTTCAGGAAAGAAAAACTTAAAACTTTCTGGCATACCTGTGATCACTTGCTCTGGGTTCTGGGGTTGGGCCAGATCCAGTGCATAAACTTGCTCCATATCCTGCCTGTGATCTCCACCCTGGTATCCACATCCTCAGCCACGTCCTCGACCTCCAAACTGCTGAGCATACGAAGCAGCCAATGGTGCTGGTAGAGGTGCTCCCCTCATGGGGAATTTTCTCCGGATGTGCCCTGTCTGGTGGCAGTTATAGCACTCCGGCGGGGGAAATTCCATACCCCCGGGTCTCGGTGCCTCCCACATCTGAAGAGGCTAAGGAGCCACTACCACCGGCTCCCTCGGCTCCTGTCTCACCTCCTGTCGAGGCTGGTCCTCTGCTCTTCTTCCCTCTCTCCCATCAGTGATGCGGCCCCGCCGCTGATCATTCCTGGCTCCCCGACCCTGGTCCTCCGTTGGCCTCTTCCGACCCCGAGTCGTGTGCCAATCAGCCTTAATCCTCTTGGCCATCTCTAACATCTGAGGTATAGGCCTGTCAGATACGAACAGAAGGGCCTCCCTCAACTCCTCTCGCAGGCCCTTATAGAACCTCTTGGTGTATCCTGCCTCATCCAGCTGATAGGAGTCCGCAAACCAGGCTAAATGGTTGAACTCCCGGTGGTATTCTACCACTGTCTTATTGCCCTGCTTCAACTACAGGAACCTGTCCTCCAGCTCATCCTTAGACGACTGTGGAACAAAATGCTCCAGTAACGCGGCCATGAACTCCACCCAAGTAATCTCTGCAACCTCCATATCCGCAAAAGTCGTATCCAATGACGTCTTCCACCATCTCTTGGCATGAGACTCCAAGCAAGAGACCACCAATGGCACCCTCTCCTCATAGGGGCACCGTATCCCAGTCAACATCTCGTACATAATGTCCAGCCACTCCTCCGTCCGAACAGCTGACTTTGTCCCTAAGTAGTATGGGGGAGAGAGTCCTCGGAAGATTCTCAGCCAATTGGCCCCCGGGTTTGGCTACGGATCCGGAACCTGCTGGGCCCTGAAAGCCTCCAGAATAGTTATCAGAGTCTGCCCCATCTCTGACTGTAGGAACAGAGTGGGGACCGGGGGAGGTGGTGCAACATTCAGAGTCGTCTGCTGGACTCCGCCCTATGGTGTAGGTTGTGTCGGAGGCTGCATATCCAAAAATCATTTGTAAGCAATTGGCTCAAGCCTAATTAGAAGTGGACCATTACATGTGATCCCCCTCATGGGCACACCGCGCTTCCGATTCTTAGTTTGTACCCAAACTAAACTCGAGCGGGGGTGTCTCAGGAATTGTGGACTGCTACTCCTTTGATTGAGGTTTGCTCTGATACAACTTGTAAGACCCCGTTTTTTTTTCTTTTTAAACAACCGAGGTTTTAAGCCCAGAACCACCGCTTTGCAATGACACCTTCATGCCCGGGAAGGTTGCCCGCCATGTCGATCGCAGATTAGTAGCAATGTATATGAGAGTATATAAAACAAACTCAACATATATGTCCACAAAAGATCACATATAAAAAGAAAAGTAATAATCTCCACGAAGGGAGAGTCTACAATAATAAAAGTAAGAAGAGTACTGAAATAAGGGCTTATGCCTGGTACATCAAAATCCTCACAACAGAGTCACTCATCGCGGAAGCAAAACGGAACACTACTAAAGATCGGGACTCACAGTCCCAGCTGTCTGAACTCCTGTGCTAGACTGCCCCATCTCCAAGCGTGTCGACCTCCGGGGATGCTCCTCCATGCTGGGCTCCACGATCCCCAAAATGATGTAGTTCGAAAACTGTTAGTCTATAAGACTAAGTCCTATCATCCCCCACCCCTTCCCCCATGGATCCTAGGCACCGAGCGGGGAGGAAGAAAGGAAAGGACATGAAGGTGGAGAATAATCAAGTAACAGATGACGGCGAACCTATGCTAGCAATTCTATGAGTATAATGGCAGTAAGTGAAAATATGAAAGTAACCTTAACTTATATGAGAACACATAAGCTAAGGGATCTTCTGCAAGGCTCCCATCGTATAAAAAGTCTCATACAAATTTATACGATGAGGTGTCGGTTTATAAGCAATCAATATTTATCATAGGAAAATAACCATAACTTATAAGCATTCTCACGCAAGCCTATAAGCTATGGGGTCGTTTTGCAGGTCCTATTGTATAAAGTGTCTCATACCACTTTATACAATAGGTGTTAGGGTTATATGCAATGGTTATGCTATGACATGCAATTATGTCATGATGTGAACATGCAAGTGCGACTCACCCACTCAACTCTGTGTACACAGACCTTTAGTTCCCCCTTTCTGGAGCCGAACCTCCCAGGATACCTCCGTAGTGGCAGACGGAAGCGGTGGGTTGGGCCACGCCCACCTCTAAACCAGTAATTGCACTACCGGTCAGACCTATTGTACGCCTCAATGGTGCACAAAGCGGACTCCTGCGTACTCTTGTCGGCTGGCGCACCGGACTTTATTTGGCCAAGTGCTAAACCACACTTGCCGAGTCCACGTATTTGCGTCTATGCATCGACCCTCCACTACCGAAGACCCACCAACATTCCTTTTATACACATGCAATAGTTATGAATCCAATCTCCGAGCCAAAGCTCACCTGACTACCCTGTCCGTCTCAATCACCAACCGAGCCAAAGCTCACCGGGCCAACCTGCCCATCACCAAAACCCCCAGGGAAACAGCCCATATGAACCAACCTAGCATTCCGAGACATCAAGGTGAGTGAAAGTGAATCCCTAATTATGCTAGTTACTCTTGCAAATTAGTTTGCCTACAGTTTAGGTTAGCCTAGGACTGCCCCCGGATACCCCGTGAAGGGCACTAGGAATTACGATGGGCTGAAGCCCAAAGCTCCCTTTCGCAAGGCACTTACTATTATTAGTTGCTTCCCTTTACTCATTCCCTTTTTATATTAAGCTGGACTAAACCTAGTGTGATTTTGACTCTTCCTCCCTTCGGGAAGGGCGATCTTTCGTCGATCCCGAGCACCACCTAACACTAGCCATCACCACACCTTAATCAACCTATCTTCCAAAGGTGACCCCAATTACTTATCCAAAACCATCAGACTATTGGAATCCCAAACCTTAGGCCTACACACCCACATCACTTATTTTATGTCCTTTTACTAATCGCAGACCATACTTAGTGATACGATGCACATATTGGGTAGCACTACAAATAATCATCCAAATGCCTCAAGATAATTAATGGGGATCTATCATGACCTAAATAGGCTAAATCCAATAATTTATATTTTCCCTAATTAATCCAGCATTTATTTAATTTTCCTAAAAAATGTAGGTGCTACTAATTTGAATAGGAAGTATCCTATATAGTCATGCATGATACTTAACAAAATTATGAAAAATATTCGGATAACTCAATACTGTAAATCCAAAATATAACCATTTTTCCAATATCTAAAGGACCCTAAAACTATTTTGATAATATATCCTGTTTCCCTTCAATATTGAAGTAAGTACAACAAATAATCATCCAAAAATTGTGAATTAATTTTCTAATGCAACTACTATTTTACCAATATTTTTGACAAGGTTTCATGATTTTTCAGTAGGAAATAAGCTCTGGATAAATTAAACATCAAATTCTCAAAATGATGGGTTTGTAAAATAAGTACTTCAAATAGTCTTCTAAAACTCATGAATTAATTTTTCTAAGTAGTTATTGACCTAAAAGCAATAGTGACCAAATTTCATAATTTTTGCAATATAAAAATAGTTCTAAATAATTTATTGATCATAAATGACCCTTTTGAATCTTGTGAAGAAAGTACCGAAAATGATCAACTAAATTTTATAACAAAATTCAGGGATAATTATCTTGACCAAAAATGTCTCCTGCCCAAGTTTCATAGGATTTTAATAAACAGAATGATCCTAATAAATAAAAAATCATTTAGGGCTATATCATGTATATCAAGTGAAGTGCTTAAAGTATTGTTCATAAAATTCCAATAAATTCACTAAAGGTTCTATCTAACCTAAAATCCATGCTACCTATGTTTTACACCCTTTTAGTAAGTTTTGGTGGGTTATTCTACCCAAATAGTGATTATGCCCTAAGCTAGGGTTAGGGTCTTGAGATGTCTATCTTTCTCCAAATCCTCTAAGGTTCATACAAGAGGTCTTAGGCCACTCATTCATCATTTCCACCAAGTTACAAAATCACACAAGGGCATTTGCCCCCATATCCTTCACAACCCTCAAAAGCCCCTCCGTAGGGTTTGAGTTTGGATCCAAGGGCAAAAATACCCTAGACCATCCCATAATCCCTATGAGGGTGATAGTGGCCATGCCAAGTCAGTGCTAAAAATCTCATCCCTTGTTGAGGTGATTTGACCACTCAAAGCCAAAGTACACTTTTTACTTAAGAACCCTTTATTATGGTAGAATTAGGGTTAGGTCATTACCTATCAAAAACAACTTCAAATGAGGTGAAATTTTATACAGAGCCATATCATGATGCCAGGGACGACTCACCAAAATTTGGGAGGGATTGGAGGTCATTAGACTACTTAATTAAAATACCCTAGTATTATTAAATAAAAATAAAAACAATAGACAAAGTATCTCCAAAAATTCCCTTTTTGGACAGGCTCTAGGTATAGCTAAGGGTGACACCCTGCCCAAATTTCAGGTCATTTGGTCAAGGGATGAAGAGTGGGCACCCATTTTAATCTCAAAATAGCCCTAGGTATAGCTCCCACCAAAATGGGTTCCCTGGTCCAACTAGAGGTCCAAATTGGTTCAAATCAATTTTGGATTAAAGTAGACCCCAAGATCTACAACTTGTATGTTTTGCACTTTTTCATCAGAGGCACCTAACTATTTTTAATATTTATTTCAAAATACTATAAATAAGGTGACATAAAATCATTTAAAATGAAGTATTTTCATTTGATCCAGCACGGATCTTGGCGCAAATCCAAGGGCCTAGGCTCATCATCTACCTCCAGCCAACGGCTGAGATAGCCTGAGCCTGGAGCCACTTCCAGCCGCCATCGCCACCCATCCCGGCCCTTCCCCGGCTGGCCACCGCCACCAACATCTCCGTCGAGGTGGTGGCTATCGACTGGCGGTGACTCGGACGCCGGAGGGGCGAATTCCGGCAGTTCTACCAAGAAAATTTCTCACCCGAAACCATGAAAACCAGAAATTGGTTTGGGCTCAATTGATCCCAAACCTTGAACCTAAGTATTGTTATGATCTAACCATAAGATAAGGAGAGGAGGAGGACCTTGCCGGCGGCCTGAAGTCGAGAAGATCGCCGAGAAACCATATTTGAAGGCGGCGCCACTCGGCTTCTGCAACAGCACGGTGGGAGGGCTCGAAATCTTCAAGTAAAGGCAGGGAAACGCTCCTCTGGGGCCACTGATGGTGTTTAAAGGCTCGGTTGAGGAGAGGAGAGGCTGGATTATCAATGGCCATTAAAGCCATTAATGGCTAAGCTCGGGTTAGGAGGAGGGGGGCTGAACCAGCCCCTTGGTGGTCGGGAAACGGCTAGAAATTCCTCCCCTTCCCTAGGGGAGTTGAATTAAGCCATTAAAGGTGGCCTTTGGCCTCCCTTTGGTCGAGCCCGTTCACCCCTTCCTCTTTCTTCATTTCTCTCTCCACCATTAACATGGAATGGAGCTCACCTTCTCTCTCCTAGTCACCAGGTTGACTTGGTCAACCTTATGGTCTATTGGCAGCCCACACATACACATTGCTCCCTAATGAAGTCACATGAGGAGGTTTGAGCTTATGCTAACCCATTTGGGCTAGGTTGACCTAAAATGGGCTTGGGTTGACTTTGGTCTACATGACCATTTGGGTTGACACCAATGGGTCCTTGGTGACCCATTAGCTTTCCCCAAGGGTCTAGGTAGGGTTGGGTAGGTTGACTTGGCACCTTGGAGGTCAACTGAACCTTAATAAGGGCACTTTGACCAAGATATGGCTAGAGTTAACTTTGGTCAACATGACCATTTGAGTTGACCCCAAGGGGTCCTTGGTGACCCATTGGCCTCCCCTAAAGTGTAGAAAGGCTTCGGTAGGATTGGTTGGGCATCTTGGGGGTCACTTGACCCTTAGTAGGGGCACTTGACCAAATTAGGGCTATGGTTGACTTTGGTAAACTTAGCCCCTTTAGTTGACTCCAATGGGTCCTAAGTGGCCCATTGACCTCACCCTTGGGTTTGGAGGGCATGTGTGGGATCTTAGAGTCATGGTGAGGCCTCAAGGTAATTCTACACTAGAGTTTAGGAATCTTCTATTTGCAGACCATTCACCCCAGTCACCCTTGTTCCCAAGTCCACTAGGTCCACTTGGGCTTCCTAGGGTTTTGTCATGACCTAGTCATGAGAAAACCACTCCTAGGGGTCTAGTTGTCTGAGGGATGTTACAGTTTCAGCCACCGCCGAACCTAAGTTCCCTCCCCAGGACACCTACCTGCACTACCCCAAACAACCGCATGGTTATTTTCAGCCCAAAACAGCCCATATCTGGCTGTTTCTAGTCAAATCCAGCCGCCCAAATCTTCCCCTTTGCTTCCAGCACACCCCACATCGCGGAAAAACTTCCAAAATAGCCACCCACATCCATTCTGGTACAGATCTGAGCAAACCAGCTCAGACCCAACTCCTTTCCTTCCCGATCCAGCCCTCTCAACCCCCGACAAGCCTTCCCCTTACCCGATCTAGTCACACTATGTAACGCCCCTAATTTTTCTCGATGTTTAGTTAATTCTTTTATTTAGCGTATTTATGACGTCAAGGCGTTATGTTAACGCATGGTTGGCATGTGCTATTGTTAGAGCATGGGTTTTAGCTCTTGAGTTTTCTGTGGGAGGCTGGGTTTAGCCTGTTGAAAGATTTCCTAGCGAGTCGGGTCTGTTTTGGTGGCTCGATGGAGTCTTTTTGGGAATGCTTGTGTTTTAGCTTCGGAAGGTGTTTACCCAAGATTGGTTAGTCGGATTTCGAGTTCGTCATTGGATTTGTAGCGTCGGTATTTAGCTATAGTGCGATTTTCGTATAAATCCGGGTATGTTTGGTTTTCAGGTCGTTTTGACGTTTTATTTAATTAATTATGTTATCCTATATTAAAATAATAGGATAAAGTATTATAAATATAAACCTATCGCGTCAAAACACTTTTCATTATCTCCCTTGTGAAAATAGTCGGCCTATTGTGAAAGAACAAGAGCGGCGGACATTCCTAAGCCTTCGGCCACCGATTTCTGGAGCTTTGGTACTCTGTTTTGTCTTTGGAGAGTGGATCCGGGTATATCTCGCCTAGATCTACATTTCTACGGTAAGCATTTCCAGTTTCTTGAATTTTTAGAGATCTAGGTATGCGGTTTTTACCCTATTTTTCTCTCAAAACTTTCAGGTTTTGTTGCTTAAGTGTTTTTGCGGCCAGATCTGTGAGGAGGGGCATTGATTGGCCAAATTTCTGGAGATTTGAGGCAAGTGGTGATTTTTCCCTTGCTTGTTCTTCCTTCTCTTGTGTTTCCTTGATCTGTATAAGAAATGATTTCTTGTAGGATTTCCAACTTGCAGAATGTTTGGACTAGAGTAGGATTTTCCTCCATGTCAAATTGATTTTCTACAGATCTTGGGGAGAGTGGAGATTTACACCCTTGCCAAGCTTTCATGTTACTGTTTCTATCCTAGAAAGCCGATTAGTGCTTACTTTAGCAGCCAGCTAGTGGTTGTGGGGAAGGAGCATTGTTGCAGGAGAAATCCCTTCCTGTGTGAGCATGTGAGTAGGTTGTTCTTAGTCTAGGTTTGGACATTGACAAAAAAACTATTATTTACACCAATAATTAAATTATTCAGAAGTTAGTGGTGATGGTAAGCCTAATATCCTTTGTTTAGGTAGAATAGCTTTTCTGCCAAGTTTTTGTCTTAGGCGTTGAGTATAGCTTTAGCTGATAGTCAGTTTCTATCCTAAGTTAAAAAGCATTGAGTGAGTGGTACTCACTCAACGCAGTGTTGAGTGAGCTTAGCACACTCAACGCCATTCTGTAAATTTTATAAGCTAAGTCTAAAAGTGTCGACAGCGTTGAGTGAGATTAACTCACTCAACGCCGTCACTTTAATCGGCAAGTTAAGTATAAAAGCGTCGACACATTGAGTGAGCTGAGCTCACTCAACGCCGTCTCTTAATCTGTAAAATAAGTAGAAAGCGTAGACAGCAATGATTGAGCTGAACTCACTCAATGCCGTCGCTTAGTTAGAAAAGCGTTGACAGCGTTGAGTAAGCTGAACTCACTCAACGCTGTCATTTGTTTTTGGCAGTTAAGTGGTAAAGTGTTGAGTGTGCTGAGTATTGGCGTCGAGAGTGTTGACTGCACTCGACGCGGCGTCGAGTGTACTCGACGCTTTTCCCAGCTAAGTTGTGGCATCGAGAGCGTTGACTGCACTCGACGCGGTGTCGAGTGTACTCGACGCGGCGTCGAGTGTACTCGACGCTTTCCCTACTCAAGATGTGGCGTCGAGTGCATTGACTGCACTCGATGCGGCGTCGAGTGTACTCAACGCTTTTTCCATAGACTCGTGTCATTTCACTGATTTGTCATGTATCTCTAAAGTCTTAGTTTTGCCAAATTAGAATCGTCTGGTTTCTGCTGAATTGGTCGAGTTTGGGTTTTATGGGTGTTTAGGATATGGGTTTGGTTTGGTTGGCTTAGTTTCGTGAATCATTACACCCAGGCATTTTTGGGTCTTGTTTTTGGGATGTTGAGTTGTGTTGGACCAGATGGCCACCACCGTAGTCCCGTTTTTTTAGACGTTTGGGTCTGTTAGTTCGGGTTTGATCAGTTGGTCTCGACTCAGATCCGATTGCGTTACAGTGTTAATGATTCACGTGTTTATTGAGCCTCTGCCTCGTTTTGAGAATTAAACTTATGCAATTTCTGTCTGATCTCGCAGATGTTCTCGGCGTATGGCTCCGCTCGCACTTGGTGCAAATTTCATTACTTTAAAACTTATAAGTTAATTCTTTCGTTCTTAATTTCTTGTTAGATTGTTGTGTTTTGACAGCTATTCAAGTTTGGATTAATAATCTTACTACTCTCTTGTTTACTGACAGTTTTGTTTGTCACTTGTATTTTTCTTGCTGAGGTGTTTTTTCTTTGAATACCTCAGGTTCAAAGCAGTAGCCGGTTGAGCGGCTAGGTTTGGTGTTTGATAGAGGACTACAGTGTTGTAGAGGGTTTCCTCTACCTTGAGAGGTAGTTATTTGTTGTTTTCTTGTTAGTACAGACACACATACTGACCAGGGGGTTCGTGTCAGTTTGTTGACGCCCACTGGTGGTTTTCTTTTGAATTGCTGAATACTTTGCTAAGCTGCTAGTTTTACCTTTTGTGGTTACTTTTACTTGCTCTCTGGGAATGTTTTATGCTAGGTTGCATGTTAGGTATTTTTACTTATAAAAGCATAACTACTAGTACTTCATACATCTCATATTTCTAAAACTAAAATACTATTTCCTAGCTAACGCAAATACTATTTTCATACTCATAATAAATCTAGAGTCTTGCATGTCATGAGTTGTCCTTTAGAAATGTTTATACTCATGTAGGGTGTTAATCAACATAACCAAAGTATTTTCCACAGCGTATAACTATATTTTTACTCGTGGACTAGTTATCCACTGTGCCAAGGGATACGACCATCCAATTTAAACTGGTTTTTACCTAATAACTTATGGATTTCATATAAAATTGTAGAGTTTGGAGTCTTTCCTGAGCGCCTGCAGTTATCCCCTGTACGGCGTGACATCACGGCGCGTATTTTCTCTTACTCTGATATAATTTAAATGTTGAGAAAATGCAGGTTGTGACTGTTGGTATCAGAGGGATGGATTATTTGATAATTGGTCGGGCAACCATCTCTAGTTAGTGTTAGTTGTTTAATGTCATTTCATACACACATCAATGTGTCATTAGTGCGTCTTAGCTGAAGCATGAACACTACACTCATAAGCATGATAAGAAGTATACAGAGCATATTATATAGTATGGGATGCATAATATGTGTTTGTATATAGATCCACCATAAGCGGTAATATGTGATAGTTATGTAGTATGGGATGCATAACCACCATCACATGGGTCCCCATTAGCACGTTTTCTCTTTTCCTTGCATGCGATGTTATGTAGTATGGGATGCATAACATTTCATATGTACGCCACTCATAGCATGCTTAAGGCCTTTTTAGAATGCATATCACAACATACATAACATAACATTGCATTGCACACGTGCCAAGCTAAAGATTTATATGATGACACATGTACACACATTGTTTTGAGTCAAAGGAATACAAATTCATGCATTCATGGTCTATGCACAAAAGTTAATAGGATTATTGTATATCATCCTAGGTTTAAGCATTTCATCATTTATAAAATTCCCAGAGCAAGTTAGCAGCAAGAGCAAGTATTTATGTGTGTTTGGTCTGTACTAAGTTGTTTGGTTCTAGCGGTTCAGCTAGGTTTTGACTAGTTACTTGTTGTAATTATTAGAATGTCGAGACGTCCTACGACGCGGTCAACTCCCCAGTCAGAGGGTGAGTCGTCTGGTGCTCAGAATGAGGTCGTGATAGAAGAATTGTGACAGAGCAATGAATCTTTGTCTAGGCAAATGTTGGAGGTGCAGTCACAGATCCAATCCTTATTGACTATTGTGGCAGGGCAGCCACTTAGAGTTCAGGGCCCGACCGTAAGTCAAGGTGTTCTAGTTCGTCCTGCTCCTCTGGTGCCCCCAGATGTGTTACCTCTAGAGATGAACTTCATGTCGCATTTCCAGCGATTAGGACCTCCTTCTTATGATGGTAGGGCAGATTTCATGGCGTTGGACGATTGGCTTATAGAAACCGAGGAGATGTTTTCATACTCGGGAGTTTTTGACAGCCAGAGAGTGATGGTTGCTGCATATCATCTCAAAGGTTTGGCAAAGAGTTGGTGGCTAAGGGAGAAGTAAAATTTGAAGGATGAGTGTTCTTGGGAAGCCTTCAAGATATTATTGCTGAAGAAGTTTCTGCCATCGGTCAAGCGAGACCGTCTGATTTCCTGCATTTGAAGCAAAGACAACTCACGGTTAGTGAGTACGAGATTGAGTTTAGCAAGCTAAGCCGGTTTGCTCCTTATTTGGTAATCTCTGAAGCCAGCAGAGTTAAACGAATTCTGGGGTGTCTACGGAGTGACATCCAGCAACTAGCCAATGCTTATGGGTCGGAGAGTTATGCTGGAGCAGTCGAAGCAGCTCTTAAGGTTGAGGCGATCGACAATGCCAAGAACTGAGGTCAGCAAACAAGAAAGGATAAGAGGAAGACTGGTGAGAGTAAGAGTTCCTAGGAATTTGGTGCTGCTTCGAGGAAGAGGAGCAAAGAAATATGCAGTTTTTGTGGCCGGCCAGGCCACCCGTTTGAGAAATGTTTCAAGAGAATAGGAGCTCTGAAGCAGGAGCAGATTCATGTGATCCAAGGTACTCCTAAGGGAGATTTGGTTTGTACTTTGTGCAAACGGAAGGGGCATGATGCTATCAAGTGTTGGTATAAGGTTAAAGTCTACTTCCAGTGCGGGCAGAAAGGTCACATCAAGTCAAAGTGCCCGTAGTCTCAGCCTGCGCTACAGCCAGTTCCGCTTCGGGCCTTGCCACCGCCATAGCCTATAGACAAAGGGAAGGGAAAGTTGAACGTGTTGTCTCTGGAGGAAGCCCAGACATCTAGTCAAGTGATTTCAGGTTAGTTTTTAACCTAAATTTGTTTCTTATTATCTTATAGTCGTAGTTTCGATGTTGTTCGATTAGTTATGTAAGCTTTTTATAGGGAAATTTAAGGTAAAGAACCACTGGGCGCGTGTTTTTTTTATTCTGGTGCTACCCACTCGTTTGTGGCTAGGGCCTTCATAGAGCATCATCGTTTGACTTTTGATCGGGTTGGTGATGCATTTTGTGTCAAGTTTCTTTCTGGTGATTCTGTGGTATTGGGTCAAGGCATTAAGAGTTGTCCGATTCTATTAGGTTATTTTCTAGCAGTTTCTTATCAGACCCAACTCTTCACTGTGGAGTGCGTCGGTGTTATTTGTAAAGAAGAAGGACGGTAGTATACGTCTGTGCATAGACTACCGAGAGTTGAACAAATTGACTGTCAAGAATAAGTATCTGATTCCTCGGATAGACGATCTCTTCGACCAGTTGGTGGGGTCGGTGGTGTACTCCAAGTTGGACTTGAAGTCCGGATAGTATTAGTTGCGGATTCGTGACGAAGACATACCCAAGACCGCGTTTGGTACGAGGTATGGTCATTTTGAGTTCTCGGTGATGCCGTTCGGGCTGACGAACGCGCCGTCTGTGTTCATGGACTTGATGAACCGAGTGTTTCGCAAATATTTGGACAGGTTCGTAGTCGTCTTTATCGATGACATTTTGGTGTATTCCAAGTCGGAAGCGGAGCACGAGTCGCACTTGCGGACAGTGTTGCAAGTATTGAGAGAGAACCAGCTTTATGCGAAGTTCTCCAAGTGCGAGTTCTGGTTGGAGAAAGTGGCATTTCTAGGCCATGTGATTAGTGGGGATGGGGTGGCGGTAGATCCAACGAAAGTAAAATCCATCAGAGAGTGGCCAGTTTTGAGGACCGTGGCGGAAGTCCGAAGTTTTCTTGGACTAGCCGGGTACTACCGAAGGTTTGTGGAAAACTTTTCGCGGATAGCTCTACCCCTCACTTCACTAACTCGCAAGGATCAGAAGTTTGTATAGACTCAAGAGTGCAATCAGGCGTTTGAAACCCTGAAGGAAAGGCTAATGACGGCGCCGATCCTAAGTCTACCAAAGGGGACCGAAGGGTTCCAGATTTTCAGCGACGCATCCGGATGCGGTTAGGGTGCGTGTTGGTGCAGCATGGTAGTGTGATAGCTTTTGGGTCGAGGCAGCTGAAGCCTCATGAGAGAAATTACCCCGTCCATGATTTGGAGTTGGCGGCGGTAATTTTTGCTTTGAAGTTGTGGAGGCACTACGTTTATGGTGCAAAGGTGGAGATCTTCACGGACCACAAGAGTCTGAAGTATCTCCTAGATCAGAAGGACCTAAATATGCGGTAGCGCAGGTTGGTCGAGTTCCTTGGGGACTACGAGGTGGCGATTCAGTACACGCCAGGGAAAGCCAATGTGGTGGCAGATGCTTTGAGTAGGAAATACTCGGGGCAAGGAAATTGGATTGAAGCTCACGATGAGCGGTTAAGGCGGGACTGGGAGTCCCTTGGTTTGGAATGTGTGGCAAGAGGCGAGTCTAGCGTGGCTCGACTAAATTGGATTGAGATGCAGAGTGACTTATGCGATCGTATTCGGGAAGCGACCCGTGTAGATGCGGAGTTCCAACCTTTCGTGGAGGAAGCTCTAAAGGGCGAGGGTAGCGCCTGGGAGATGGTTGATGGGATTCTGAGGAAGGGCGGAAGGATTTGTTTACCGCAGTTCGGCAAGCTCCGCGAGGAGTTGATGTTTGTGGCCCACTTCACTAAGTACTCCATTCACCCGGGTAGTACAAAGATGTACTTGGATTTGAAGAAGTCCTATTGGTGGCCTGGGATGAAGCGGGATGTAGCTTTGTGTGTGAGTCGGTGCCAAACATGTGCCTTGGTGAAGGCCGAGTGTCAGAAGCCGGGCGGGTTCTTGAAGCCTCTTCCAATCCCCGAATGGAAATTTCATGACATCTCCATGGATTTTGTGCATGGGTTGCCTAGATCGCAGCAGGGTAATGATGCCATTTGGGTGATTGTGGACCGCTTGACCAAAGTGGCACATTTCATCCCAAACCGGAAGGAGGACGGTGTGGAAAAGTTGGTGGAGTTGTACGTCCGCAATATTGTACGACTTCATGGGATTCCAAAGAGTATAGTCAGCGACCGGGGTTGACGTTTCACGTCTAAGGATTGGCGGTTGGTGCAGAAGAGCGTAGGCACAAAACTCAAGTTCAGTATGGCCTTTCATCCTCAAATCGATGGGCAAACTAAGAGAACGAACCGTACTTTGGAAGATATGCTAAGGATGTGTACTCTCAACTTCGGCAAGAAGTGGGAGGATCACCTCTTCATGGTGGAGTTTGCTTATAACAATAGTTACCAAGCTAGTATCAAGATGGCGCCATACGAAGCTCTGTATGGGAGGCGGTGTCGAACACCGATGTCTTGGACAGAGGCGGGAGACACCAAGCTTTTGGGGAAAGAAGTGGTAGCCGACGCTAGTGAGCTAGTGCGGACCATCCAAGAGCGTATGAAGGTAGCTCAAGATCGGCAGTCGAAGTATTTCAATGCTCGCCACAGGCATGTGGAATTCGTTGTGGGCGACTGGGTGTATCTTAAGATCAAGCCGTTCAAAGGCGTTTCGCGAATTCGCCGACTCAAGAAGCTGAGTCCGAGATTTTTGGGACCATTCAAGGTCATCGAGCGAGTGGGAGAGGCAGCGTACCGGTTGGCGTTGTCCACAGAGCTAAGTGGATTGCATGACGTTTTTCACGTCTCCGTCCTGAGGAAAGCTTTATTAGAAGCCAGCGTGGTGATTGAGCCGACGGCGGTGCCGGTAGAGGAAGACTTGAGGACGCGAGTTCGTCCAATCGGGATAGAATACTCAGAGGTTCGGCAATTGCGGAATAAGGAGGTCAGACTCGTAAAGGTCCGTTGGGACAACTGTGGCTGCGAGGAGCTCTCATGGGAGCGAGAGCAGGCCATGCTGGAGGAGTACCCCGAGCTTTTCTCCTCAGGTACCATTTAGTTTTGTTTACCTTCCATGTTTTAAATTTCGGGATGAAATTCTTGTAAGGGGGGGAGAATTGTAACACCCCAAAACTTGGAAGGGGAATCGACGGCGTCGTTTTAGCCAAGTTTGGGTTTTGGAGCAGGCGACACGAGCGTGTCAAGGGCGTGACACGGGCGTGTCAGGGCGTGGTCGACCGCGGAGCTTGTGGACGACGTTTTGAGGGTCGACGTTCGTCGAGCTCAGGAACGCGGCATGGGACACGGGCGTGTCCCTGGCCGTGTCCTTCTCGGGCTGTTGGCAGGATTTATTTTGCTAGGCATGACATGGGTCACAACACGGCCGTGTCGGGTCTGACACGGGCGTATCGAAGGCCGTGTCTTTGGCCGTGACTTTGGCAGTGTCCTTCTCTGACTGGGAAGGTTGGTCGGTGGGGGCGTGACACGGGTCCCGACACGGGCGTGTAAAAGGCGACACGGGCGTGTCGGAGGCCATGTCATCGGCCGTGTGCTGGTTTTCGAATCGGTCGAGACGGCGAATGGTTGACACGGCCCTGCACACGGCCGTGTGCCAAACCGTGTTCGGCCCAGATTTTGTTATTTTGGGTTCCGATCGTGGCCGTCCGTTTCTTTGCTATGAGATCCAACGGTGGGGAGCCTCCCTGGGCGGTTTAAGGCCGGGAATAGGGTTTCAAACCCTCATTTTCCATTTGGCTTTATCTCTCTTGATTCTAGAGAGAAGGGAGAGCAAGGAGGAGGAAGAAGGCCAAGTTCCGGCCGTTGGCGAAGCTTCGGAGGTCCGTTTCACGAGCGGAGTTCAGATCCGCGAAGGTGGGAGCGTTGCGGTGGTTTTCAACCGAGCAAATCTTCTCCATGGCTAGGAAGAGGGGACGGAAGGTAACGACACTTCTCCTTTCGGTTTTTAGGATTTAGGATGCATGAATAGCATCCCCTTCCTTTCGTATTTTGAGCACCGAATCTCTCAAATGAGAGGGATTCGTGTAGCCTAGGTTCAAGAGGAACCTCCGGGTTGAGTATGTTCATCCCGGCATGCTTTGCATTAGAGATCCGCTCCGTTAGCGGATTAGGCATTGTGGGTGAAGCCGTGGTCGCGACCGTTAGTCCGACCCGGTGATGTTGCATAGCGAGCTTCGGGGATTCGGTAGAAATCCGTTGCGGCAATACGCCGTTGTATGTATGTGTTTCCCCCCTTATATTTGAGCGAGTACTCGTGGTCGGAACCGGACAAGGTTAGCTCCGCGTTGTGCGGTAGATGGTTTCCTTGGAGCACGGGAAAGACACGGTGCGAATGGTGATTGGGGTGGGGAAACCTTTGTTTGTGCTGTGCAAAGGCGCGGCTATGTCTCCATGGTCAGCTGGCTATCCCGTGACGTGCAAGTCATGTGGGGAAAGTGTCCCGGCGAGACTAGCCCCTTGTGTGGGCTGACGAGAATGTCGAGCGGAGGGCAAGCCCGGGCAATGTGTCCATGAGCGGGTGGGGTCCAGCAAGGCTTCTTAGAATCGGTCAGTGTGAGATGGAACCATGACGTGCGAAGTCAGAATGTGCGGGCAAGCCCGGGGTATATGACCCTTGTGCGGGTGGGGCCTTTGCGAGGTTCCGTGTGACGGCATGTGTGTTGTTAGGGACATGGTGGTTCCCTTGTGTTTGCGGCTTTAAGCCAATGGGGAAACGGAAGTACCCAGTGTTTGATGTTGTGCTAGATGCATACGAGCTAGGGTGCCTTGGGTGAAACCCGGGTTGCATTCATGTTGCATAGTAGGCCCCTTTCACTTTGTACAAAATATAGAGAACATGTATGCTGTATGAGACATCCAAGCCTGTTTTACCGCTTTATTATATATACTCTTTTGGTATACGAAGTGTTAACTTGCAGGTGGAGTGGTACCCTAGGGTCTGTTAGGGACGGCCGGGAGGAGATGTGTCTGTTACACAGTAGAGGCCAGCCTTTGCTGACCCACGTTACTTCAAATCCTTACAGGGCAAGGATCGCAGGCAGGAGCTAGCGCGCCGGGCGAAAAGCCCTAAGCCTCATGAAGTGTTGTTGTGCTTGACTATTCTCTTTTCCTTGTTTTGATGTTGTTGTTTGACTATGTCCAGCTTGCATGCCGAGGTAGCCTAGGGGTGCTTGGCACTTTTTATATTTGGACTTATATTGTGTAAGGCCTTAAGACCATTTGATACTCTTCTGTTAGTGGATAACTTCTGTCTGTTAGTGTTCTGTTTCCGCTGTGTTTGTCTGGAGTTTTGAGATTGGGTAGTTTTATATCATCTTTTAATACTAAAGCTGTGGTGTCCGTATGTTGTGGGGCCCCGGCCGGACCCATATTATATGGTCTTTACAGGGGAGGTGTTACAAGTGTGATCTTATGGCCTGTTGATACGGCCTCCTCCTCGACGGCACATCCCTTAGCCAATAATGTGTCTCTATATCGGCTATCTCCACCGCTTCTTACCTTTGCTCTCTCTCTCTCCTTTATCTCTATACCTAACTTTGTACAGTAAGCTCTCCAGCATCTGGCGTGGCGTGTCGCCATGGATGATGAAATGACTGCTCTGTGGGGTAACCACACTTGGGATCTTGTGTCACCTCCTCCTGGCCACAATTGTGTTAGCTGCAAGTGGATCTTTACAATCAACATGCTGCGAATGGGACAATTAATCATTTAAAGGCTCGGCTTGTGGCACGGGATTTTACTCAACAGTACGAGCTTGATTATGAGAAAACATTCTCCCTAGTCGTGAAATTAAATACGGTTCGGGTCTTGCTCTCCTTAGTTGTTCATCGTCATTGGCCCCTCCACCAGTTGGATGTCAAGAATGCCTTTTTGAATGGCGACCTTCTTGAAACTATCTATATGCAACAACCGCCCGGGTTTGAGACCACAAGGGAGTCTCGTGTTTGTTTACATCGCAAATCCATTTATGGTCTCAAACAGTCTCCATGGGCCTGGTTTGACAAATTCAGCAAGGCTGTTTGTGAGGTTGGCTTCAAACAAAGCTCGGTAGATTCCTCTCTCTTCACTCGTCACCAATCAACGGGGACTATAATACTTCTAGTTTATGTGGACGATATTCTGATCACTAGTGATGACTCCACGGGGATACAACATGTTAAGCAGCATTTAAATTTTATCTTTCAAATCAAAGATCTGGGAAATCTTCGATATTTTCTTGGACTAGAGGTAGCACGACGACCTGATGGTCTTGTCTTATCCCAGCGTAAGTATTGCATTGACCTTCTGAAAGATGTTGGTCTCTCGGGTTGCAAACCAGCGGAAACACTGATGGAAGTCAACCATAAGTTGTGTGCTCAAGGATCTGAGGCTGACTCTCTACTTCCAAATCCAGAATACTATCGTCGTCTTGTGGGAAAACTGATATACTTAACCGTTACAAGACCAGATATATCATTTGCGGTTGGAGAGGTTAGTCGGTTTATGCATACCCCAGGGGTTTCTCACCTTCAGGCAGTAGAACGGATTCTCAGATATTTGAAGACTCTCCTGGGCAAGGACTTGTGTATAATCCATCTTCCTCCCTTTCTCTTATTGCATACTCTGATGCGGACTATGCGGGCTCGTTGGATGATCGACGTTCAACTACTGGTTTTTGTACGTACTTTGGAGGAAATCTTATCACATGGCGGAGTAAGAAGAAGACGGTGGTTGCTCGCTCGTCTGCTGAGGCTGAGTACCGTGCGATGGCAGCCATTACATCAGAACTAACCTGGCTGGAAAGTCTTCTAATGGATTTGGGAGTTAAATTATCCTCACCATCGACGTTGTTTTATGACAATTAAGCTGCAATACACATTGCAAAAAATCATGTGTTTCATGAGAGGACTAAACATATTTAGGTTGATTGTCACTTCATTCGAGAAAAGGTTCAATCAAAGGAGCTAAGACTTGAACATGTTCCTGCCTCTGGGCAAGTTGCTGATGTCCTTACCAAGGCATTGCCTCGCAAGATGTATTACCAGTTCTTGTCCAAGCTTGGTGCCTACAACTTGTACGATCCAGCTTACGGGGAAGTGTTAGATGATATAGGGAAAAATGATGTAAAGGCCCATTTATAGGCCCATTTCTCTTTTCTCCTTTAGTCCCACATCCTTTGCATAGGATTATTTCTCCTTCTCTTCCCTTATATATTTGTATTCTCTCTTGTATTTTACATATGAAGAAGTATCTATAAGGTTTGCCCATTGTTTTCTACAACCCCATACCCTCCACAAAACAGTCACGTCCCACTAGACAATCCCTATTTCCCCCCGCAAACCCCACTCTGTCAGTCACCGTTGCCTCAAATATTCCACCGGCGCCACTCCCGGAATAGAAGCCCTCACATCTCCATCTACGGGATCTCCATTTCACACCAATACCGCCTAATTTGTGTCTTTATTTTTATGGATCTATGTTCTCTTTATTATTGTATGTTAGTGTCAACATATATATTCGTGTGAATCTATAGTATTGTGGAATTTGCTCTAGTTCTTTTTTTGATTGGCAGGAACTATTCACCACACACTCTCGCTTTGGCCCTCAAAGTAGAGGAACGCCAAAACCTACTTTTCCAAAAGAATAATTTAGTCTTGCTTTAATTATCTACGCGTGATTTAATTTTATTACCTGCTACTAATCTAACCATTGGGTTTGTGTGCATTGCATGTAGCCACTTAGGTTTGGAGAGTTGTTTTTCAGTACAACGCCTAGGATGCATGTTAGTATTTACACACATTAAACCTACCTTGCATCAGTTGGTATTTTTATTCATTAGATTGTGTGCATGCTTTCACTTCCTTTTAGGGTTGGTCATGGGTCCATTGCATTTGTCATGTATTTCTTGCATTGCATATAGGGTTAGGGCATCGCACATGCTCAACCTATAGATTCGTCATGCATCAGTTAGTATCAAATCCCCAGGTTTGGGGTCTATTTTGATAGGAAATCATTGAGTCTATAGGTTCCTTCATGGTTAGTTATTGTCATCATCCATCTCCTCTACTTGATAATCCAGAGTTCGTATATGCTCGACTAAATAGGTCACCATCATAAGAAAAACATCACGCGTCTGGATCATCTAAGTGTTTCGAAAATAGAAATGTCGGAAGCTGAATTTCAACTATACCCTCTCCATCGATTCATCGCATGGATGCTCACTTTGAACGCCTGAAAATCGTCTTAAAAGGAACTGAATGAATAAAGCCTATGGGTTTAGGTCAAGTTACTGATGCGTTTAGTAGTGCTCCCACTGGAACGAAAGGCCCGACGCCTAACTTTGATACATGCCATCATGACGATGTTCATTGCCATATGAGTAGTATACCACTTGAGTATGGGATTGCATCAGATCATGACCATGTCTTATATGTGGAGAGAAAAATTATTGTGACTAGTGAGCATGGTCACGGGTGTGAGGATGACCAACCCAGTGACCCTATAGTGGTATATCTGACCTCAACATCCCATATAGACCGAGTTATTTTGTCGACCATAGGCCCATTCCTTGACACTCTTACCTATCGACCCACTCTAGAGTATAGGTTCTTTCCATTTCTCCCATGTCGACCTAAGTCTCTCCACAACCAGGAGCTAAGAGCCTATGGTTGGCCTCGTAGTGGCTTCCTTAATTATTTATGAGGGCACTATTGGGTGCAGCATTCCTTCACTTGACCCGTGACAATTTGCTACTTTCTTAAGGGAAAAAAGTAGTGTCATTTCCATAAGTTTTGGATTTAAAACAGTTGGGTAATCGCTTGATCCTACCATTCTTATCATGGCGTCGCCCAGGCAACGCCTAGGCGTCTAGGAGTCTGAATGTGTACAAGGCGTTGGACGCCTTGTCCATTTTATAAGAAAATAAGAATAGACTGCGGTTTTTATAAAAACTGCAGTCTACTCTACCCTAAACCCTAGAATAGACTGCGGTTTTTATACAAACCGCAGTCTATTTTAGGGTTCAGGGTAGAATAAGAACCGCAGTCTATTTTACCTATTTTATAATCGTAAGTCATAAATTTACATTTCACAGCGACTTTTTACAACCGTTGTTTTGTGTGAAAACCTTCTGGCGATTTTATGAAAGTTTTTGTCTTTGTTTGCTTCGATCTAGTGATTCTTCTTCGACATATGTTGGTCTGATTGTGTCGGACATATACCTCAAATCTTAAACACACGGCTCCTCCAATCCTTCTCTCATTTAGGTATACCATTTCTTCATTTTCTTAGTACTTCATCTTCATTTTACTGTCTAGTTGTACTGTAAAGGTGTTGAATCTCCTTCCTAGTGTTAATATATTAGCAGCTCTTTATTATATGTATGGTAGTTTCTTCTTGACTTTTCTCAATACTTCATTTCATTGTCTTACTTTTTTCTTTTTACTTCGTGTATTAAATGGTTTTGAGCATGAGATTGTGTATCATCCACATTAATGTTAGTGCATTTCTTATACTTGATCACCAAGTTGAATTTCGCGAGGGATATGATTCATTTCATGTGCCTAGCCAACTGAAGCTTTGTTGAGTCTCCTTCCTAGTGCTGCTATATTAGCAGCTCTTTATTATATGTGTGGTAGTTTCTTCTATGTTGTTAACTTGCTATGATTAATCTGACAGCACTAACATAACAATATTTACTAACATATCATTATTTTAGTAATCTGATAGTACCTCAATATCATTACGGTTTTTTATGAATTTTATTTAGGGTTTTTGAATGGTTTAAAATTTTTTAAAGTTTTTCTATTATAGGAAAATGGCTAAAAAATATATATACATCAAAGTCAACAAGAGACATCACTAAAATGGCTGAATTGAATTGCTTAGACTGGAGGGAAAGAAGCTTAATATTTATGTGAGTTATGATGACCGCATTATTCTCGGGCCTAACACAAAAAAATTGATGAGTTTTGTGAGTTCCCTTGTGAAGTATAATGTGTCAATTATATATACTGAATAGAAGGAAGTTGATAAACATCTTAAGGATCAATTATGGGAAAAATTAAATGTATGTAATTTTGTTATTAGTTATTACACAACTGTGTTTTTTTGTTAATTATTAATTAATATTGTCTATTATTTTTAGCTTTATTTTGATGGTATTGATGTTCTTCGCAATGCATTACTTAAAAATATGGGTGAAAGTTGGAGGACTTGAAAATCAAAACTTTTTGTCGCATATGTAAAAAATGTTGATTTGGAACATCGATACATTGTACCTCTCAAGTATAACTTTATTACTCCTAAAGATTGGAGAGTTTTTGTCGACCATGACACAAATTCCACGTGATGAGTTATGTAAAGCTGGTTATAAAAGAAAGACTGGTGAATATATTAATAAAAATGCAGCTATTTTGACATGTAAATTGTAAGTGTAAATGTATCATTTCATCATTTGTAAATTATCAATTGTAATATTTTATTTTTTATTAGTAAATTTACTAAGTTATCTGCATTAATATTTATTGTTTTTGCTTAAAATGAGTTGTCGAGCCAAGATGCCTAGAATGTTGAAAATGTGTCAAAGGAAATAGATGACAATCTTGCCTTTGTTTTAGGCAAAGAACATCCAAACGGGGTTAGAGCTGGTGACAAGTTTTCCACCATTAAAAATTTTTCAAGAATGATAGGCGGAGCGAGAGGAGATCACCAGTTTGTTTTGAAGATGTGGAGACTATAGTCCACGAAAAATTGAGTCAGCAACACAAATATATACTCAAGCAACAACAAGAATATATGACTAATATGACCAACAATAAGAATATTGAGTCGACAACAACAAGCGCATCAAACAGAGATGAGTAGTATGGAGAATCAAATGGAAGAACTTATGCGCATGTTTAGTGCTGGAACTAGAACAATCACATCCACAAGTGCTGCACTTGCACCCGAAACCTCTCAAGACATATCTTAGGTATTATTATGTTTAATTATTTATGCTTTTGTGGAATGTCATGTTTTCTTTTTGTTGACCAGGTAATTAATAAATTTTTTTTTATTTTTGGTTTATCGCATATTTATATGCATCATCATCACAAAAAGAAGTGCCTGAAACATCACATGAGCGTTCACTTTCTCCGATATAATTAATATTTTTGACTTTTATATAAGCAATAATGATGTAAAAAATATAATTTTTTTTAAAATTAAAACAGAATACGGGTGAATTTATTGTCATGTTACCCAGCTTCATTAATATGATAAATAAAGAGAATAAAATAACATCTATAGTATTTGGGACTGTTGAATCAACAAGTACATACTTTGAAATTCTAAAATTATACTATTTTACTAATATGAAAAAAAAAATAAAGTTAACATTATATTAGCATGTATAAAGTGACTATCAAATATTATAAATTTTAGTTTTTTTTATTAATATATAAATTGATTATGAATTTACATGTTTTTTACAGGAATATAGAATCCCAACTAAAGAAAATTACATGCGAAAGAATTATTTCTTTTCATAATCCAACTTTTAGTTTTTCTTTTGATGAAAATATGCCAAGACGCATTCAAAGTCACGATCCGAAGATCTAAATATCAGGTTTAATCAACTCCAATCAGATTCTTTATTATTTATGCCTTATCATATGTCGTAAGTATCAATGATTATTTATATTTTTATTCTAATTAAGCTATTAATTATTTAATTTGTTTCACATAGAACATTAGATGTTGGTTATTATTGATTGCAGTATAAATACTATTTATTAGCTTGATCTATTAAATAATGACATACATGATGATATTAAAAATGTCAATACAATGTAACTTTATTAATTAGTTTTTTTTTCTATTTGGAAATTAATTTTTATATAAACTAAATAAATTTAGATTTTATAAAGTGCATTTAAGGGTTTGACAAAGGATCGACATATCTATTTTCAGAAATCAGAGGTTTTAAAGTAAAAGCCGATAAGTTATATATTTTGTAATTTTTAAAATATTTAAATATTTGATATTAAAATGTTTACCAATTGTTTTTTTAGAGTCCAAAATAATCATATAGTATTCAATATGGGTATTACATCATGTATTGTATGATTGATATAGTTGATGATCTTAAGACTATGATAATGTCATTATTGGTAAATTAACTGCATATAAATCGATAAATGATAGTAATTATGTTGATTTGATTTTAACAAACATTTTTTTTATTGAAGATCTATGATGAAATGACCCAATTTACGTAAGAGAAAATTGATAATATTCGAAATAAGATTTGTGGTTATATAATTAGTACATGTAAATAATAATATGAGATATAATTGAGCATGACCTCTAAATTGTTTATTATGTAAAACAAATGAACAATGACTTTCTTTGATCTTCTTAACTTCGACGTATAGCTTCTTCTGCATTATTCATTTGATACTTTTATGTCTCAAGCGATAAAAAGTGATTTCTTTATCTTATCATATATTCATCTTTCAATATTTTTTCTTTTAGATTGGTTTCTTTAGCTTAAAAAAACAAGCGTTTTCATTATTTTAATCACTTTATCATGTGTCCATTTCTAATAAGTTTAAGAATATCAACAAGTTTGGAGTCTCTCTGGGACATATAACTTTGCATTTTATAGGTCTTGTTTGTGAAAGATGGAAAATGAAAACAATAATAGTCTTGCTCCATCTGTTGACAACAATGATCTTCATTCAAAAATAGATCCTAAAAGAAAAACAAAGTCAAAAGATCCTGGATGCAAGTATGGACATTGCCCCGACCTGAAAGATAAAAATACTGTTAAATATTATTTGTGTGATAGATTGATCAAAGGTGGAATCAAAAGGTTGAAACAACACCTATAAAGTGGATATGAAGATGTATCAAATTTAAGACAACTTCTGAAATAGTAGCTAAGAAGCATTCAAATTTAAATGATAAAAAAATGTGAATTTGACTGTTGATGATGATAATGTGAATTTTACTGCTGATGATGATAATGAGAGTGAACAAGAAATAGAGTGAATAGGTTCACAGAAAGTATCATCGGAATTATCTACAGCTAAATCTGCATTTATCCCAAATTCTGGGATAAGTGCTAAAAAGAGAAAAGTAATTCACTTACCACAAAGAGGGGCCCTATGGATGCTCATGTGAGACGTGCTTCTGACGTGCTAAAGATGTTGCTCAAACTACTATTGAAAGATATTTTAGATCTGCTGAAGAGAAAAAGAGAGTTGATAGTTGTTATTGATTGGTTTTATGAATGGAAATTTCATTCAATGCAACAAAGACACAAAATTTTGAAGTAATGCTTGAAGTAGTTGGACAGTATGTGTCTAATTATAAAGACCCTAGTTATCATAATTTATGAATCTCTTTGTTATTGAATACAAAGGATAAAGTTAAGGAGATGGAGACAATGTATCAATCGTATTAGAGAAGATATGGTTATACTCTTATGTCAAATAGTTGGACAGACAGGAGAGAGAGACATTTGATCAATTTCCTAGTCAACTATCGAGAAGAACTTATTTTATGGGTTCTATAGATGCATCCAGTCATATTCAAGATGTTACAATATTATCAGAATTGCTTGATAGTAAGATTAAAGAGATAGGAGCAGAGTATGTTGATCAGGTAAACTTTTTGATTATACTAATTTTCATATTTCATATTTAATAGTCTACAACTATAAATATATAAAAAGTTAAGTTTTATGCAGTTGATAACTAAGAATGTTTCTAATTATAAGGTAGCTAGTAATATTTTAATGGAGAAAAGACCCACATTATTCTGGACTTCATGTGCAATTCATTGCATTGATCTCATACGAGAAGATATAGGCAAGCTACAACAAAACAAAATAGTGATAAGAAAGGAAAAGATGATTACAAATTTTATCTACAGGCGCACTCATTTACTTAATGCAATTAGAACTACTATAAGTTATGAACTAATGAGACATTCAGTGACTAGATTTGCCACATCATTCCTTGCTCTACAAAGAGTATTTAAGCATGAGGAGAAGCTAAAATTATTCTTTGTATCGCTTTTGTGAAATGTTGCTAATTTGGAAAAAACTGAAGCCGAGAAACAAGTCGTTGAAACAATACTTTCAACTATTTTTTGGAATGGAATAAGAGATTGCCTAAAAGGAGGAAAATCACTAATTATCGTTTTGTGATTAATAGATGAAGATGAAAAGTCAGCTATGTCTGAAGTATACGTGGTAATAGAAGAAGCTAAATAAAAGATCAAAAAATATTTTGATAATAAAGAAAGATAATATAAAAAGATTATTGAGATTGTTGAAAATATGTTGACAAATCAATTGGAGCAAAAATTGTACAGGGAAGCTTTGTTTTTAAATCAAAGTAAATATTTTAAATATGAGGAGAAACATAATGATGATACTTAGAAATTTCAAAATGCTATCAATAATATTATTGCAAGACTAGTGTCTGATCAACAATTGTAAGAAAAGATTGCAGAGCAAGGTACTAGCTACAAAGTATCTTGAAATAGTTTTGGAAATTCTATGGCTATTAGGCAACGAACCACTTTAAATCCAAGTAAGTATTGATTAAGCTTTTATTTTTTTCTTAAATTATTTATATGTTAAATAATTTATATTTGTTCTAAATAAATAGTGGATTGGTGAGGTGCACATGGAGGACTGAATGTTGACCTTACAAAGGTAATTTTACGCATACTTAGTTTATGTTATTTTTCTTCTAATTGTGAACGCAACTGGAATACTTTTGAGTTTGTAGTTATACTAATATTCAATATAAAATTTGATATTTTTTATGTCTACTAAGTACTTTGTTGTGGATATCGGCCGACATGCCCGACATATCGGCCGACATGAAAATTTGGGAGTTAAAAAGCCATGAAACCATTTTATGTTTCGTTCGTGGTGTTTTGAAAAAATGGACCGATATATCGTTTTAACAGATATACCGGCCCCAAAAAACTGGCATATCACCCGTTTTTTTATTATTATTTTGTTTTTTATTTATAATCAATAGACTGTTAATTTAACTCAACCCCCCCCCCCCCACCCCTGCATAGGTCATTTGACAACGCCGCTCCTACCCTAGCTCTCCCTCGCGCTTTCCACTGGTGTTCTCGCTCACTCACTCTGTTGGTGCTCTCCCTCTCTCGTGCGCCGTCGGCACTCTATCTCACTGGTTCTTTCTTCTCCCTACTCGTCGGTGCTCTCTAGCTCTCTAGCTCTCTGGTTCTCTGGTTCTCTAGTGCTCTCTAGCTCGTTGGTGCTCTCCCACTCTCATGCACTGTTGGCACTCTATCTCTCTAATTCTTTCTTCTCCCTACTCGCTGGTGCTCTCTAGCTCTCTAGTTCTCCAGTGCTCTCTAGATTGATGGTGATTTCACTTTGGTTGTTCTCTCCTCTCTAGTGCTCTCAATCTCGTAGTCTCTCGTCTTCTATTGTTGGTGCTTTCGATCTCGGCATTCTTTCAGCTGGTGCATTCTTCTCCCTACCTCCCCCTCTCATTATCTCGCTCTGTATTTTTATTTTTTGTGCTGGTTGTTGTTGTCGTGTTGGTTGTTGTACTTGTTGTTGATGTCATATTATCATACTAGTTGTTGTCATGTTATCTTGTTGCCTTGCTCCATGCTGCCTTATTGGCCAGTTGCCCTACTGTCGTGCTCCCTGCTGCCTTATTTGTTGGCTGCCTTACTAGTTCTATAGCATGGTGGTTGTCTTGCTGGTTGATGCCTTATTGGTCTGTTGCCTTGTGGGTTGATGGCTTATTGATTACTCCCTGCTGCATTATTAGTTGTTGACTTATTGATTACTTCCTATTGACTTATTGATCTTGTTGTTTGTTATTTTTATTTGGCTCATTTATGAGTCAACAAATTATTTGAAATACATTTATTACTAGTTATTTATCCAACTTCATTTTGCAATTGATGATGCATGTATATCCAACCTCATTTTTAGTTGTATTGTTGGTGCCTTTTGATAAATAAATTGTGGGATGCAAGATCTAAAGGGTTCATCCGATGAAAATCATATTTTATCTATTTTGCTGACTATCGATGAGTCCTTAAGTAATAAAAAAAAGTTATGTTTGAAATTTAATTTTTAAAAATTTGATCATAAAAATAATATATAGTTACAAGTTTTTTAAGATTACTAGTTTTAAAAAAAAATCTATCATTAAAGTATTGCATGTTAAATGTTACATATAGCTTTTAATATTTAAAAGTACAATAGGTTGTAAAATAGTTAGTACTATGACATGTATAAATAATAACATTTAATTACATATATATTTAATTAAATATTAAAATCCGATATATGATATATCCCCTGATATATAAAAACTAACATGAAAAACCAAAACTGACGTATCCCTGACATCCAACATCTGCAACCTTGACTAAGTACTAACAAGTTTATAGTTATCTTAATTCAGATTCACACCAAGAAAAGAAATAGATTGAAGCATCAAAGGCCTAATGAACTTGTATACATTCAGTATAATCGACGTCTACAAGCACGATTCTAAGAAAGATGTGAAAAAGGAAGAAATTACAATCCTTTAATGCTTGATGAGCTAGATTGGAGTAGTGAGTTGATGATAAACTAACCAAAGGATGTTTTAGTTTTTGATGATGATAATCTCACATGGGAAGCTGTAGAGAGAGCTATTGGGACAGGAGCTCAAAATTTACAAAATGGAGCTAGAGCTAATCTTCAACTTATAGTTGAAGGGGATGAAGATTTATAACATTTTTTATTTGTCAATGATGATGAAGATATTGATGATAATTATGGACAAATGGTGAGTACCTCAAACCAACCGAGCACAAGCAATGCCAATGATCAATTACTAGATGCATGGTTGTTATGATCGCAATCTGTATCATAGGATCTTACGATCCTACGATCAAGATTTTGTTAATCGATCCAAATTTTGTAAAGCGATCCACGGTCCAATCCCACCATCTGATCTGATCCAACCTCGAAACGATCTCATCTACGATCTTGATCCTAACAACCCTGACTAGATGATGGTTCTATTTGATCATTTTATGATTGTTTAAAGCTTTTGTTAAAAATATTATTCATGCTGGTTCACTTTTCTCGTGTTTCATGTTCAATTGACTATGATATTATGAGGAAAAACTAGTGTGTATGATGATGATATTTTGGATTTGACTATGATACTATGATATACTTGTGTTAACTTTTCTGGTTCACTTTTCTTGAGTATTGGGATATCATGGATATTAGATACATAGTGTAAACTATGCTATAAAACAACTGTTGTTGACTTGGGGCAGTCAACCTGTGCTAGAAACTTGGTATTAGTGGAGATTCTTTGATTGTTTCTTATTGAGTTGACTACGGTTATGAATTTCACATTAGAGTATTATTGATTTGCATTTATGTAGTTAAATTTTGCGCTTTTTTTTCTATATCGCTTTCAAAGTTTTAGTAAGCTTTATTAAAACTGATTTTCAATGATGCAGAGCAATCATGAATGTGTCTAACTGAAGTAAAACTATATTGCTTTCAAAGTTTTAAAAAAATAACTGGAATAAACAGCGATTTTTATAAAAATCGCTGTCTTTGTAACTTTACACTGCGGTTTTTATAAAAAATGGCAGTCTAAAGTCTGTCTGTAGACAACAATTAGTATAAAAATCGTTGTCTTTTTGACTATACACTACAGCTTTTATAACCGCAGTGTAAAGTCTGTCTTAGACTACGATAAGGCAAACTATCGACTATGATTTTTATAAAAACAGCATTCTAAAGTTTGTCTTAGTTTTTTTTAAATGTCTAGATGTCATCTTGCGACTTGCACGTCTTATTGTCGCCTTGACTTGCGCCTTATCGCCTAAGCGTCCAGGCACCCGGTGCTTGCCTTGGTTCGCCTTGACACCATGACAAGAATGGATCCTATAAGTGGTATCAGAGAGAAGTCGTGGGTTTGAGACCGGGGTGGGGCACTGATAAAATCCTTAAATTGCTCCCTACCCATGTGGGTCCGCCGGGTCAGGAGGCCATGTGGCAACCCTACCTTTGAGCCATGTGGTGCACCACCTCTGTGTTATATGGGGCCCACCTCTTAGCTGGCGGGTCATGCTGGATGTTGGGGGGGTTGTTGGGTCCAATGTTCCTTCACTTGACCCGTGACGCTTTGCTACTTCTTTAAGGGGAAAAGTAACACCCTTTTCTACAAGTCCAGGCTTTTGAAACAGTTGGATAAAATTTTTATCTTACAACCACCGTCTCTGTCGAAAATGCTCATCTGGAGGATCATCCTATTATTAATGAATTCATTGTTGAAGCTCCTGATGAGCCCCTTGGTGAAACACTACTTGTGATGGTAAAACTCAGATGAGTGACTCGTTTACGAGTACATAATGATTGGCATCTCTTCAAATTACATCCATAAACTTACTCAGAAAGCGGATTCTGAGTTAAGCATTGAGTACAACCTTTCTTTACATTCACGTGATGATACTCTTGAAGTTTTGAGAGGCTATATATGGCCCCTCGCGCTCTTTGATGAGTTCTTGGAAACCATCTTTTGTCCCAACATACAAGTTTTTCATTCTTAGAGACAATTGTGGCACTCTAGAATCGCATCCTATCATCAATGTCACTTGTATGTACTCGGGTGATCGTCGCACTTATGATAAATTTTCATGCATGCCTTTGGGAAAGCCACCTTAACGAGCTTTTTCATTTTAAAGACAGTCAACGCAACCCAGAGTTAAACATTTGGTTCGACGTCTTAGACATTCGTTCGAGTGATTGTTGCATTCGCAACGCATTCTTTTATACACTGCTAAGTGAGCACCATGTCGCATCACAATCTCTAAGAGACATTTGGCATGTTATGAACTCGTATTTTGGTTTTGATGTCTCATGCAGTCATTTAGGTATTTTTCGTACGCTCGATGAGTATTTCTACATTCCACTCAAAGAGACTTCTGATAGGCCACCCCATATGAGACATTCAGTTGGTTGTCGGACTTCCCCTAGAGAACATGTCATGTTCATTGTGTTCATTTGCATTATTTGCATAAGCCTGTCGAATTGTTTGTTCAATATTAAAATCTGTTATATGAGACAATCTGACGGAGGATCATTATTAGTGATGAATCATATAAGGATCAATTTGTCTTAGCTGCAGCGGTTAGAGAAACTGTGGTGGAAAGCAATGATGGAATAATCAGTTATTTTGCAGGGTTGTAATAGAATTTTTAAAACTATTTAGAAGAGCATCGTTTACAGTGTTGTTTCAAACAGAGAAGTTGTTTAACATGTTTGGCAAAACAGTTGTGCGATGTGTAGTCCATTTTTTAAAGGTTGATGTTACTAGCAAACCCAGTTTGGTTTCTAGCAAACCATTACTATTAGCAAACCCTCATTTTTCAAAATGGATATTTGAAAACCATTTTGTTACTAGCAAACCAAAATAATTTTTTTTGAAAAAAAAAATTTGTTTAAAACATTCATTCTTTCAAAATAATCTGCTGCATATAATGACAGTACAAATGATTTCAAATGTATTCATTCAACCACTTATGTTAGCATTACAGGTGAGTCAAAATGCCACAAATGTTTAGTATGTTCAAAACTGTTTTTCAACAAAATATCATTATCTGCACCAAAATCTTTAAACAAAATATCGGTCAGTTTAGAAATATATTTGATTTCTAATTCCTATAAGGATGTGTTGTATATACGAGTTAAGTGTATATAAGAATATATACGTCTTTTTGAACTACGTCTTATACGCATAATTTCATGAGAAGTGTTCAACATGAAAGTTATAGATCTCAACGAGATCTACAATTTTCATGTTGAACACTTTTTTATTTGAAGTACTTTAGACCCCCGATTTGGACCCTGAAAAAGTTACGTCGTACATATCTACGGACGCCCGAGATCGGCGTGACTTTTTCGGGGGCCAAATCGGGGATATAAACGGCTTCAAATCAAAAGGTGTTCAACATGAAAGTTGTAGATCTTGTTGAGATCTACAATTTTCATGTTGAACACTTTTTGATTTGAAACACTTTAGACCCCCGATTTGTCCCCTGAAAAAAGTTAAGTCGTACATATGTACGGACGCCCGGGATCGGCGTGACTTTTTTCGGGGGTCAGATCGGGGATCGGCGTGACTTTTTGATTTGAAGTCGTTTAGACCCCCGATTTGGGCCCCGAAAAAAATCACGCTGAAAATCTGTACGTTCCGTGCATGTCTTTTTTAGGGCTCAAATTGGAGACCTAAACGGCTTCAAATTAAAAAATGATCAACATGAAAGTTGTATATCTCATCAAGATCTACAACTTTCATGTTGATCACTTTTTCAAATGAGAAATATTTGGGGCTCAAAATTCAAAAATGTAAAAATTGCCAAAAAATAAGATTGGTTTGCTAGTAGTAATTTTTGGGAAGAGAAAAAAATGCAAAAAATGACATAATCTGTTTTTTTCTGGTTTGCTAGAAATGAAAGTGAGTTTGCTAATAACAGCACCCTTTTTAAATTTAGAGACAAAAATAATAACATAATGCAAACTCTGTCTTGAACATAAGGTTATTTTCAAAATTATAGTAAAAAACAGACACTAATCATATGGTATGTTTTCAAAAAAACTCATAAGTGTTCATAGTCTTGAACATGAGACATATCTTTCGATCATCGAACGTTAACTGCATAAGAAAAATAAATATAATTATTGAATTGTATATTTATGTTTACAATATTAAACATCACAATGTATTATACCAGTGATATTTCTTGAGTTGATCTGCAATGTAGTCAATGTTCTTGGACATTTCAGTAGCTCCTGTTTGCTCAAATGTATTAGGTTCATGTTCGGATTTTGATCGATAATTCTTGGACAATTATTTGGTCACAGATCGTACGCCTTTGAATGAACAAAGCTTTTGTTCTAATCAAATTCATCAAACTCGAGTCGGATCGCGATGGATGTCTACTAATATAGTTATGCAGTGTCATCATAGCCACTACAATGACATGCTATTTTGAGAAATCATACTGAGACATTTTTTTATGTATGCCCCACTTTTTTTCCCATACACCAAAACTCTTTTTGATCACACTACGGAGCGAGGAGTGTGTTTTATTAAATATTTCACAACGTCCTTCTATTCGGTGATTCCCTCAAGCAAAGTCCGGCAAGTAATATCTAATTTCCGGAAAAGATCTAAAAAGCCTATTTTCCAAAGGATAACCAGCATCTACAAGATAATATTTACCTTTAATATTGAAAAAGATCGGATATTAGTAAATGTGATATTCATTTAAATTAACATATTGCAAAAAAAAATTATATAACATCATATACATACTTTCTGGTGGAAATAGAAATTTACTTATCGGATCCCTCAATGTGCGATGATATATGTAGGTGTCATGTGCATAACCCTCCCAACCAGGAACAACATAGGTAAAACACATATTGAAGTCGCAAACCGTCATCACATTTTGAGTTGAGCTACGGTGATGACCAATGTACGTTACTTGATTTTCAACAGGTATACGTGCATCAACGTATGTATCATCAATTGCTACAATACAATCCTTTAAAACGACATATATCTATCATTTTGTATGTGTGAAGGAATAGCACAAAATTGAGGATCAGTAGGGGAAATGTTGTGCATGGATAGATTTGTCAGAGCACGAACACCGATCATAAATAATCAATTTCTAGTCTTCATGGAATGTTGGAATCGTTCACCTGCTTTTCTGACTGTTTTATTGGGCCCCAAAATATAAATTATGACCGTCAAAACATCACTAGCTTAGGTTCTTGGTGTTCCTTTTAAACCATGATTTTGTTCTAGCAATGCTAACAAATAAAAAAAACACCTTGGTCATTTGAAACATGTGAAACCTCCAAGGATGTCCAAAAATTCACGTACCCATTTATGCCTAGTCTGAGATGATGTCATGCAAGGTGTTCTATCACAAAATAAAGAGATATACTCATTGATTATGCATACGCTCGATGTTACGAGATTGACAAACTGAGCGCATTCTTCTTGACGAGTTGCACAATAGTATAACGCTAATTTTCCATCCTCATCAATGTTAACAGCATCATCATCATGATTCTCAATTGACATTGTAGTGCCTAAAAATGTGAAACAACAATCATTACCAAGATGTAAGATATATCATAACTGAGATGATCTAAACATTAAAATAAAACATCAAGAGCATCAAAACCATACAAATTGCTAAGCATGACAACATACAAGTCCGAAGCAGAAATAACATAGACAAAAAGACATCATTTAAGCAAATTCATACAGTGATCTTAAGCCATTTCACCCGCCTATCCTCTAGGATACTCAAGAAGGTCACTCGATTCACTAGAGTTTGGAAATGAACTGTAGCAAAATGATACAACTTTCGGTCCTCGAAGATATCGGGATATTTTTCAAATTCTTAAATAGCCTATCGTGGTAGATATATACTTTATGGAACTGATGTTGAAACTAGTACTGTTACGGTTCCGGTTCGGTTTCGGTTCTACTAAATCGTGAACCGAACCGTTAAGGTAGCGGTTCTTTAAATTAGAACCAAAACTTTATTTTGTTTGACCGGTTCCGGTTCTGGTTCCGGTTCCAGAATAATTTTTAGAACCGTCATATCAACGGTTCCGGTTACAGTTAAACAAGAACCAAAATCAAACCAGCCACTAACGGTTCGGTCCGGTTCTATGCGATTCGGTCTGGTTCCAATCGATTCCAAGTAGAACCAAAACTAAATTTGGCGAAATGAATTGGGGAGGTCAAAAATAAAAAACCGGAGGGGGAATGTAAATCCGTTCAGTTTTTTTACAAGGACATCGATGTCCAGGGCCCGGGAGTAGGAATTTTGCATTATTCTAAGTGAGATTACTTTTTTGTGTAATATAATAAGTAATACTGAAAGTTAAAAACTAAAATCACAAAACCACAAAATTGCACTATACCGCACTGATTTTAAACCGCGCCAATTTTAAACCGTACTAAATGGTTTGGTTGTAGAGTGGCTTCGTTGGTTGCAAAACAACATAGTTTGCAGTGTTGTTTTTTACGGTGCAAAATCGACAAAACCGCGCCGCATCGTTTTCTTCGATAGGACATGATATTTCAATCATCACCATTAAGTACAAGTTGCTTTAGTTATTTCAGGAAAATGTATGAGTATAATTGAAAATACATTATATAATAGTGTAAAAATCAAAATTGTGCTGCAGAAACCGACTCCAAACCACACCAATGTCAAACCACACCAATGTCAAACCACACTGCACAGTTTTGGTGTGATGCGGTTTTGTTCGGTCAAAAATCAACCTCTTTTAGTGCGATTGCGATTTGGATCAAACCGCGCAAGTTTCACTCATACTAGTAAGTATAGATATTATAGATAGATTATAAAAAAAACAATATAATAAAATTATTATTAATAAATTATAATAATAAACGGGTTGCAGTTCGGTTCTGTTTCGGTCCAGTTCGGATCGGGTCTAAAAAACTTGGAACCGCTTGAGACTTGTATGTTGCGGTTCCGGTTTCGGTCCGAATAATAAAATGAAAGAATCACACCCGGACCAATGATGTTCACGGTTCCAAAATTCAAATCGGAATCCAAATAATTCGCGAACAGTTCGGTTCGGTTCTTTGCGGTTCCGGTTCGGTTTTCGGTTTTCGGTTTTCGATTTTAAGTGACAGTTCTAGTTGTAACGTGGTGCGTAATAGATTCTGAAGAAGAAAATAACTTCACAACAAGTGGTAACATAACCTGTTTTGTCCATATATCCCGCTTCATCCCTATTTGTTTTCTTTTTGAAGCAACTCCACTTTGTGAACTTTGACCAGGTACAGCTGAGTCAATATCATCACTTGAAAATGCATGTATTGCTTTCATTGATATAATCTTCACCATCATCAGATAAGTTTTCATCAGCAACTCTCCAGAAGAAGACATCCATACATTATCTCATGTGCCAACAAGTAAGCTGAACATTTTCTCTAATTTATCTTCAAGCTCCGTAGGTATTCCATCATAACGGAATTTCTTCACATTAGGAATCATCTATAAAATTGAAATAGCAATAAAAATTAAATACATTCTAACCAAACATCTATAAAATTAATAGCAAAAAAAATTAATATACATTCTAACACCAATCTTTTCCTTCCTCCAATCATCGGAAATGTCTATTATCCTGGGGTTCCAACCAAGACCGGTCTCACCTATTTTATGTTTGCGTCATAATTTTCAATCACGCTTCAATTGATCCATCTGTTTTTCATCTATGCACGACTGTAGTCCAAACCTATGCGCTCTTTGAAGTTTTTCATGCCCAAACCTTCTTTATTGAAATGACTAGTTAGTCAATTCCACCATTTTTTATTTGCCCATCTATGGGGAAAAAATAAGATCAATGCAAAAGGCCACAATTTCCTGAAATTCACAAAATGTTTAGGGTTGGGATAAACTCCTCATTTTATGGTCCCTCACTTTATCCCTGTGGACGTTAAAAAAATTCACAAAAAAAACCTTTTCTAAAAGGCCCACACCAATGGACTAATCATAAGGAACTACATATTGCAAAAGACCACCAAAATGAAGTACAATTCACGTGTAAAATACAACTACACCAAAATGAACTGCAGCAAAGCAGATTGTGTCATACAATTCACTAAAATTTGGGGTGATCGACAAAGTAATTTGAACCAGGTCTGAGTAATTGAGTGCAATACAGGTAAAATAATCCACATAATCCAGAAAACTAGAGATTTTTTGAGCATATGCACAGAAATTTTTCAAGGAATAATCAAGAAATAGGGATACATAAAACCTTGCAGAATCTCGCGGAGGCTATCGGGAAGAAATTCATTCGTGATCTGGAATAATCAGAGAAGACGCTAGGCTATCGGGAATAATCAGTGGAGAAATTGATGAAGAAATCATGGAAAAGAACAACTGTTGGCTGTGAAATGGGAAATGTGGAAGTGAAAAATCATGGAAATGAATGATTCTCGATACCTGCAGTAGACGCTAGGGCTCGGCGGCATGTTGAGCAATTAGTTGGCGGAGAACAAAGGTCAGCGGAGGCATATCGCCAGAGAATGATGGTCGCGGGATCGGGTGCGGAGAGGAACTCGCTAGAGCGACAGGCGAAAAGCGAGGTGCAGCACCGCGATTTTTGGAGTCGTGAAAACGACTCCAAAATCCCCTAAATTGTGACCCGTGCGTGGCGGAAGTTCGCACTGGATATCCAAATAAAGATGTTTGGCGGGGCAGTGTGAAAAACAGTAACACACTGCTCCCAAAATGCCCCTCCAAATAGAGCCTAAATCTCATGCAAATGTTCACAGACGTGAACAAGTATTTCATGAAGGCAGACAACTAATCGTGAGAATCCACATAGAGAGGCTCCCTCGGAGAACTGCCAAAAAATCGAGCGTCAGGCGAATAGGTCCCCCAAATCATGAGAATGATCGGAGCAAATGCCTAAAAGCTTGGTATCCCTAAGGGTATGGGTATCCATCTCGTATCTAATAGTGAGGACTTGACGTCATACCACGACCACGAGCCTCACGAGTTTGTGGACCTGTATCTGGAGTTCTCCCTAAACCTGCACTACCACATCCCCAACCTTGGGCCCAATCAACTCCTGAGCCACACCCGTCTTTTGATCAATTGTCTATGGCTTCACCGTTGGCAACATCGATCGCACCAAAACCACCAACATGTGACTTGAGCGCAGAGAGCATTACAAAGATAGTATCTTATGAGTATGTCCCCTCTTTGAACGGTCCTTCATGCTAATACTTAGTACATTGGAGGGGGCGCCCTTCCATCGACGACACTTGAATACTTCCTGCAAAGCTTGCCCCACTCGCCACTAGAATTCGACTACAGTATGATCGTCTCCATTCAACGCAGAAGAGGGATTTTCAATCAGGGGAGTTGATGGGAACACCCACCACATATGGTTCGCCGCATGGAGGGGCCTATGTTCATGTATTCATGCTGGAGCATGATCGAATCGACGACGACTCCAAGGATGAGTCCGGATTTTAATTTACTTGCATTTTCTATATTAGAGAAAAATGAATATATAGGAAAAGGTAAAAGGATATTCCAACAAAAAAAAATATCAACATAAGAAGATAGATATTGAAGATAAGATGCTAGGCATTAAAAAAAATTTATATATATCTTATTATATAAAGTAATATAGGTATTTGAAGGCACACCATAGATCAAACAAGAGCCATTGGATCATGAGAGAAAGCATGAGATGGGGGAGAGAGTTGGGAGAAAGAGAAGAGGGAGAGAGAGAAAGAAAGAGAGACAGTAGAGAGAGGGAGAGAGGGTGGCCGGGTTTTTATATATATATATATATATAAGTAAAGAGAGAGGAGATGAGAGTGTGAGGGAGAGAGAGCTAGAGAGAGAGAGAGAGGGAGGGAAAGGAAGAGAAAGAGATAGCGAAAATAATATTTTTACGTCAAATGAAAAAAAATTTTACTAATGTATATTTTTTACGATCATTTTGAGTACTCATATGTATATGTTGTGGACATAACCCGTCTTGATGCGGGCGCAACTTGCTGACACATCGAACACGTGCGAAGCCCGTGTCGAGGCGTCAGCATGTTGCCCGCCTGGATGTGGTCAAAGGCCGCCCGAGAGCATTGAGCACGGGCGTAGCCCGTGCGAAGATGCTCGTGTATACATATACATGTATATCTTGTATATCTATACATATACATGTATATCTATAGATATACATGTATATATATAGATATACATGTATATATATAGATATACATGTATATCTAGATATACATGTATATCTATATATATACATGTATATCAATATATATACATGTATATCTATATATATACATGTATATCTATATATACTAGCATCTTTGAACGGGCTCCGCCCGTTCTCGATACGTCACTGCGGGCTTCGCCCGCTTGGCATTTAAGCGGGCTTCGCCCGCCCCCCCGGCGGGGTTCATCAGTCCCCCAACGGGCTTCGCCCGCCCCCCCCCCCCGGCGAGCTTTGTGGAGGACTTCGTCCGCCCTAGTAATTTTTTTAAATTTAAAATTATTTGAATTTTTTATTAAAATTTAGTTGTATTTATGAGTTTTTTTATTAAATTTGAATTTTTAATAATTTAATTTATTATTTTAAAAGAAAAAATTTAATTTAAAATTAAAAAAAAACATAACCGAGCCCCCCTTCCCCCGCTTCCGCCTGCATCCTCCCCCTTCCCTGTCACCGGCGGCCTGCCTGGCGCCCACCGGCGGGTTCGCCGCCCTCCGGCGAACACGTCAGGGGAATTAAAAACGCAACACAGCCCCCCCCCCCCCCCCGGCTTTCGCCTGCTGCTACTGCGGCTTCTCTGTCGCCGCCGCCTGCTGCTACTGCGGCTTTCGCCATTAAAACTTTTCTGCACATAGAGATACAAGCAGCATGGAGGAACACCTTTTTTTTATTGACTGCAAGACATATGAGGTAATGCCTCTCGGAATAAATTTCTTTTGAGTTAAAAATCAATTTTTGTATGTTTTGCTCTTTTTTCCTGAGTTTTTTTATGTATGATTTCTGTCCTTAAATGCAATTGATAGATGTCTGATTCTAAGTGTTTTATGTGAGTTTAATGTATGGCTTTTGTTTTTCCTCATTTTACTGAACAAACATTGATTTTTGAACAGGATGAAGGCAAAAAATGTCATAAAAAGAGCAGGTTAGTTGGGCTTGACCCAAAGAAAGTAGGGGGTGCATTCTTAGTCACGCTCTGTGCTCATTAATGTTGTATTGGTGCATAACAGATATTTTTTCCTTTTGCCAATTATAATATTTATGAAAGATAAAATAACTAAATAAGATGTGAAATGGCTTCCACTACGCTCAAGGAATCTGTAAAACCCCCTTTTTTTTCCTTTTTCGAACACCGGGGTCTTAGCCCAGAATTGCCGTTTTGCGGTGCCACCGACACACGGGAAGGCCGTCACTACAAAACGCCAATTCTGCCGGCCCTTTTCGATCACAAGAGAGAGAAGTAAGTATACATAAAATGTAAACAGGTCCAAAGAAACACACATATAAAATGAAATCACATTCAGTCCATCAGTAAATAATAATAGAAAGTACTGCAAAGATCAGTTCAGAAGAAATATAAAGAAACGGGCTCGAGCCCGGTACATCAGAGTCCTCACTACAAATCACTCATCGCGGAAGCTATAAAAATACTAATCACTCACGGAGCTGGTCGCAGGTGCCCCGGTGCTAGACTGACCCACCTCCATGCGCACCGTACTCCGTTGGTGCTTGTCCCTGGACTGCTGGTCCATGTCTCCCATCCAGAGCTCATGTAATGTTGTGGTTCGAAAACCATTAGTCATAAAGACTAAGTCCTATCATCCCCTACCCCTCCCTCCACGACTCCTAAGCACCGAGCGGAGAGGAGGAAAGGGAAGCTATAAAGGTGGAGAATAATCAAGCAGATGACGATGGAGCTAGTCTAACAACTATCATGGTGTATAAACAACTATCTAGAATAAAGTATATCTAGCAATTCTACGATAGTGAGCAGTAAGGTAGACATGTGGTAAGTAGTATAACAAAAGAAAATAAGTAGAACAAGTAAGTAAATAAGTAAGTAACTTTAACTTATATGAATGCTCATACAAACTTATAAGTTAAGGGGTCTTCTGCAAGGCTCCCATCGTATAAAACGTCCCATACCGATTTATACGTTGGGGTGTCGGTTGTATGCAAATATGAGTGTAGTGATATGTTATGTCATGATTCATGCAAGTGCAACTCACGCACACGACTCTATGCGCACAGACCTTTAGTTCCCCCTATTCGGGCAACTAGCTTCACTCCCAGGAACCTCCGTAGTGGCAAACGGAGACAGTGGGTCGGGCCCCTAACTCCTAGGCGAGTATCCACACTACCGGGCCTAGCCCTTCCGTAAGCCCCTAGAAGAACACAACCTAGAGTATCTGCGTACTTGTGCTGGCTATATCCACCAGAATTTCCTTGGCTAAGTGTCCCACACCGCCGAGTCAACGTACCGATGTCGGTGTGAAAGACAATCAAATACCGAAGACCCACCACCTTATTCTGTACTCAAAACCCTCGAGCCCCCGGCTCCCCGGACTGTCTCGTCCGTGCATCTACCTTCAGAGCTACCGTCTGAATGGCAACCAAACCAACTTATTCTACCTCCCTAGCTACCGGGGTGTGTGTATGTGCAACCCTAGTTATACTAGTTGCTCTTTTAGTTTAATATTCCTACAGTTTACGTTAGCCCAGGACTGCCCCCGGTATTCCCCGTGAAGGGCTCTCAAAGGGCACTAGGAACTATGATGGTAGTTGAAACCCACCGTTCCCTTTCGCAAGGCACTTATTATTATTGGTTAATTTCCCTTACCCATTCCCTTTTTATATTACGGTAGACTAAACCTAAGGTGATTTTGACCTTTCACTCTACGGGGAAGACGATCTTTCGTCGAACCCAAGCACCACTTAACACTAACCAACTCACATCTCACTACTCAACCAAAACTTCTAAGATGACTCATCCACATCTACAAAATCTAGCAAGATGACTAACTCCAACTATGTCAAATCATTTTCTAATGATATTTCAACAACTTACTAAATGCAGACCAACAGATACCTTATGGTATTCATGATAGGAGGTCCTTCGAGTTTTCATCCAAAAGTCCTAAACTATTTATCGGGGACCTATCATGACATAAACAGCCTAAATGCAGAGAATTAAAATTTTCTTAATTAATCTGATAATTAAATAATTTCTTAAAAGGATCCAAAGACTATCACTTGAACATGAGGTATACTTTTCAAACATGTTTACAGCTCCATAAATTCATCAAAAATATTAGGGTATCTGAAAACTACAAATCCAAAGTTTGATAATTTTTGCTAATATCTGGGGGCCTTAAAACTATTTTAGCAATATTTCCTATCTTCCATGATTTGTGAATCAACTATAGAAAATTGTCATCCAAAAATTATGAATTAATTACATTACACTAATACCATCTTACAAATATCGCTGGCCAGGTTTCATAATTGTTTACTGGACATTAAATTCTAGGTAAATCAAATACTATAATCTTAAATTGACATGCTCGTGAATCAAGTACTGTAGATATACTTCTAAAAATCCTGAATAAATTCCTGTAAGTAAACATCACCCTAATAATATCAGTGGCCAAGTTTCATATTTTTAGAAGGTATATTTATCTCTAACTGATTTATTCACCAAAATTGACCTTTATGAAATTTGTGAAAGCAGTATTAAATAAAGTCCACTAAAATTAATAATAAAATTCAGAGACATTCATTTAGGTCTAAAACCTCTACTGACCAAGTTTTAACAGATTCCAATGAACAGAATGATCAAATTAATTCAAATGCTATTTTGGACAAATTGCTATCTACCAAAAGAAGTACTAAAAATGTATTCCATAAAATTCCAATAAAAATATCCAAGGGTTTTATCTACTCTAAAATTCACTCTACCCAAATTTCACAACTTTCAAATAATGATTAGTGACTTTTTTGACCTAATAGTGTTTCTACCGTAAAACTAGGGTTTGGATTTTGAGGTATCTACCTACCTATAACTTCTCTAATATTCTAACCAGAGGATTAAATAAAAGTTAACTGCCTCTCTACTAATTTACAAGGCCATACAAGGGCATTTGCCCCTATGTCCTTCACCACCCTCAAAAGCCCTTCCTTAGGGCTTGAGTTTGGATTTTAGGGTAAATCAACCCTAAATCACCCCCATTTTCCCTAAGGGGGTGATAATGATCATACCAAGCCAGTGGTCAAAATATCAGCCTCTGCTGAGGTGAGTTGACCACTCAAACCCCAAGTACACTTTTACTTAAAAATCCTTCCTTAAGGTAGAACTAGGGATTGATCATTCCCTAACCAAAACACCTTCAAATGAGGTGAAATTTTGTACAGAGTCATGCCATGATGCCAGGGACCACTCACCAAAATTTGGGAGAGTTTGAAGGTCATTTGACCACTTTACTAAATCATGCATGGATTATTAAATGTTTACCAAAACTATAGAAAAAGTATCTCCAAAAATTCATATTCTTGGACTAACCCTAGGTATAGTTAATAGTGGCTCCCTGTCCAAATCTCAAGACATTTGGACAAGAGATGAAGAGTGGTCACTCAATTTAGTGTCTGTCCAACCCTAGGTATAGCCCCCACCAAAACGGATGCTGTGGTTAGACCACTTACCCAAATGGGTTGAAATTAGTTTTAAACTAATGTAGACTCAAAGACCTACAACTTTTGTGACTGGCCATATTTCCTAAATCAACCTCTAAGGGCTTCATTTGGCAATATCAAAATGTGTATTCGTTTAGGCTAGCTATTCACTATATAATATATATAATTTTTATAATATAAAATCGCACTGTTCATCTTCTTAAAAAAAACCGAAACCAGCAACTCTAAAACGCCATTTCTTGTAGCTCTTGCGTGACCCACCGCCGGCCACCCAGCCACCTCCCTGGCCGGCCACCACCGCCGCCGCCTCTGTTGAGGTGAGGGCTAACGTCGGGCGGCGGCACGGCCGCCGGAGTGGCGGTTTCTGGCGAACCCGACCACCATTTATTTTTGAAAACTCATGGAAAAACTCACTCAATCTTGCTCCTTTGAGCTCGATATCTCTCCTAAATAATTTCTAAGATCTACCCATAGAAGGAGTAGAGAAGGATCTTGTTCGCGGGCTGGAGGCGTGCAGACCGTCGGGATGCCATTGGTGCGGTGGTGGCGTCGCCGGAATTCTCAATAGCACAGTGGGAGGCTCGAAAACTTCAGGTAAAAGCTGGGAAAACCTCCTCTTGGGCCTCTGAGGGTGTTTAAAAGCTTGGACAAGGAGGGGGAACGGCCAAAGCTTCAATGGCCATTATTGGTCCATTAAAGCTTGGGTCGGCCATGATGGAGGGGGGGCTGAAACGGCTCAATCCAGCAGGGCTAACGGATGTAAACTCCTCTTCCCTAGAGGAGTTGGATCCAGCCGTAAAAGGGGAGGGGGAAGGCCACGGCATCAAGTGCCATTACTGGCCATGAAGGCCGGGGCTCGGCCATGGCCGTAACTGCTCTTTTTGCAAAGCTGTCGGTTCACGTGTCACAGTTGACCAGTCAACTTAATTTAAATAAGACTTATTAGGTCTTATTAGGAGAAAACGGCTCACTCCTAGACCGGCCCGGTTCAGCTGAACTAGCACCCAGCCAAAACAGATCTGCCAGAAAAGACTAAGTAAAATGGCGTTGAGTGAGCTCTGCTCACTCAACGCCATCCTTGCTACGGCGTTGAGTGAGCTCTGCTCACTCAATGCCATCCCAGATACGGCATTGAGTGAGCTCTGCTCACTCAACGCCATCCAGAATGACCTCCCATACTATGGCGTTGAGTGAGCTCAGCTCACTCAACGCTACCGGATTATGGCGTTGAGTGAGCTCTTCTCACTCAACGCCATCCAGAATATGCCCTTTTAAACGATGGCGTTGAGTGAGCTTAGCTCACTCAACGTCGTCCAGATTATGGCGTTGAGTGAGCTCTGCTCACTCAACGCCATCCAGACAACACCAAATGGCATTGAGTGTGGTCAGTGCACTCAACGTCGTTCAACTTATGGCGTTGAGTGCACTCAACGCCATCCCGCCTGACAGATTACGGCGTTGAGCCATCCAGTCTACGGCGTTGAGTGAGCTCAGCTCACTCAACGCCAACCTGACGACACCAGATGGCATTGAGTGCAATCAGTACACTCAACGCCATTCAATTTATGGCGTTGAGTGCACTCAACGCACTCAACGTCATCCCGCTTATGGCTTTGAGTGAGCTAAGCTCACTCAACGCCATCCAGACCACGGCGTTGAGTGAGCTTAACTCACTCAACGCCATTCCAAGGTCACGGGCGTGACGGATCGGTCACAGGCGTGTCAGCCCCATGTTGAAATTTCTGAGCTCGACGATCGTCTTCCTGAGGTCGACGATCGTCGAAGGGGTCACGCCCTAGGTCACGGGCGTGACGGGTCGGTCACGGGCGTGACCACCCCTTGACTCGAAATCTTGGTCGATAAACTTCAATTCCTGGGCCCCCTACGAACAATGTCGTCGCCCTCGACCAATGACGTCGCCCTTGACCAATGTTGCCGCTCCCGACCAATATTGCCGCTCCCGACAAATGTCGCCCCCACGAAAAATGTCGCCCCCATAACAAATGTCGCCCTCACGACAAATGTCTCCGCGCACGGGGTCCCCCGTGCACGATTGCTTGTTTATTATATAAACAAGGAGGAAAGTAGCTTTGGTGTAACTTTCAAATACCCATAATACCCTCAAAAACTCTTTACATGTTTCAAATTTTATCGCCTTTTTGGTCATTTGGATTTCCCGCTAAGCTTTTCCCACCAGTCAGCCTTATAATATATTGGATCCCTAGTTTGGATTTGGGCTAGGTTCACTAATCTAGGCTAAGTCAGACCCACTTTGTATAGCCAGGGTCTAGTCTAGTGTCTTAGGTGTCCTTTAGGTCAACAACTCAATGAGACAAGACCAAAACATCAGAGACTTAGAAGACAGCAGAGACTGTTCAAGGCAGAAATTTTCCTAAGTAAAAAAATTCGTTCGACGATCTCTAAAGTCAGTTCGACGATCTTCGTTCTGCGTTCGACAATCTCAGAGTTGTATCTCTATTTGCTGAGATCGACGATTACTGAACTTAGCTCGACTATCTCTAATCTACATTCAGAATTGAGATCGATGATCAACCATCTCAACTCGACGATCTTGAAGCTCAGTTTGGAAAACAGATTTTCAGGTCAACGATCACAGGACTCAGCTCGCCGATAGAGGATGTTTGAGTTCGACGATCTCAGGACCAGATCGACGATTTCTGCCAGATCAACATTTTATTCCCTGTAGTAGTTATGATTTTCTTTATTGATTGTTTATTCTATTGCTTATATGGCTCTGAGTGATTAATGCATATATTATCTGAATATAGCCGTTTCTTGGCAAGCATTAATTGCTAGTTTTCACAGAGTTATTATACAGCTTTTCTCGGGATAGTTAAGGAAATGAGTTAATTCTCTTATAGCCGTTGCACAAGTTCCCGTGATTCTGGCAGTCAATCAATGTGGACGATTTCAAATTCTGTTTGGAATTATTCAAAGGAAAAGGACTCAGAGAATAAAAAGACCCAGAGAATTATTTTTCAGTACAACTTCTTGATGCAGTCTACAGACTTTTGAAAGAAATCACAAGGCTACAAGAAAAAGAAGAAGAACAGCTCTGAGTTCCAAAAAAACAAGAGTTCATTCAGCAAGCTTGTGGAGACAATCATCTTCAATCAGTCTCAGCTTTCTGGAATTCAAGTCCTATACCATGTACAAGGCTCTGATCTCCTGAACCATTCAAATCACAGGACAAGCCTTGATTCCATCAGGATCACTCTCAAGTCTTCTCTCATTTGCTTGAGAAAAGAGAAGATAACTCAACTTTTTCCTTCCCCCCTCTGTGTAAAGGGTTCTTACTTCATTCAAAAGTAATTCCAGGTTGTGAGGTCTCCTGATCAAAAGACTTCAAGTTGGTTTTTCAGCACCTGATCAAAAGCTAGAAGGGTTGCAATATCTCCCTTGAAATAGATATTATTTGGTGGCAGTCACCTGATCAAAAACCTGAGAGTGATTCCTATCAGGGTGGTAGAAGAGTGGATGTACCCAGATTTGGGGAACCACTATAATTTCTTATGTCGTCTGGTTGCACCCTTTTCTTTTGCTCTTGCTATTTGCTGTGATAGTTAGAATAGTTCTCTAGCCTTCCTTCTGCTTAAATATTTATTGGTATCACCTATTTTTTGTACTCTGATAGAATAGATCAAAACAGCCAAAAGTTTTTTAAAACACTCTATTCCCCCCCCCCCCTTTAGAGTAGATCTAAATAACTCCCTCCTTTCAATTGGTATCAGAGGTTGTGTTTCCTGGTTGTACAAGCTAACACTTGAACTAAGATCCCTGCTTATTCAGATTTTCTTTTCCTTAGCTATTCATTTATCACATAGCACAGAACAAAGATTATGCAAGCATCAGACCTCCAGTCTGTAACTTAAACAAGTTCAGTATCTGGAAGGCAAGAATAAGACTTTACATGAACTCAATTGATGAAAATATTTTTAACTCAATTTTGGCAGGTGCCTCAACCAACTGAAGTTGCTTCTACATCTACTGACACTCATGTAGTACCACCACCAACTTGGACTGATGCTCAAAAGAAAGCAAAAATTGCAGATGTCAAGTCAATGAACATACTGGCCCAGACTATGTCAGATGACATTTTCCAAAAGGTTGCTGACTGCACATCAATAAAGGCCATCTGGGATTATTTGAACCAAATGGTGGCAGGTTCAGTGAAAGAAAGAAAAGACAGAAGATCTCTTCTTATTTCCAAGTATGAGAACTTCAAAAAGGAAGATGCTGAATCAGTTGAAGAAATGTATGGCAAACTGAGTGCCATCATCAGTGAACTAAGAACATTGGACAAGGACATTTCACTGACAGAGATCAATGATAAAATACTGATGTGTTTTCCCAGTTCTTGGGACACAAGGATCTGTCTTATCAAAGATGTCAAAAGTCGTTCAGAAATTTCCACAAAAACAATTCTAGGAAAGCTCAAATCCTTTGAGCACTTGATAAAGACAAGGGAGGCAGAGCAGAAAGCTTCAACTCCAGACAGGAAAGAGAAGAATATTGCTTTTAAGGCTATAGAAGAAACAACAACTCCTACTATTAATGAAGAGTTCATGAGTCTCTTAACAAAGAGATTCTACAAGATGGGCAAAAGAGACTTCAGGAAGAAGTCATCCAGACAAGAAGATAAACTCAGGTATGACAAGACTCCAACTAAAGAGATTGTCTGTTTTGGCTGCAGGAAACCTGGACACTACATCTCTGAGTGTCCAGAGAATCAGAAGAAGGAGAAAAGAAAGGACGAAGACTCCAGAAGACAGAAATACAGTAAGCCTTCCTCAAGCAAGCATAAGAGGAAAGAGAAAGGTTTTATAGCAGAAACCTGGAGTGATACAGAAGAGGACTCCTCCTCTAGCTCCAGTGATGAAGAGGAAGCAAAGGCAAAGAAAGTTTGCCTAATAACAATTGATGCTTCCACCACTCATTCAGGAGAAGATTCATTAGATGATGAACAACCACCTTCAGAAGTGGATCAGGTATTCTCATACTTTGACTTTAATTATGAAGATTTTATACATGATTTCAAGACTATGTGCATGGATCTAATTAGTTCAGAAAAAGAAATTAAATAACTTAGAGAGCAATTGAATGATCAAAGTAGTTTAGTTGCAGAAAACCATAAATTAAAAGATGAAATTACACTTGCAAATGAACAGATAATTAAACTGAAAACTGAACTAGCTGAGGCAAGGCAACTTGAAGAATCCCTTAATGGGAGGAGCCTCAAGCTGATAGACATTACAAGCACTATTAATGTCAGACTAATTGGCAAACTGGGCTTGGGTGCCTCATCAAGCCAACCCCCACTTGTCCAGAAAAATGCACTAAGGACCCCAGTAAAATTCATTTCTGAAAAAGGCAAAGAACTAATCTATGAGAAACCCTCAACTGCAAATAAGAACAAACCTAACAAACAGAAAAATAGACAAAATCAAAACAAAAACAATGTTCAGCAATTTTCGTCGAACTCAGATCGACGAAATGTGAACAAATCGTCGAACCCAGGTCGACGATCTTTGAATGAAAATTTCTACTATAATCAATCGTCATACTGCAATTGACGATTTCTGTATGGATCATCGAGCAGAGATCGACGAACTTGGGGCACAGAGAATGAGTATTATCCTTCTCTAAGCAGAGATCGACGATCTCAACCCATGACGTCGAACTCAGATCGACGATCTCACTTCCAATCGTCGAACCTAGTAAAAAGTAATAAAACTTTTAACCTTAACAAAAACTCTAATCAGAAAAGAGAAACAATTAATCCTTTCACCCTTTGGGAATTACCACCTAGGAGATATCATTCACTAGGATATAAATCTCAGTCAACTAGTTATGTTATCTCAAGCTTTTCTTATCAAGAAAACAAAGGACCCAAGGTAACCTGGGTCAAGAACAATTAATCTTTTGATTGTTGCAGGTGAAGAACTGTCCATCATATAACCAGCAATGGTATCTGGACAGTGGGTGCTCAAAGCACATGACAGGATGGAAGGACAACTTATTCAACTATAAGTCAAAACTAGGACCTAAAGTTATCTTTGGTGACTCCAACTTTGGCCAGAGTGAAGGCTATGGAGAAATCAGGATAGGTGCTGTCACATTCAGGAAGGTTGCATATGTAAGTGGATTGAAACATAACTTGATCTCCATTAGTCAACTTTGTGATGAAGGATTTCAGGTAATTTTTAATCAGTCCTCTTGCATTATTTCTTCAGCTGACAACATAGTAGTTTTATCTGGTTCTAGAGTAGGTAACATATGCATTGTTAACTTCAATTCAGCCATAAATGAAATTTGTTTATTTAACCAATCTTGTAATCAAAATGAATTATGGCATAGGAGGTTAGGACATGTAAACTTAAAATACATTGATAGGCTATATAAGGACAACTTGTAGGAGGATTGCCTTCTTACCCCTATAAGAAGGAAAGCCTGTGCAGGGCTTGTCAACTAGACAAACAAATTAAAAATAGTTTTAAATCCATTAATAAGAGTGACTCACCTAGGATTTTGTACTTGCTTCACATAGATCTCTTTGGACCCATTGCTGCACAAAGCGTAGGAGGGAAGTCTTACACCTTGGTTCACTTGGGTGTTCTTCTTGAAAAACAAGAAGAACAAGTCAGATAACTTCAAAGTTCTTACAGATTTTCTCAAGTGCATACAGAGTGAGTTCTCTACTCAAGTTGTATTGATCAGAACTAATCATGCTACTGAGTTTGAGTCTCTTCTTATGCAAGAGTTCTGTGAGAAGGAATGTATCAGGCAATGTTTTTCTGCTCCTAGAACTCCTCAACAAAATGGGGTATCTGAAAGGAAAAAATAGAATCCCGATTGAAGTTGCAAGTACATTACTTGTTGATGCATACTTGCCTCTTACCTTTTGGGCAGAGGCAGTGAGCACAGCTAACCATGTCCTGAATAGAAGTTTAATACATAAGCTAAAGGCTAAGACCCCCTATGAGCTACTCAAAGGGAAGAAACCTAAAGTAGATTATTTTAGAGTATTTAGGTGTGTCTGTTACATACATATTAACAACAAAAAATACACTAGAAAGTTTGAAGCCAAGTCTGAAATGGGAATCTTTCTAGGATATTCCCAAGTAAGCAAGACTTATATGGTCTATAACAAATCTACCTTGAAAATTGAAGAGTCTATACATGTATCCTTTGATGAAACTAATATGTTTTATAAGGAGAAGAATACTTCTACCAATCAGAACTTGCAGGTACATACTTTGTGTGAGAATTTGGATGCTATGACACTCACTCCTGAGGTTATTACACCACCATCTTCACAAATAGTTGAAGACAGTGATGAAGATATCAGTGTTTGATATTGTCCCAGCAACTGAAATAATTCCACAAGAGGAATTACCCCCACCAGCTGTTGAGCAACCAACTCATCCTGCTGATTTTGTCACACTTAGAGATCATCATGTATCTCAAGTGATTGGAGACATATCAGCAAGTGTGCAGACTAGACATCAACTCCACTAGGACTTGATGCATGTCTGCTTCATTTCTCAAGTTGAACCTCAATCCATTCAAGATGCTGAGCAAGATCCCTAGTGGATCCTTGCAATGCAAGAGGATCTCAACTAGTTTGAGGTGTAAAGTTTGGGAATTGGTCCCAAGACCAGAGAATTACCCAGTAATTGGAACAAAATCGGTGTTCAAGAACAAGATGGATGCACAAGGAGCAATTATAAGGAACAAGGCTAGGCTTGTTGCTCAAGGGTATAGGCAGGAAGAAGGCATTGATTATGATCAAACCTTTGCACCAGTGGCAAGGTTAGAGAATATCAGGATCTTCTTCGCCTATGCTGCTTCTCAAAAGTTTAAAGTCTATCAAATGGATGTGAAAAGTGCTTTTCTGAATGGAGAACTGAAAGAAGAAGTATATGTTGAACAACCACCAGATTTTATCTCTCCAACTCAACCTTCTTTTATTTATAGGTTGCATAAAGCTCTCTATGGCCTCAAGCAAGCTCCAAGAGCTTGGTATGAGACCCTAGCTAACTTCTTGTTAGAACATAGATTCACTAGAGGCATAGTAGATAGGACTTTATTTATAAAGCATCATCATGACAAAATATTGTTAATACAAATATATGTAGATGACATAATATTTGGCTCTATAGATCCCAAATTATGCAAGAGGTTTTCCAACCTTATACATTCAAAGTTTGAGATGAGTAGTATGGGTGAGCTCTCCTACTTCCTTGGTCTCCAAGTGAAGCAGTCACCTGATGACATTTTTCTATCCCAATCTAAGTATGTTAATGAGCTGATCAAAAGATTTGGGATGGCTAGTGCTTCATCTAAGAAAACACTCATAACTGTCAATGCTGTGATTGATTCTGATGAGCATGGGAAACCTGTTGATCAGAAATTATATAGGGTCATTGTTGGGTCTCTGTTATATCTCACAGCAAGTAGGCCAGATATAATATTTGCCACATGTTTTTGTGCTAGGTTTCAGGTGAACCCTAAAGAATCCCGCCTTATTTTATTAAAAAGGATTTTGAGATATAGAAAGAGTTGCCCAAATCTAGGACTCTGGTATCCTGCTGAGTCAGAATTTGAGTTGACTGGATACTCAGATGCTGACTTTGCTGGATATAGAGTAGACAGGAAAACTACCTCTGGAACATGCCAGTTCCTGGGTGTTATGCTTGTCTCTTGATTTTGTAAAAAGCAGACATATGTGTCTACATCAACAGCATAAGATGAATACATAGCAGCTGGCAGTTGTTGTTCTCAAATATTATGGATACAAAATCAGCTACTAGACTATGAATACAACTTAAATAATTCAACTATATTTTGTGATAGTACTAGTGCTATTTATATAGCACAGAATCCAGTCCATCATTCTAGGACTAAGCATATAGATATAAGACATCATTTCATTAGGGAGTGTGTAGACAAAAAAAAAATCAATCTCACCTTCATCTCTACTGATTTGCAAAGGACAGATATTTTCATCAAACCCCTGGATGAAAAGAAACATCTATTCTTCATGAATCAGCTAGGTATGATTAATGGAGATGAGATTATTTAACTTTCTGTCTGAGATCGACGTTTTGATGACAGATCATCGAACGGAGATCGACGATCTGCTAACGTCTCGTGAAGTCGATCGTCGAACGGAGATCGACGATCACTTCTTAGTGAAACAATTGTCGTCGAACGGAGATCGACGATTTTTGATTCAGAGAATGTATCATCAAACTGAGATCGACGATTTATTTTCGCTCTTCGATCTGAGGTTACCGAACTCATTTTATATTAAAATATTTCGCCAACCTTAGTTTTGAAGTTGCTTTAGTAGTTAATGCACTTGGCTAATACCGTCTCTTCATTTCTAAAACCTTATAATCTAGGGTTTAGATGGAAAAAGTCCCGCGCTTTCCATTTCTCTTTTGCACTTGATCTTGTGTTTCTTTGCAGGAACTTTCCAATGGCAATTCCAGCGGTGATTTTGTCCAGCATGAAGTTTGATTCTGGTTTTGATATTGATCTGGACTCATTCAAGCACAGTGATCAGATTTTTCAGGATGTGTTGAAACTGTTTGATGCACCGAAGTTACAGAAGTTTCTGACGACAAGGATGAAGCTGCCAGTATCAGAAATTAAAGAATGGGCTTATACCTCTTCTTCAGACGGACAGTCAATGGTAGGAACTATTTCTTGACAGGAAGTACATCTAACCCATGTCGTTCTTACAGAAAGTTTCAGTTTTGTTAATGGAGAAGACGATTTTGATTTGGATAAAGAGGAATTTGTTGCCATGCTTGCCAAAATGGGTCATGCTGAGGCAAACCCTAGCAAGCTTCTGAAAAAGAACTTGTCTCCTCAATACAAATTCTTGGCTGATATGTGGGAAAAGTGCTGCTTGGGAAGCACAATGCTCATGATAATATATCCAGGCACCAATTTCTTTTGATGAGTGCTTTGGTTAATCAGAAATCAATGAATTGGGCTGAAGTTTTGTTTGAGTTGATCAGGAAGAAGGCAAATAAGAGAGAGGTCTCTCTTGGAAGGATTCTAGGGATTTTTCTCCCTGAAAAATGCCCTGAGTTGTTGACATCCCCAACAACCTTCATCAATGCTTCCAAGAGGCTGACCCCAGTTCTCTTTGGAAAGTGGAGAGGACTATCTCAAAGCCCTTCAGAGCTCCCTCCACCCACAGGATTTCTGAGGACACAAGGACTGATTCAGTCACTCCTCACCCTAGGGAAGATGAGCCAGAGATCCCTCCGTCTCCACCCCCATCCCCAGCTAGACCAACTTCCCCTTTGTCTCATCCATCAACTCCACCTCCAAGCCCTACTCCAGCATCTCCTCCTCCTTCTATCCCCTCTACCAAATTATCTCAAAGAGATCCCTACCTCTAAGATTTATATCCAAACCTCACCAACCTTTGATCTTAACTTTTTATCACCTTCACCTTCCCCTTCCCCAACTCATTTACCTTCCCCTCCTAACTCCCATCCAACACAAATGGTTATCCCTGACTCAACCACTCAACCTACCATATCCAATATCTGCACAGCTTGTGGTCTTTCCACTTCCTCTCTTCCATCTGCATCATCCTCTCCATCTGCTCTCATTGCCCTCCTCACCCCTACCATCAAAGCCATTGTAGAGGATGTCATTGCACCTCTACTAGCTTCTTTTAATTCTTTTATTGCCTCTTTCTTCGGGCCCTTCTTCATCTAGGGGCCTGGCAGCAGAAAATACTGCAATCAGGCAGGGGGAGATATCCAGTGAAGAAGTCCCTCCTCTTCCAACAGTTGCAACATCAGAGACAGTTTCAGTTTTGGCAGAGGCAGATACAGGTTTGACATTTGTAAATACAGAGATTGTAGATATTGATATTCCTGATGCAGAAGTGATTGCATTTTTGGAAGATGACATTGAAATTCCTGAAGAATCCTTGGACATTTTTCATGGAGATTGTTTCATCTCTCCAGCTTTTGAACTGACTTCAGTTCTAAGCTTTTTTGATCTTTTGTATAGAGAATGTTCTCCTCCGGCTGCTTTTCAATCTTGTACAGATATAAGTATGTTATACTGCTCCTGTGAGCAAAGATCTTTTACTTCAGTTTCTTCAGAGTTTTGCTGCTCTAGTGCCTGAGCTCTTTACAGCTCCTGAGCCTGAGCCTTCTGCAGCTCTTTCTGCAGTTCCAAAGCCTGAGTTGTTCAGTATGCCAGAGGTTGAGAGTCCAGAGCCCAAGGCTTTCTCTCCTCCAACCTATGTCTGTTCTACTTCTCCAATCCCAAACTTGGATGAAATTATGATTGCTGATGCAGCTGAAGAACTTTCAGTTATCAAAGAGATTGATGATCTGTATAATAATCCCCCAGGCCTATCTGATGATGATCAAGATTCAGACTCAGATTCAGACTCAGATCCAGATGTCAGCAAGAAGAAGAAAGTAACCAAGAAGAGAAAAGCTCCAGTGAAGGAAGTGCCTAAGTCTAATCCTCAAGATGACATCCCTTATTTCATTAGGCACAACATAACTCTCACATCTACTTCTCCTCACTGGATGAGATTCTCTAAAAATGAGATGAAAGCTCAAAAGAAAAGGAGAAAGGCTGGTTCCTCTCATGTCAAAATTTTCAGGAAGGATCCAGGTTCCTCTCATGTAAAAATTTTCAGGAAGGATCCACCTCCTCCTCCTCCTTAAGCAGGTTCCAAGTGGTAATGTTGTTTCTAAGACTGCTACCTTCCTCCCAGCACAAGACTTCTTATGCTCCTCACTCTCACAGCAGACCATCCAGGTCTTATTCAAGGAGCTATTCTAGAAGGAGAGATAGATAGAATGTTCAGGCTGACAGAGAAGATACTTCAGATTTTGGCAGGAGATTCAGAGTTCCTGGTAAATACAGTCAAGCCAGACCTCCTCCAGATCTACATGACAGTCAGTCCCAAGATTACAGCAACAGAAACAAAATTCCAAGAACAATCCATCAGATACAGGAAGCTTCAGAAGACCTTTCATGAATCCAAAGAAGAATCTTCACAGTATGAACCTGAGCTTGATCCTAACTTCAGGATGGCTAGGTTTCATGAGTTGATTGGTCTCTCCCATATAAACAAAGCTAGACAAGAAGAAACTGATCCTTCTCAATTTTCAACCATGTCTAAGTATAGGGAGAAAGAGTTTGAACAATTTGATATTGATAAGAATGTTTTTGATGCTAATGTCAATATGCAGGTTCATCCTGAGGCAGTTGTTCCCAGAGCAGCATCCATAAAAGTTCTTGGTGAAGCTGATATGAAAATGACAAGACAGCAAGCAGTAAATCCAAAAAGAAGAATTGAATTCACTAAGCCAGTTACAGACAAGCATTAGTAACCTTTTTCTTTTTGTGTCTATATTTATCATTGTAAATATCTGTTGAATTTTTTTTATCATTCATGACAGATATGTTGTTTAGTTTTACTGTTGTTTTCTTTTATTATTGATTAGTGACCTCACCCAAATATGGGGAGATTGTTGGATCCCTAATTTGGATTTGGGCTAGGTTCACTAATCTAGGCTAAGTCAGACCCACTTTGTATAGCCAGGGTCTAATCTAGTGTCTTAGGTGTCCTTTAGGTCAATAACTCAGTAAGACAAGACCAAGACATCAGAGACTTAGAAGACAGCAGAGACTGTTCAAGGCAGAAATTTTCCTAAGTAAAAAGTTCGTTCGACGATCTCTGAAGTGAGTTCGACGATCTCTGAAGTGAGTTCGACGATCTTCGTTCTGCGTTCGACGATCTTCAGAGTTTTATCTCTACTTGCTGAGATCGATGATTGCTGAACTTAGCTCGACGATCTCTGATCTACATTCAGGATTGAGATCGACGATCAACCATCTCAGCTCGATGATTTTGAAGCTCGGTTTGGAAAGCAGATTTTCAGGTCAACGATCACAGGGCTCAGCTCGGACGATAGAGGATGTTTGAGTTCGACGATCTCATGACCAGATTGACGATTTCTGCCAGATCAACATTTTATTCCCTGTAGTAGTTATGATTTTCCTTATTAACTGTTTATTCTTTTGCTTATATGACTCTGAGTGATTAATGCATATATTCTCTGAATATAGTCGTTCTTTGGCAAGCATTAATTGCTGGTTTTCACAGAGTTATTATACATCTTTTCTCGGGACAGTTAAGGAAATGAGTTAATTCTCTTATAGTCGTTGCACAAGTTCCCGTGATTCCGGCAGTCAATCAATGTAGATGATTTCAAATTTTGTTTGGAATTATTCAAAGGAAAAGGACTCAGAGAATAAAAAGACACGGAGAATTATTTTTCAGTACAACTTCTTAATGCAGTCTACAGACTTTTGAAAGAAATCACAAGGCTGCAAGAAAAAGAAGAAGAACAGCTCTCAGTTCCAAAAAACAAGAGTTCATTCAGGAAGCTTGTGGAGACAATCATCTTCAATCAGTCTCAGCTTTCTGGAATTCAAGTCCTACACCATGTACAAGGCTCTGATCTCCTGAACCATTCAAATCACAGGACAAGCCTTCATTCCATCAAGGATCACTCTCAAGTCTTCTCTCATTTGCTTGAGAAAAGAGAAGACAACTCAACTTTTTCCTTCCCCCTCTGTGTAAAGGGTTCTTACTTCCTTCAAAAGTAATTCCTAGTTGTAAGGTCTCCTGATCAAAAGAATTCAAGTTGGTTTTCCGGCACCTGATCAAAAGCTAGAAGGATTGCAATATCTCCCTTGAAATAGATATTATTTGGTGGCAGTCACCTGATCAAAAACCTGAGAGTGATTCCTACCAGGGTGGTAGAAGAGTGGATGTACCCAGATTTGGGGAACCACTATAATTTCTTGTGTCGTCTGGTTGCACCCTTTTCTTTTGCGCTTGCTATTTGCTGTGATATTTAGAATAGTTCTCTAGCCTTCCTTCTGCTTAAATATTTATTGGTATCACCTATTTTTTGTACTCTGATAGAATAGATCAATACAGCCAAAAGTTTTTTAAAACACTCTATTCACCCCCTCCCCCCCCCCCCTCTAGAGTAGATCTGAATAACTCCCTCCTTTCATAATATTCTCCTTCCTTTCTTTATTTCACGCCAAATTACAACTCTCCAAAATCACGCGACCATTATGCAAGCCTCTTTCCCCGCCTCCTCGGCTGTTCTCCGCTGCAACTTCTCTGCACGCTACCAAGAAGCGACAACTCTTCAACCTCCCTGCGAGCTCCTCTAAAATACCCTTTTGCTCCGCTCAATAACCGTTTACTCGACAGACAGCTCCACCGAGCTTCCTCCCGCAGAGCTTCCTCCTCAACTCCTTCACGCGCGGCAGAGCATTCTTCCACAGGCCCTCCTCCTTGACAAGAACCCTCCACTGCGGCTACTCCATCGCACAAGTCTCCCTCAGCTTAGGGTTCTTTTTATTTCTTTTATTTCAAGTCAAGGCATGCGAGCTTCTTTGTCGTTCATCCCAATCTCTGATTTCTACCTGTTCCTATTACTTTAGTATATTTCAGAAAAAGTGAACATTTCCTCCAATGACATGTTTTTGTTTAGCCAGGAGTATACTGGATCCTCAAATTGCATCCTTCGCGGCTATGATATTTCATTTACTTCCAGCACGTATAAAGGTCCTTTCGACTTTGGCTTCACTGAACTTTCCCATTACTGAACATTTTCTCTCTTTTTTACCTCTATCCCAACAGTTAGAATCAAGGATTTTTATGGATTGGAATCAGAGTTCTTCCACCTTACACACTGGAGTTTGCTTATTTCTTCTTTGCTGTTAGTTTCTTCCCCTTCTTCTACAGAAATCTTTTTTATTTTATTGTTTGTTCTTTTTTTTCTTTCAGACAAATCTTTTCCCTGTTTTTTTATTTCTTTACAATATTTTTGTGACATGCTCACAATCAATCATGTTTGATGATAATGCCATAAGCTTAAGGCCGCCGTTTGTGATTTTAGCTTAAATACAGCCTCACGTTCATCTCCAACCCGTGCCTTTGTTAGGGCATCAGGGTGCACAAGTTGATTTTCTCGGCACAGCTTGTGATTGACGGTCCTTTGCAAGGGGAGTGCAGCTCTCCAATCAAATTCAGAGGAAGAGAATTCGACGTCGAATTGAGGGCCGTTTAGAGAGGCCGAGGCCAACGTCGAATTCAGTGACGGTCCTTTGCGAGGGGAGTGCATGCTATTATTCTGCTTATGCTCTTGATATGCATTTATTATGAATCTGCAAATTGTACAATTTATAGGAGGACATGCTATTTATAGAAGTATACTCTGTTTAATTATTTTTCCTTAGTTAGATTAGAGAAGGGTTTAACAGCATTGTGACCATCAAACTTCTTTATGATCCTTCTGATTCACATCACTTTTATATTGAAATCCTGAAATATATTTGCATTTAATCTAGGCCATTGCTGGTTTCCAAACCTACACTGCCATGCATAGATATATATTAAACGGCTAGTTATATTCTAAACATAAATTCTTTGATAATGATAATTTATAAATCCTTCACTCTTTGGTGGTCTTCTCTATTTATTAGAGAGGAAATTTATAAATCCACTTTTTACAATCAATTTACAGCAAAATACTTTGATTTAGCTGCATTTCACGCAGTTCACTACTCCCAAATATAACTTTGTGGCACTGTATATCTTTTTTTATCTGAAATAAATTTTTTTATTTCATCAATTCTTCTACATTAGTTTTTAAAAATTTAGATTGATTTTATTATAGGAGTGACAGTGCACAATGAACTTCTAGAGCCTCGCGAGACTGTGCCTTAATTTTAAGCGGGATACGTGTGACAATGCACGGACGGACACACCCGTGCCCCGCGCAATAGAACCTCAGCAGCGACAGTACTGCGAATGCGACAGTCGCTCCAACTGCATTTCCAATCTCTCGGGCTCACAGAATTCACACGTGCTCAATGCTTATGGGCGGGTGGGCTTTTTGTCATGTTGGGTATTGCTACAATTAGATAAGCACAAGTATACCTGTGAGTTTTCTAATCAAATTAACTTATCAGCTGTCTTATCATTTCCCCCCTCATGTCAAGGCTGTGATGTGTAGTTTTTATCCTCCCTCGGGTTTTCATGTTGACAGAATGGATGTCGTTTTTTTATGAAGCTGAAACTTGCATTTCATGTTGGCAAAATGGTTTATGCTGAGCTCATAGCCCGAACTTGCATTTCATGTTGGCTCCACTCATTCTGGGTAATCTGGGCATTTAAGCTCAATCAAAAATTGTTGTACTTCATTCATTCTGGGTCAATGAATTAATTTGATGGAATCATATGCAAATTTACCAAAAATTTATGAATTAATTGATATTGTTGGGTTCTTCCTTCATATTTGATATTATTTCTTAATTGAAATTTCTTCATTAATGATCGCTATTGCAGATATTTATATTGAAGAGGATAAACTTGATAGGGATCAGTGTGGCATGCCGTGTGTTATCATCCTACATGATTTACTTAGTTTTGTTCCATTCCTACGAGGGACATTGGTGATAAAGGTATAATTTGATTCCTAAGGTTTATTTATTTGGGTTTGTATTAGTATGTTTAGTTTAAAGTAAATTCCAATCAAAAATTGTTATGCAATATTTTTAAATAAAATTTTGTTTGACGTCCATTTTGTGATGTTGGATTGGTAGCATCAAGCACATGCATCGCGGCCATCCGCCGAATGTCGTGGCCCTCCGCCGAATGTCGCCGCCCTCGCCGAATGTCGCCGCCCTCGCCAAATGTCGCCGCCGCCGATTGTCGTCGCCACCGCCGATTGTCGCTGCCCCCGCCGATTGTCTCCGCCCCTGCCGATTGTCGCCACCCCCGCCGATTTTCGCCGTCCCCGCCGATTGTCGCCTTCCCCGGCCAATGTCTCCCCCAAGACCAATGTTGTCCAAACAACCAATGACACCCCCGACCAATATCGCCCCCACAACATGTCGCCCCCACAACATATGTTACCCCCACGCCAAATGTCGCCCCCCACGTCAAATGTCTCCCCCACAAGAAATGTCGCACCCACAATCAATGTTGCTCTCACGACCAATGTCGCCCCATGACATATGTTGCCCCACGACATATCTCGCCCCACGACAAATGTTGCCCACACGACAAATGTTGCCCGCACGGGGTCCCCCGTGCACGACTTCTTGTATATATATATATATATATAGAGAGAGAGAGAGAGAGAGAGAGAGAGAGAGAGAGAGAGAGAGCTATTTTTGTATACTAACACGAATTGTTTTAAGGGGCAAAGTATTTATACACTTATGCGGAGTTTACATTTTCATGCAAAAAATCCAAGTGCAACCATTTTGATGTCAACTGACTGATGATCTATATCATTTAGTAAGAGTAACTCTTTGTGAAAAGAGAGAAAAAATTTATCTGAATTACCAATGCTACAAGCTCGAAGAATTAGAATATAACATCTATTTATATAAGATTAATACGCTAAGCTCACGATTTTGTTAATTAGACTAAAAAGGTGGAAAGCGTACCATCTTCAAGCTCAAGTTCACGTCTTCCACAGTTCTCAAAGCTCAACTACTGAATCTACTGCTTCTCCAGAAAGAGAGCAACGGAATTTGAGAGATCCAAGAACCTAAACTCTTATCATCCTTCACGTTTGCCGTATTTTCTCTCCAGAACTTTATGACATGAAGACTCTCTTCCTCCGTGGACCTCTGAACAACAATACGTGATGCGTAGCCCATCTCCCTCATGACTAAGCAGATTTGAGAAGGATTGTTGGCAGTGAGAGTGACAATATAAAACCAGCCCTTTTCTGATAGCAACTCATGCACGGCAGGAAGAATTCTATCAATCACCTTTCGACCATTCTCACCTCCTGCCCAGGAGGAAGTAATTCCTTTATAACCAACTTCTTCCTCTGGTGTGGGCACGTAAGGTGGATTGACAACAATAACATCCATCATTCCTGATAGGCGTTTTCCAATCCCCGAAGCAATGTCGGTACAAATGATCTCTGCTTGGAGGCCATGAGCTTCCAGGGTTGCCGAAGTTGTTTCAACTGCATGTGGATTTATGTCAGTAGCAAAATATTGTACAGCAGAACTCTCATGCCGTAACATGGTGGCTAAGGATGTGATGACATAACCACTACCGCAGCCCACCTCCATGCAAAACCTTGGTTGCATATTTAAGAGATTTGCTTGATCAGCTAGGAGAGCATCTACCAGTGCAAATGAATCGTCACATGGTTCATAAACTTCTGGGTGCTGGCCCACTAGCGGATTTGAGCAATATTGGAGAGCATCTTGGATGGAATCTGCGGGAAGAAACAGTGGAGGCTTCAATGTATCTTTGAAACATCAAGGCATGATGGTAGAAAGTCTAAGGGAACATAAGAGATAAAGAAAATAAGGATAAGTGAAGTGATACGTGATTTGGATGAGTTCAGAGGCTTATATGACTTTCATCTTTCATTCCAGAAAAACCACGTGTATAGGCACCAATGAAGCTTCCTACAAACATTTAAATTGATTGTGAATTTATAGCAATATGCCCTAAAAGGCAAATTTTAATCTGAATATGACTAAGGCTCTATTTGGAGCAATGTTTCCACAGAATGCCAACATTGTGTGCCGGCTATATTTGGGTTTTATGAAAATCAGTACACCACCAGTCGTGTCTCTCTCCATTGGCAACCTCAAGTGGATAACCGTGGTCACACTGTAACGGTTTAGATGGTGACATCCAGCTCAAAGAAAATCTAAGATGCAATATAAAAGTGGCATGCATGTTTTATCTTAAACTTCAAGAATTGACTTTTTTGACCATGTATACACAGGACACTTACCATTCCATGCAACAGATAATGTAAAAAAATACAATTTCGTTTCATACAGAAACATAGAACCAAAGCATTTTGCATTTATGAATCTCCTGCAATCTAGTAGACTGTGGTTAATATCCAACTATGTGTAGGAAGTTCCTGACATCTAAAATTTACCTTATATCTATAAGGAAAAAAATCTGCTTCACAACCGTACACAAAAATGATTTCAACACTATTTGCTAAGAAGGCAACGCACTGAGAATATTGGCACATATTACACAACGTACAGCTTTTTTCCTTTCCTACCAGGCTGAAATTAAGAACTTATATATATCATTCCCTAACGGTTCATTTTTTTAGAAGGAATTGAAACGCTAGAATTAGAAATGAAGGTCCATTTTTATTGGAATTGGACCTCCGTTTCAAATTTTGAAGCCCCAATCCTCCAACCAAACAGCCGCTAAGAGTTTAACTACAAATTAAAACCATGTGAAGAGTAGATTCATGGGAAGATAACAGGTTGCCTGGCTTGCACTGCCTGCCTTTTTACTCTCAAAACCCAAACAATAGTTAACTGAAAATTAAACCCAGATTGTGTGCAGTAGATAACATGATAAGAAATGATTTATAGCCAGATTGTGTCAAGAAGATAATGAATGCTTGAATGTGGTACGCGGCTCATTTGCTTTTCTTGTTTATTGTGGTTGGATTCATGGATTTCGTGTAAATTTCAGGTCTATTGCAGCTTCCCAACATAAAGTACCTATCCAAACACATAATTAACAACAATACTATTCAAAGCATGCTTGTACAACAAAAAATAGATATTCAAGAAATTCAATCAAACTCCCTTAACAATCATTTAAAGTAACTATTATGGAGCTAGAGGCGAAAGAACCTTACAACCACGCGCGGAAGGTGTAAATGAGCTGGATCATGCCTGTAACACCTCAAAATACCACTCAATTAAATCAAATTGTAGTTCAATTAAAAATAAAATTTTAATCTCTGATGCGACAGTTACGATATTTTTACTAACGAGGTTTTATAAAGCAAAAAAATTACGACCATTTATTCTTGGATTTAATTTGAGGGTCATAATTTTATATGAGGTTTTTATCATGTGGCCAAATGTAGCTTGAGTAAATGTGGCTGGAGGATTTCTATTAAGTTTGGATTAAGGGCTTCTATGATGGCTGAATGTAAATTAGATTAATGAAATCTTAATAAAATTTAATAGCTGCCTGGATTGATTTGATTAAGCTGGCTATATGTTTAAGATGCTTGTGGGTAAGGGTATATTCAGTAGCATAGCGCATAAACTGAATATTAAGCCATCTCTCATTGTATCGAGACATTGGGCATTAACTGATTATTAAGCCATCTCTCATTGTATCGAGAAGCATCAACATCTTTCTTCTTACCAAGGCGGCATGTCATCTCCCTCATTCACTCTCTTGCGACTACACCTAGGGTTTCCTACTGAAGCCGCTCTCGATTCTTCTCTTCTCTTTCTTCTTCGACTGTGCTGGCTTCTTGATCTAGGGTAGGCTATGGGAGTGCACAAAACCAAGGCTACTAGGGGGGGGGGTAGATGCGACACACAAACCCTAGTCTAAATGCAATGCAACCGTTGGTGACGGCGATTAATTTTGAGCAATGAAAATTTTAACACCACGCAAGATAATTAAAGAACAAAAGACAAGCATTCAATTTAGCAAAATTTAAATGCCTTTCCTCCGCTCGGAGGGCCGAGATTAAGCGCGCGGCGAATAATTCCAACCTGCAAATAATAATTGTATCGCAACAAAGTTCTACAGGTACGAGTCCAAGCAAAGCATAATAAATAATCCAACAATAATGTCAAATCACATAAACCGATACAACAAGAGGCTCACCAAAGTAGCGGGCGGACCGAGACACTGAAGATTTTGGATCCAGAGGCGTAGATCGGCGATCGAAGGTGGAACCGGCGGCGTAGAAATGATGGTGGTGGGTGTCCTCGCCGGTAAATGATGAGATCGGGCCGGAAATAGATAGATTTGGCCACGAGGGAGTAGATCCGGGCAAGGAGTGGGTGGATCCGATGTTTGAGGGCGGATCCAGACTAAGGAATGAAGTATGAGTGGTGGAAATAACGGGTCGGGGCTGAAATTCTCAGATCTAAATTGATCTAGAGAATTAGGGATGTTTGGAGGTGGTTCCACGAAGAGGGGGATGGCGATAAAATGGAAGTTGGGGGGAGGGAAAAGAGGTGGTGGCTGGAGCTGCTAGAAGGGGTGGTGGTGGGGGCTTTTGGAAGGGGAGGAGTGGAAGGCTAGGGAGAGTGGCCACAGGGAGGCCGGCGGGTTGATGGGGGCTGCCGGGTGGTGTGGGTGAAGAAGGGGGTGGCCTGTAGGCCGGCGACTGTAGGAAACCTGGAGACAGCAGGCCGGCGGCTTAGGTGAGGGGATTAGGGGGCTGCAGCGGGGAAAATGACGTTTGAGGGGTGGACAATGACGTTTGAGGGGTGGAAAATGACGTTTGAGGGGTGGAAAATGACGTTTGAGGGGTGGAAAAATGATGGCAAATGTTAGGGGAAGGATCGGGGGAAGAAAACCAACCTAGGAATCGTCACCTAGTGCTCCACGGCGTCGGCACCAAGGGGTGATCACTAGAATCCGGGAAGAAGAGTCTCCAAAATTCTGGAATGCCTTCACTCAGCCCCTAACACCTCTACTTATAATAATAAGAAGACTTGGGCATCCCAATCAACGGTTGTAATTGGTCGGTGGGAAAAATACATAAATACAACAATAATAAACCAAAATATATAAAGTAATATATGATCTCGACTCGCGACGCGAATCCGGACACATCCACGGAGTCGGATCGGCGATCTGGTCAAATCCTCCTGCGTGAATACACCAACGTGGGTCCCGCCTTGCGGCAAACCCCTCCTGGTGCACGATCTGATGGATCCCCATCAACTCCCCTCGACTAAAAAACTTTCACCTCCGATGAATGTAGACGATCGTACTCAAGTCGAAGTCCAGGGGCGAGTCGATCGAGCTCTGCTGGCAGTATCCAAGCGTCGTCTGCGTCTGGACGGCCCTGCCAATGTATCAAGTAGCAACATCGCGACCCGTCTGTGGTGATAACGAACTGGTGGGCTTTGACCTCTATGATGCTCTCATCTCTCAACTCTCGAGTGATAGAACCCGGTGCGATCGGCGGTGCCGTCGGTGAAACCAGAGAAAACGAATCCCTAGGTGGGTGGTGTCAGCAGTCGGTGTCAGCAGTGAATGTCAGCAGTGGGTGGATTGTAGTGGCTATCAGACGTTGGTGGAGTAGTGATGTAGGGTAGGCTACAGGGTGCACAAAACCTAGGCTCTTAGAGGAGAAATGCAAATGTGACACGGTAGTCCTAAACCACATGTAATGTGACCGTCGGAAGTGACGACAAATAAATTGAGCAATGATAATTTTTTAACATCACGCAAATAATCAAGAATGAAAACAATTATTCAATTTAGCAATTTTATATGGTGTTCCTCCGCTCGGAGGGCCAAGGCCAAGCTCGCAGCGAATAATTCCTCCTGCAAACTAGTAGTGTATCGAAACAAATCTCCACTATCATAAATCAAAGTAATATATAATAATTCACCAATAATAAATGTCAAATCACATAAACCAACACTACAAGGAACTCACAAAAGTAGCAGGCTGAACCGAAGCACTGAAGATTATGGAACCGGATATGTAGATCGGCGATCGAGGATGGACCCGGCGGCGTGGAGATGGTGGCGGTGGTTGTCCTCGGCGGAGAGTGTGGAGATCAGGCCAGAAATGGAAACATCCGGCCACTAGGAGGGCGATCCGGGCGGGGGAGACTAGATCCGATATTTTGGGACCGAATCCGGATGGAGGGGTGATGAACGAAAGGTGGAAATAACGGATCGGGGCTGAAATTCTGTTATGGAGCTCACGTCGTTGGTTATCTAGTATTAGGAGTTTTATTTTATTAAGTGTATTAGGTGTTTTAATATCGTATGAGTCAAGTCAAGTCCTGTAGTCTTTTATGTGTTTTTATTATTTCGCTTAGTTTCATGGTATCGGGAATTTACACCTGTGCCATCTAGGTTCTATATAATAGACCCTTGGGGTCATGTAATGGGGATGAAAAGTACTAATCAAGTTCTCTTCTCTCTCAAGCTCCTCTCTTTTCTCTCCCTAGTTTTTTTCATCTCCTTTATCATTCTAGGGTTTACCCCCTTGTATCTCTGCCTCCTTCCCCCACAATCTCTGGCTCGTAACTTGGTATCAGAGTCATCCTTCCTCGGCTCCACACTTCCGTTGTCCTTTCGATTTCACCAAGTAGGGTTTCCTCCAGCGCCACTGCACATCCACTCCATCAATAGTCGCAACGCGTTTTGCTTCTTCGACCGCATCCGCTTCAAATCCACAGCCAACCGCCCCGTCGGCTTCTAGCAATACAGACCAGCAGACAACATCTCCTCCCGACCTCTTTCGTCGCAGCCAGCAACCTCAGCTTTCTCGCTCGCCCAAGCCGCGCGCTGTTGGCGTTAAGCCGTCGTCGTCGCCTGCATCCGAGAGCGCATCCAGCAACAACATCTCCTTCTGACCTAGCCCGTCGAAGCCAGCAACTGCACGCCGACGCTTCTCTCTGATTCCGCCGACATTTCCGTCGAAGACATCTCTCCTCGAAGACAGCAACCGCCCGCCTGCTCTGTCTGTCGGCCATCTTCTCTCCTTTGTCCTGTTTCAAAAGAGCCCTTCTGCTCGCCTCCTTTCTTTCCCCATCCATCTTTATTCTCCTTATTATTTTTTTTATTTGTTTTCTTATCTCTCCCTGAGCCCATTGTAGTCGTACCCCATCAAGTCACCTCCATCTTTAACACAATCCCCTATCGCCATCTCTTCTTTTATTTAATTCCCTAAAGCCCTATACACCACACATCCCATCCGCCCCTCCCATCACATTTTATTATTATTATTTTTTTATATATATATTTTTTACTCTAATTACCTCCCAAGTCCCAACCACACCTCTCTTCCCCCTTTTACTCTTATTACATCATTTTCATCATGTTTCTTGGCGCCGCCGACCGTACCGCGCTGCTTGCCCGACTCGCCGAGTTGGATTGCCGCATTGCTCTACGCGCAGCTCGACTCGGCCACGTCGATGCTCCACTCGACCTCACGCTCGACGCCCTTCGCATGTCTCGCGACTCATTGGTGGTTTTTCTGTCACCACCACCGGAGCTGGAGTCGTCGCCTTCCCCTCTAATGATGGTGCCATCATCGTCCTCCGCCGTTCATGACGCACCGCCGCCGCCGTCGTGGTCGCCACCGCAGCCGTCTTCGCTGCCACCGCAGTCATCCCCGCCATTGTCATCATCACTGCCACCGCCGCCGTCGCCGCCATCACGCATCGCCAATAAACCACCTCTCACCACGGTGGTCGTCCTTCCACCGTTCCCGCCTCCACTCCCGGCTCTTTTCCCGCCGGCCCCGACCTTGCCGCTCCCACCGGCCACAGTGCCGCCTCTTCTGCTGGCCCGTGCTCCGATGACCCGACGGACCCGTTTCTTCTATCGGTCGTCGTCTCTTTGCCCTCCCTGCTGATGCTGCTCACCATCACCCCACCGACCGTGCGAAAGTCATTACTTGCGTCGCGCGTCTTTCCCACGGCATCGCCGCTACTTGCCGACACCGCCTCCGCCGCCACGCAGTATCGGGTCATGTTCTGGAGGGAGATCAAACTTCCAGATGATGCAACCAGGTGAAGTTCGAGCTTGGGGTCAAGCTCGATGTCAAGGACGGGTGGTGGAGTGTTATGGAGCTCACGTCATGGGTTATCTAGTATTAGGAGTTTTATTTTATTAAGTGTATTAGGTGTTTTAATATCGTATGAGCTTAGTTATTAAAGGCGCAAGGCGCACCAAGACGCAAAGGGGTCTTGGAGCCTAGGCGCAAGGCTCAAGGCGCAGGCGTGCGCCCGAAGAAAACAAGGCGCAATCACGTTCATTTTAAATAACCGACATTAAACATCAATTCATCTTCTTGAACATAATCTTTATATATTCTACTCATTAATCATTCATTACTATCATTTATATCTCTTAAAAAATAAAATCAATATGATCGTCTGCATCATATCTAATTCTCAATGATCGATTATGTATCAAAAACATTAAATCATATAAAAATTATTGAGTTTTTGTATTATTTTTTTCATTATTTTGAAAAAAATAGGTTTACAACAAAAAAACACACTCAGGCGCATTTTTAATGTCCAAAGGCGCAAAAAAGACGCACAAAGGCGCAAACCTCTGAGCCTGATGAGTCTGGAGCCTTAGGCACGCCTTTAACAACATAGCGTATGAGTCAAGTCTTGTAGTCTTTTATGTGTTTTTATTATTTCGCTTAGTTTCATGGTATCGGGAATTTACACCTGTGCCATATAGGTTCTATATAATAGACCCTTGGGGTCATGTAATGGGGATGAAAAGTATTAATCAAGTTCTCGTCTCTCTCAAGCACTCTCTTTTCTCTCTCTAGTTCTTCTCATCTCCTCTCTCATTCTAGGGTTTACCCCCTTGTATCTCCGCCTCCTTCCCCCACAATCTCCGGCTCGTAACAAATTCCTAGATCTGAATTGATCCAAGAAATTAGGGTCAAGTCGACAGCTTGGGATGAGGGCCGGCTGTAGGGAGGGGAAGAGGAGGGGTCGGCATGAACAGTACCGTGAACAGTAACCGGATTTTCCCTGGACAGCAGGAATTGGTTGGAATTTGGGGGTTGTAGGGGCTGCGAATGAGGGTTTCGGAGGGGGAACATGAAGGCAATGGATGGGTATTACCTTGGGGAGGAGTTTGAGCACCTAGGAGTCGTCACCTAGGGTTCCACGACGTCGGCACCGGGGAGTGATCGCTGGAATTCGGGAAGAAAAGTCTCCAAAATTCTGCAATGCCCCATTCAGCCCCCTAACACTCCAACTTATAAGAAAAACAAAGTTAGGACTTCCCCATCAACGGCTATGATTGGCTGGTGGGGTCGGCCATTAAAATACATAAATAATAAACCCAAAAATATAAACTAATATATGTTTTTGACTCACGACGACGTGTCGGACGCAACTGCGGAGTCGGATCGGCGATCCAATCAAGTCTTCCTGCGCAAATAAATCAATATGGGTCCCGCCTTGCGGCGAACCCCTCCAGGTGCATGATCTGATGGCTCTCCATCAAGTAGGAGAGTGGTAAGGCAAGGAAAGAGGGGGTGGGGATGGTTGGGTATCTCCACTACTCGGGTCCACATACTCGCGTGGCTCGAAGTACGTTGTCAGATCCTCATCATTAAATACTGGATGGATTCTCATACTCGCTGGGATGTTGAGCCGGTAGGCATTTGCCCCAATAGTCAATACGACTTATAATAGAGTAGGGACACATTCACTTGACGCTTAACTTTTTGGAAGGCCCCGAGAGGAGCCTCTCTGGGTGGATTCGCACCATTACCTTCTCGCATTCATTAAATACATGTTCTCATCTTCGCTTATCTGCATGTGTTTTATACTTTTCATTGCTCGTTATTATTCATCGACGGACCGACTCATGCAACTCATTCAAATGCTGTGCAAATGACTCCGCACTCACTAGGGAGAGAATCTAAGGGACTCGAGATGAGGTCAATGGGCTTCCTAGGGTCGTATCCCGATACTATATGAAATGGACTCAACCCGATGGACCTATTGACTGAAATATTATAAGCGAACTCCACAACTGGAAGATCTAAGTCCCAACTACCTACATACTCACCTACTAGACACCTCAACAGGTTCCCTAAGCTCTGATTCACTACTTCGGTCTGTCCGCCCTTCTATGGATGATATGCCGGGGAGAATCTAAGAATGGTGTCAGTCTTGCGCCACAGGGTTTTCCAGAAGTAACTCATGAATCACACATCGCGGTCTGACACAATCGACTTTGGTAGGTCATACAATCTAAAAACATCCCTCATAAAGATAGATGATACGTGAGTCGCATCCGTCATTTTACGGCAAGCAATAAAGTGTGTCATCTTCGAACCCGGTCAACCACCACAAAGATGGAGTCGTGTTTTCGCAGAGTGCGGGGGAGTCCGAGAACAAAATCCACACTAATGTCCTCCCAAGGGCGGTGTGGAACAGATAAAGGCGTGTACTGACCCGTGTTTTGCTTGGTACCCTTTGTCATTTGACAGATACGGCAGTGGCGTACAACGCGAGCCACATCCCTCTTTAGGTTGGGCCAGTAGAGGCGGTCCTCAACAATGGCTATGGACTTATCTCGCCCAAAGTGTCATGCAGCCCCTCCCGCATGCAATTCCCAATTCAAATAATCACGGTACGAATTCTGGAGAATGCACAAGCAAGATCCCCGGTACAGGTATCCCTCAAAGATCTGATAGCCCTCAACAGGGTCTAGTGGGTCTCGGGACAAGGCGGTGTAAATTTCGCCAAAGTCGGGCATGTCGGGTAATCCAGAATCAATCTCTCAAGCCCATCTACGCGTGTGGTCAAATTCTGGAGCAAGGAGACACGGCGACTCAGTGCATCTGCCGGTTTGTTCTCAACACCAACTCGGTGTTTGAGAACATAATGAAAGTCCTGTAGGTACTCGACCCACTTGGCACGTCGGTGCCCTAACTTGCGCTGTGAATATAAATAGCGTAACACTTGGTGATCTGAGTAGAGCACAAACTCCCGGGGAAAGAGATAGTGCCTCTAGTAGCGCAGAGACTAGACAATCGCATAAAATTCTCGATCATAATTCGAGTATTTTTGCTTAGCCTCGTTCAATTTCTCACTAAAGTAGAAAATTGGATGTCCCTTTTGGCTCAATACGCCACTGATACCTACACCAGAAGCAACACGCGCAACCTCAAACGCGCGGCTAAAATCAGGAAGTCTCGGGACTAGGGTCGTAGTCAATCTCTCCTTAATTTCCTTGAAGGCTCTAGTGGCTGCGGGGGTCCACTGAAACTCTCCATTCTTAAGACAGCTCGTGAAGGGGCCATAATCGTACAAAACCCTTGGACGAACCTCCTATAGAAGGTGGCAAGCCCGTGAAAATTGCGAGCCTTGTGGATGTTTGCTATACAAGCCAGACGCGAATGGATTTGGCTTTCTCAGGGTCAACAGATACTCCAGTCGAAGACACAATAAATCCTAGAAAGTGAACAGACTTGGAAAAGAAGGAGAACTTCTTAAGATTCGCATACAATTTCTCTTGACGTAGGGTGCCAAAGAGGAGCTTCAAATGATCGAGATGAGCAGCCTGGGTCTGGCTATAGATCAGTATGTCATCGAAATACACGACCAGAAACTTGTCCATGTAGGGTCGCAACACCTGCGTCATAACTCTCATGAAGGTGCTCGGGGCGTTAGAAAGCCCGAATGGCATGACTAGCCACTCATAAAGACCGCCCTTGGTTTTAAATGTGGTCTTCCACTCATTGCCCTCACGAACTCATATCTGATGGTACCCACTACGGAGATCGATCTTGGAAAAGATCTGTGCGCCAGACATAATATCCAATAAGTCATCGAGTCGAGGGATCGAGAAGCGATACTTGACCATGATTTTGTTAATGGCGCGGCTATCGATGCGCATACGCCAACTGTCGTCCTTCTTAGGGGTAAGAAGGGTAGGAACCGCACACAGACTCATACTCTCATGAATAAACTGCTTCTGAAGAAGCTCGTCAACCTGCCTCTTAAGATCATCGTGCTCATCAGGGTGCATACGATAATTGGGGCAGGTTCGGGAAGGAAGCCCCCGGGACTAGATCAATAGCATGTTGAATGTCCCGTGGAGGGGGCAGCTCATCAGGCATAATATCCGCAAACTCATCTAGGAGGGGACGCACCGCTAGTGGGTGGTCAACAGGGGTGTCCTCTGATGCCTGAATGGCGGCCACAATATAAATGATGTTCAACTCAATACAGTCTCGCAGGAACACACCCTCCTCAAAATATGCAGGGGCCTCAAGGCACTCGTACTCACAGATGGCTCAACCACACCCTTGGATCTCTCCCTAGGTTGGGTTGGCGTCAACGTAATCTTCCGCCCCATGTCGTAAAAGACACATGTGTTCGAACGACCGAAACACGTGACGTCGCGATCAAACAGCCCGGGGCGGCCGAGCAGCACATGGGCGACATCCATGGGAATGACATCACACCAGACTCGGTCCTGGAAGGAAGCGATGCTAATACGCACAAGATGGCGTTGGGTAACCTGAATCGCCGTCTTATCTACCCAAACGACACGATAGGGGTGGGGGTAGGCTCTGCCTTCACCTGCATACAGTCAAGCCCCTTTTGGGCTACAATGTTCACACAACTTCCACTGTTGATGGACAACTTGCAGGATCCGCCTGCACTCAAGAAGTACGTGTAAAAGATGGTGCGTCGCCAATTCTCATCTGCATGGGGGGTGTAGGAAGCGCCTAATCACTCCCACCTCCAATGATCTCTCTGCGTCACTTTCCCAACCATGCTCGACAGTGTCCTTAATTTCTTCCGTAACCTCCTCATCTTCCTCTAAACCCTGCTCCTCATCTTCAACTAGCAGGGTCTGCATGGGGCACTGCGCCGCCACGTATCCTTTGTTGGAACATTTATAACACAGAATACCCCCAGATCGCTGGCCATAAGTAACGACGGTCTTGCCCTTTGTGTCCGCGGGAACACGTGAGGGTGCATCCGTAGTGGCCTGGAGCGGAGCGGGTTTCCTAAAAGTCGAGGAATCAGTCCGAGAGGGGAACTGCCTTGTGCTAGATGACCGGAGGTACTGCTCATACTCGAGAGCGAGCTAAAATATCTGATCGGCGGTCTCTAAGCGATGGGGAATCAGCTCACTTCGAATTTCAGAATGTAGGCCTGCCTTAAAACGAGAGGCAATGGCAATAGGCTCCTCTGAGACGTCACTCCTAACGACTAGCTCGTCAAAACGAGCCATATACTCAGCGACAGTAAATGCCCCCTACCGTAAGTTCTGTAATTGCTCAAATAACTTGTCTCGGTAGGACGCAGGGAGGTACTTCTCGCTCAGCCTTTGCTTCATCTCATCCCACCTGGCGATGGGGTAATAACCATCTCACTCCAAAGCTCTCTCTATGCTAATCCAGAATACCTTATCTTGTCCAACCAGCTTCATTTTTGCAAAGAGAACACAACGCCCGTCAATCATATCATACCACTCGAAATAGTGGTCCATGTCCAGGAGTCAATCACTGAAGGCTTTTGAATCCAGACGACCATGGAACGAAGGGGCGTCGAGCCGAATACGACGAGTGATGTCAAAGTGGTGACCACCTCTCTGTGGGTCAGGATAATCCTCAGGATAATCATCATGGACGTAGTCATTTCAAGCGGGTGGGGGGTCGCGCTCTCTCCGACCCGGGGGATAATACTCATCGCGGTGATGATCACGGCGACCGTGTGGTGGTACACGATCTCTGGGGTCAGGCTGAGGCTGACGTGGCATACGATACTCATCACGCTGATGTGGAGGTCTATCACACACTGGATCAGGATTTCGCCTTGCCGGCGGAGCTGGGGCTCGGTGAGGAATATCACGACGGTGGCGGTCTACTAGAGGCTGACAAACTCTCGGGCGCTGGTTGAGACATGGGGAGCATCAGGGTCGTCCCCAAGTGAATCGTCACGCTGTATTGGAGTGTCCCTGGCATTCTCTAAGTGTCCCAAACGAAGATTCACCTCGTCAAGATCATGACGCACATCGTTGAACTGGGTACCTAAGATGTCAAAACGATCTAGGATAAGGCGCTAAAACTCAGCAAAAGCAGCACCAGAATTCGAGCTCGTCGCTCGGTCGTAGGTGATTAACGGATCTGACATGCTTGCCCTAAATATCCTACCACTACGGAGCATGCAAATGGCCGAACCTCCCTCTGATACAAAATGATGTAGGGTAGGCTATGGGAGTGCAGAAAACCAAGATTACTAGGGGTGGGGGGTAGATGCGACACACAAACCCTAGTCTAAATGCAATGCAACCGTTGGTGACGATGACGATTAATTTTGAGCAATGAAAATTTTAACACCACGCAAGATAATTAAAGAACAAAAGACAAGCATTCAATTTAGCAAAATTTAAATGGCTTTCCTCCATTCGGAGGGCCGAGATTAAGCGCGCGACAAATAATTCCCACATGCAAATTATAATTGTATCGCAACAAAGTTCTACAGGTACGAGTCAAGGCAAAGCACAATAAATAATCATAATAATGTCAAATCACATAAACCGATACAACAAGAGGCTCACCAAAGTAGCGGGCTGACCGAGGCACTGAAGATTTTGGATCCGGAGGCGTAGATCGGCAATCAAAGGTGGAACCGGCGGCGTAGAAATGATGGTAATGGCTGTCCTCGGCGGTAAATGATGAGATCGGGTCGGAAATAGATAGATCCGGTCACGAGAGAGTAGATCCGGGCAAGGAGTGGATGGATCCGATGTTTGAGGGCGGATCCGGGCTAAGGAATGAAGTATGAGTGGTGGAAATAATGTGTCGGGGCTGAAATTCTCAGATCTGGATTGATCTAGAGAATTAGGCATGTTTGGAAGTGGTTCCACGAAGAGGGGGCTGGCGGTAAATTGGAAGTTGGGACGGGAAAAGGGGTGGTGGCTGGAGCTGCTAGAATGGGTGGCGGTGGGGGATTTTGGAAGGTGAGGAGTGGTCGGCTAGGGGGAGTGGCCACAGGGAGGCCGGCGGGTTGATGGGAGGATGGCGGGTGGTGTGGGTGAAGAAGGGGGTGGCATGTAAGCCGGCGGCTGCAGGAAAGCTGGAGATAGCAAGCCGGCGGCTTAGGGGAGGGGATTTGGGGGGCTGCAGCAGGGAAAAATGACGTTTGAGGGGTGGAAAATGATGGCAAAGGTTAGGGGAAGGATAGGGGAAAAAACCAACCTAAGAATCGTCACCTTGGGCTCCACAGCGTCGGCACCGAGGGGTGATTGCTGGAATCCGGGAAGAAGAGTCGAAAATTCTACAATGCCTCCATTCAGCCTCTAACACCTCTATTTATAATAATAAGAAGACTAGGGTATCCCAATCAACGGCTATGATTGGCCGGTGGGAAAAATACATAAATACAGCAATAATAAACCGAAATATATAAAGTAATATATGATCTCGACTCGCGACGCGGATCCAGACACATCCGCAGAGTCGGATCGACGATCCGGTCGAGTACTCCTATGCAAATACACGAATGTGGGTCCCGCCTTGAGGCGAACCCCTCCTGGTGCACGATCTGATGGATCTCCATCACTACTCTTTCCAACGATGGCAGTTGCAGCCCTAGTTTCAAAGACTATTGGGTGTGGTTGCTCTGGTTTTGTGTGATTTTGAGTCTGATGGGCTTAACCTTCTTCTTTACCCCTTCACTGTAAACTTCTTCTCTTCCTTCCCTATCCTCCTTCAGCATGGGATGAAATTTTGTGTAAACTTTATAGCTTTTAATTAAATTTTGGAGAGGGGTTCTGCAGGAATGAAAAAATGCTAAAAATGAGAATTTGTTGGGCTTGGATTTCATAAGCACCTTTCTTTATGGTCACCCTCTCGTTATTCGGGTAGCTCGAGTGGCTTTGCGCCTCTCACTATCGCTTGAGTGACTTTGCTTTGTCTCCTTTCCTTAATAAGTTGAACTACTCGTTGCGCGCCTCGCGAGCTATGATCTTTTCTTTTATCATCGATCGGCGTGTATAGAAATGATTCTTCTTCTTCCTCGCACACAACGCCTCCCCGTTACATTATGTTATGGAAGAATTAAATTGAACTTCTTGATGGGCTGGTTATTCAGAGCCAACAATTGGCAGCCAGATTTCGTCCCGTAACTAGAAGAAGTTCAGGGGTCACTATGGCGTGGCTGAATGTAGAGCAGTCTGCCCCTACAGCCTTTGATCAGTAGATTATTTAGAACTTCAGAAGATTTTCTTTCTCATAATCTACGAGAACAATATCTGAAGAATCGCTCATCCTGTTCACATTCGCTTCTTTCTCTTTCTATACAATAACGATAATAAGAAAGATGTCAAGATAGCATCTCTTTCTTTTCTTTTTTTCTTCTCCGTCTATAACGATCAGTAAATCATTCTAGAGTAGAGGTTTTCTTTCATTTGTGCTCTCACGAGTTCTTTTCACTCCATTTTATGTGTCAGCCTAACGTCACTAAAGATCAGCCCGCTACTTCTATCTCTTGCTTTGATTAGAAAAGCAAGCTGTTGATTTCTTTTGTTCTATTCAATTGAGGTATTCCTTGCCCGGGAGCTTAGCCTTGTGTGACCCGAAATGGATCAGTGACAGTCGGGATACCTAAGGGTTCAAATGTAACTTCAGAAGCAAAAGTCTAAAGTTCAACTCTTCTTCTTTCAGGAGGGGGTTCCAGTAATTGGTGTCAAAAGATATGCCTTATGGTCAAGGAAGATAGGGTTTTTTCTCACTAACAGGAAAAGAGCGACAAGTGAGTTCGACTCTCATTCTATCCATGTTCAACAGCCCTTATCCATGTTGGAACCGTTGATGGTAAATTACGAGATGCTTGAAGATGTATCGTATCAAGAAAGAGTTGCATCAAACGGCGGTTCAGGCTCAGTCAGTAGGGATCTAATTCTAATTGATTGCTAAATGGAATGATCACTGTTGAAGATTCTCCTTCTGGATCTCTAACTTGCCTAGCTCTCTCAGGGGATTCTGGAAGAAGGCCTGATGCGAGAACGAAGGTGGTGGGTGACAAACTTCCTTCTAAATCGCTTTCTATTGCGCGGATCGAGAAATTGAAGATATCAGATAAGGTAGGTCTAATCAATCAGTGGATTCAAAGCTGCTTTCTTATAATTTTGACGAGCCAAAACATTAATAGGTTGCTGGTGAGGCTTCTTACCAACCTTTCTTTTTGTATCTTTCCATGTCTGTGTGCGAAGTTCCAACTTTACTCCGCTCCGAAAGAGTTATACGTCCTTCGGACCCATACTCTGTGGATCGTGTCCCTTGTTCTATGGGTCAAGCTTTGTGCCTCGAAACCATGTGAAAAAGCTATCATTAATAGAGTGTTCATCTCTTCGATCTCTTTCTGTCTGCTCTCAATGAGTTAATGTCCGGACCAAACTCTTAATTAAATAGAAATCTCGTAAGCTTGTCAACTCGCTCCTAGGAGTTGACAACGACTAATCTTTTTTTTCTTTACACTAGTCTCAGCCCTTCTAATTCTAAGGACACCTTGCCTTCTTTCCTCATTTGAAAATGAAAAGAGAAACTACTTGCTTGTGACTATCTATCTTGTCAACAATGAAAATTTCCTTGTCAAACATCTCTTTTTCTTATGAGACTCGAAAAGAAAAGAATCACATCAAGAAGTAGTCTTTAAATTCCACTCCAGTTCACCTTACATTATTCTTCTGCTCATGAATTCAAGTAAGCGCAGCTATCCCCTATATAGATGTGTTAGCCCTTCCAAGCCAAGGGAATACTAATCTAATCATGAGGGTAGTATTTTCTAATGGTGTTGGTTCCCAAGTTTTTATGGATTCATTTGTTACCTGGGTCAACCCCTAAGCTATAATGTCTCAAGACGAAGAGGTTAAGCCATAATGCCACAAAACGAAGAGGTTATAGAGAAACTTTTCTTTTTTCCTTTGTCTCGAACTTGGTGAGGAATTCCATTCTATCTCTCCAACAAACAAGAGGGCCCCAGTTGTAAACTTCCTTCATTCTAGTGAATTCTGAACATCGTTCGCGAAGGAACCAGACTTTTGATGGACTAGCCGCACTGCTTGACACGAAAATGAGCTTTGCTCTTCTGGGCATTGGCTAGGATCTCCCGTGGTTTTCTTAGAAAGCCCAGGGAGCGGTATGTAGATGTGAGGTCCCCTAACATCTTTCTAAATAAGCAACAGCAAACTACTTTCTATAAAAAAGCACCAGAATACATTCTCTTGCAGGTCGTGCTGCTGTAATTGAGATATTTGCATCCATTGGGAGTTCACATCCACAAAGGCTTTCCATTCTTAGAGTTATTGCTCGCTTTTCTTAATAGTAAGTGATTTATTTTCCTTTTTTGTCCAGAAAAAAGAACCGGTCGGGAAATTCACTTTTGAGAATATAGAATTGTCTCATTGAAGGAGGATTAGTCAAAGTCTAGCCCTAGGATTGAAAACGATGAGTAGTAGGTCTTGTGCGCATTAGTAGTCTATGTCCAGCCCTAGTTATGAGTTTTCTATATGAGATTTGGGAAAGAGGGAGTGCTTTATGGTCTCTTTCGAACTCTCCTCTCTGGTATGCGCTTCCTAATTTCTCAATTCTAGATGATTCGAAAGAGTCAGATGGAATCCCATTTTGAAGAAAAAAGATCTGTATTAGTCATCAAATCAAGGGGGGTAGTCACAGTTTTCTCAGTTTCATATAGCCGTTGATGAAAGAGATTCATCTCTTTTGGATAAAGAAAAATTCAACCTAACATCCCCATTCACCTTATTAGAAGAATCTATTGAAACGTTGCAATTGATGTTCGATCCCGAAGAGAAGGAAGAGATCTTCAAAGAGTTAGTTTTTATGATCCAATAAATACAACAACATTCAAGCCTTTATCCCACTATAGTGGGGTCGGCTATATGGATCCTTTGTCGCCATTATCCAATAAATAATCAAACTTATTCAAATGTTCCTGTTATTTTATATTTCCCTGAAAAAAATGCTCAACCCACAGGAACTGTGCATGATATTATAAGCGAAGTAGAATTCTTTCAAGAAAGAATTTATAATTGATTTTTGACAAAAACAAATAAAGGGTAGGATCACTAATACCCATCTTTGTGTAATTATTTATTCAAATTTTGTCTAGCAAGTTGAGCCGCTACGCGAAGAATAGGACGAATGAAGATTAACTTATAGAAAGAGGCTAACAAGCCCTTGCGCAGGAAAGCCGTAAAAGGACGAGGATTGGATAGCTCATTGCGACGAAGAGGGCTAAGAAAGGCGAAGGAGAGCAAGCCGTGCAGATCTTTCTTTGTCTCATCCGCTCTCCCCAGGGCATAATCTGTTTGATATCACTACTAGATTAAATACATAAGTTCATTTAGTAGCTTCATGCCACTCAAGCACAGCGATGGGATCAGAGATGAGTAGCATTGGGAAAGTTTGATTCAATGAAAGCCTTTTGCCAGCGTGGATGAATCTTCAGATCTGATTTTCTTATACCGCGTTATGGCTTAGCATGAGGTCATCCGATAGTGTTGGAGCATGTGTTCTGCATCTCTTGATTTGAGAATAACAAATACCGTGATGTATTTGATCTCGTTTTTTGTGTTTTTATAATGTGCAAGTTGTACATGTTGAATGAGAAGATAAGCTCTCGGCCATGGGCATGATCCAATGTTGTGTACATTTTAAAAACAGCAAAAAGACTATTATTGACGGTTGAACTTCAAACAGTCATAACTTTCAATCCAGGAAGAGTTATGGAACGGTCCACACCATTTCGGAATGAGGACGAAGTCATCTACAATCTGGAAAAGTTTTGAACGACAAAAATGAAGAGGAGATATCGCCAGGCGATAGTGAAATCGCCGGCGATAGCGAAAATGACATCAGACAGACGGCAGGCATGTCTCGCACGATCCAGTCATGAAACGCATGATTTTGATATTGCCAGGCGATAGTCGTTATCGCCCCGCGATAGCACCATGACCCAAACATGATTGTTTTTCAACTGGCATGACCATCCCGCCTTGAGACACGTGACAGCTTGAGGAAATATCGTCTGCGATAACTACCTATATCATACTTGTTATCATTTTTGCGACTAGGTCCTTATGTGGCTTAAGGGAAATTCGTCGTCTTGTGTGTAGCGACTAGGTTGAGGTTAGAAATAGGGGGAGGCTATAGGCCATATTTGGATAAGATAGACTATAGTCAGTCGGTCCTTGAGAGAAGGATCGGTGAAACATCAAAAAGGATTTTTATATTTGTCTTGATTTCAAGCGTCATTGAAATCAAACATTTTTGTATTCAATTTCTAATAAAATAAAATCATGTTTTTTTTTGTTTTTATCCTGTTATCTTGATTTTATTTTCATGTTATAAAACATTTTGAAATAATACTCTTCAAAAGTTTTAACGCAAAATATATTGCAAGATTCATTTTTGTTAGATATAAATGCTTCAATTCAATATTCGTGAACTAGCGCCCAGCAGTAACAATTAATGTCGGCAGTAGTGAAGAAATATTGAATTCTTTCATTTTCTAAATATTAATCTTCAATATAATATTTTCTGAGATATAAAATATATTCTTGTAAAATATTCCGAAACTTCTCTAAGTAACTCTGGTATTTTTATTAAAAATTAAAATTCCATAAATCCCTTATTCACCCCCCCCCCCCCTCCCCCTCTAATGGCGTCGTAAGATCCAACAGATAGGGGAGACATTATCGAAGAGGACCTTTTTTGTTTGAAGATTTCAACCACATATATTGGCATGTTTTGGCACATCCTTTTTGAGTTGTTATCATATTGAGCTTTATATTTGGAGTTCCTGGGTGAATAGTTACTTAGGGTTTTTATTATGATGGTATTTGTTTCTGTTGGGGGTTATGATCAGAAGGGTTTGATCAAATATGATGCTTTCAGTTGGATCGAATCACCTAAGCTTTTCTCCTTCAACCACCTCTTAAAAAGTCATAATAATTGTTTGATGGTGTCAACGTTGATATCTGCTTAAGACGCAACCCATATTAAAAGAATGCATAATTACAGATACTAGATTTCGTCATGAGTGTGACGTACTATGATTCGTCATGGGTGCGATACATAATGACACACTGTGATTGTGATTTACGAAACAGGTATAAGCAGCATAAAGAACGGGTGTGACTTGCATACATAGCGAGAGGTCATGGAACTAGCAGAACAGAATATATGTAAATATTGCCCCAATGCAAGGATGCATTATTAGGTCATGGGGCTTTAACTATATCACTCCAATGTGAGAAAGCATTGTGATGCGGTGTCAGGATGAGCGCAAATGTCTATATTGTAGTTTTGGGTGTTGAAGCCTAAAACCCGACTTCTCCTAAAGTTCGGATCTAGAGTTGCAGCTCACACCTACTCTTCCCGAATTCCTTCCTTGACGTGAGTCTCGGAAACTAGAAACAGACCGTGGGCTTCAGCTTGGAGGTCTCACCTCTTACCCGGAAGAACTAGAAATCCTTCCCCTCTCTAGCGGGTGCTGAGCTAGGTGTCTTAGAGGAAGAAGATGAAAGAGGTCAACAACCTCTTCAAGGCACATTATCGGTCTATTTATAGGGCTCTGAGTTTGACCTGCCAATAACCAAACTGAACAGACCTGAAATTACCAAAGTACCCTGCACTGGGTCTGCCAATAGCCAAACTCCGTTGTTCTGAAGGGTTATATGTAGACCACAAAGGGCAAAAGAGTAAAATTACCTGAGCTCAAAGAATAAAACCCCTACTTGGGGGTAGGAAAGTAAAAAACGGCCATTTCGTCGAGCCGGCGCTCGACGAACGACGAGTCGGCGCTCGACGAACGTCGAGCCGGCGCTCGACGAACGTGGCCTCTAGTGGGCGAGAGATGCCCATCAGCTTCGCCTCGCGAGTATCCCGCCTCGCCAAAAGAGGCCAGCTTAAGCCGCGAGAGCTCTCTCGTCCGCTCCACTGCTCCCCTCTCGCCACGCGAGTGCCCCGGCTCGCAAATACTTCAACTTGCTCTGAGGGATCAGCACCCGCCGCGAGATCCCATCTCGCTTGCTCCGTTGCTCCCCTCTCGCTTCTTGTGCTTCGCCTTTTAGGAGCAACGGCGAGTTATCCCTATGGTCCTACTCGCCTATGCAATCTTCTCGCCCCTAGCACTTTTCCTTGAGTTACCTCCTGTATGAGTTCGAGGTTGTACACAATCCCCGCTCTTTTCGAGGTTACCCCAAGCTCGAAAAGAAAGTCCAACCGAGGCTCGCGGTGTTAAAGTTCATTTATGAGAGAATCTTTTGTGGGGCCCTCCTCTGGGGCCTATAAATATGACACTCATCCCAGCATGGAGAGTGCCCCCCTCTCTCATCTCTTCCTTCATTTCTTCCATCGCCGCCATGTCTCATAGCCAGAGTTTTTGCGAACGTCTCGCGATGGTGCGTAAACAAAACAAGGCTAATGTGGCTGCTCTGTCCCCAGTTTTGGCTCGTACCCCCGTTTCTTTACCATCGTCGTCTCGCGCGAAGAAGATGAAGACCACTGGCCCCCCTCTCGGCCGAGGGGACCACTCCAGCATCCATGGAAATCCGTGTTCCCCATTCCGCGTCTCTTGAGGAGAGAGAGGTAAATTTTTGCTCCTGCCCTTCCTTTCCCCTTTTCCCTCTTCCCGCGTACTTACTTCATGCTTCTTAAGGGGGATCTCGTCCATCATCCCCAGCCTGCAAATTCGCATGATACTACTGACATCCATCATCAAGACTCTGACTCGCCTCAGCAATCGACCCCTCCAAATACGAAGAATGGCGATCCCTCGCAATGCGCTGGGACCTCTTGCAACCCGGGTAAATGAACTAGACTTGCCCTCTCGCTTCATATGGACTTTTATCTCTCTACCTGATGTGTTCGAGACCATCGGACTAAACCTTCTACCCGTGCAGCTCGCGGCTTTCGAGCCTTTTTGCGAGAACACCTCTCATCATGATCTTTGGTCTTCTTTCTGCGTAGACATCTAGATCGACTCAGCAGCAGAGGACTTCTCTGGGCGGCCCGCCTTCTTCGCCTCCTCCTCACCCAGACGAAATAGAAGACTATCTGGGCGATCCTATGGATCCGGTGGAGATGAAGCGTAGGACGGCCGAGATGTTTCAAAAGCACATGCGTATCATCCGCGAGATGGAACTAGACAAGCAGGCTGCCGACGGGCGCATTGACTGGATAGAAATTGAATGCGCTCGTCTCTCTTCCGAGGTCGATGCTAGCATCGAGATAGATGAGACTGACCCCCAGGCCATCATAAACGAGGTCGACCAGCAACTCCGTCTCGCGCGCCGTGGTCTTGATGTCGTTCGCGCCTTTCACGTTCCCGGTCGGCCCCCGTGTGTGAGGTCTTCCGATGGAGGGCGTTGGAAATGGTATAAGAAATGAAGACCCTCCATCTCGTCTTGCCTGTTTAATAGTCTCACCTATTTAATAGTCTCGCCTATTTAATTATACCTTGTAATTTTGTTGTTTCTATGAATCTGTCGTCTCGCCTGTTTAAATACAACTTGTTATTTATGCCTTGTGGACATGATGTCCGCCTTGTGCGGAATGAAACATTTATTAATAACGCTATCCTGTTGATTTCTTTTCATGTTGGGCTTAATCATTTATAGCTATGTTAATTGATTTTTTATCTATTTTTCCTTTTGTTCTGGCTTGTTGGAAAAGCCCTCGCTGGGCACCATGCTCCGAGGTCAGGAGAGAGAGTAAAACGTCGGTCAACTCTTCAACTTCCTCCATATTTTTTCCCGCCCACTTTTCCACTTTCACTATTCCGCTATAAATAATCCCCCCCCTAGACCGAAATGATTTACACATGTGCTGCCCCCTCCTGTTGCGTCTCAGATCAAGATCTCTCGCCTCCTTTATCTCGCGGCTTACTCTCGCCACTCCTCGCAGCTTACCCTCGCCACTCCCTTCACCCCCTTTCGCTTTAATCGTCTCGATATCATGGGAAAGAAGAAGCCCGAGGAGGGTGAGGGGCGTAGCTGGTGCGGCAGGAGATTCGCCGACCATGATTTTCCCCCAGCAAGATCTCTGAGGAGGACTACGACCTATTTACCCGCGAGTTTCTGGTGGAGGGGTTCGAGTCGCGGCCTCCGAAGGTCGGCGAATCGATCAACACATTCAACCCCACCGAACTCGCCTTCCCCGTCTCGCACTTTGAGTCGGGGCTGAGACTTCCCCTCTGGCCAGAGGTTAAACAGGTTTTGAAATACTTTGGAGCCGTCCCTGCGCAACTAAACCCAAACGCCATCTCGGTTTTGGTTGCCTTCGCCAGTTATATGCGCCGCGAGCTCATCGAGTTCAGTCTGAACGTCTTCCGCAAGTTATTCGTCTATCACGCCAACCATGACGGCTTCTCGTACTTCACGGGACAGGGCCCGAAGGTGTGCGAGACTCCCAACAAGAATCACAACTGGCTTACCCGTTTCGTCTTCATTCGCGGGAACCTGGGAGGCATTCCGCTTGCGCCCGTATCGCCCGCCGAAATGTTCTACGTGTCTCCTCGGGTCGGCGGCGCGGATAAGGTCCTCTGCGACTTCTTCATAGGAAAGAACTTTGAGGTCAATTTCTTGAGGCGGGGCCTCAACTCGCTCCTTCCTGTGCTTCCCGGCGAAGGTACACTCGTACTTCTTTAGTCCATGTTTGTTATCCCTTTGTCTCACTATCTTTAATCATCGATTTGTTTGCTTAGGGGAGTGGAATATCCCCGACCATCCTCCTTACTTGAGCAACGTGGGGCCTTCAAAAGGTCTCGCCCTCGCCAGCATGGCGGCCGAGACGGCGAAAGAGTCGTTGGCCCCCCATCCAAGAAGAGACCCAGAGATGATTTCATTCCCCCTCGGCACAGCCTCAAGAAGAAAGTTAAGAAAGTTGTGACGTTCCCGAAAGGGAAAAAAGAGATAGCCTAGAAAGAGAGGAAAGAGATGTCGGGATCCCTGAGCCCCATCCCTGTAGGAGACTCGCAATCGCCTCGCCCACAAGCCGTCGCGAGACGGCAATATCCGACCGACCCGCCAACACTTCGACCCAATCCGCTGAGCTTCCATCTCGCGAAGCCGGTTCCTCCAGCCGTCCAGCCCCCTCCTCGCATCAAAATTATAACATGGGGCTCGTGGTACATGATGTTGTCGGTGACCCAGTCCTCTTGTGGGAAAAGGACTCGAACCGAGTATCGGTATCCACCCTCCTTCCCTCATGGAAGGAGCAGGATCCTACTACCAGCCACGCCTTCTCGCTTGGCTACGGCCTTTACGGTGGTCTCGGGACAGATCATTTCGACAAGGACTCCTCGCGAGACCTTGTCTTGAAGACCGCTCACGCTCAGCTTCGCGCCCTGGAGCTCTCGCACCGAGTCTCGCGCCGCCTCGTTTTTAACAACAAGAAGTGGAAGGAGGCCGAGGCGGGCCTGGCGGCAGAGCGAGAGAAGTCGGATGGCCTCGAGAAGAGGTTGACAGTCGCTGACAATCTCCTTGCAAAGAGCGAGGGCAGCGTGGTAAGCCTTTTAATTCTATCTTTGGCCAGTTTCTCTCTCGCGTATGCTTCTTGCTTACTAATGGGCTTCTCGCAGAATGCCGAGACGGCAAATCGGATGCGCTCGCGCATAGCGACTTTGGAAGAGGAGAACAAAAACCTAACGGTCCAGAATGCCCATTTTCGAGATAGTGTTCTGCCTTACTCTCCCCAGGAACCATTCCAAGCTCCCCCTCCCTCTCATTACTCCCTCGACGAGGTCGAAGAGATTTGCCGAGATGCCAACATCAAGACGGCCGAGCTTGTTTTGAAGATGATGAAGGAGCTAGGGGTTGTCAAGGAAGACTCTGAGTCCGTCACCGTCCGCGACCTCGTGCTGCGCCTTTATGGCGAGGTGGACGAGGATTCATCTTCTAGCGAAGAGGACTGAAGAAGCGTCGGCGGGACCTGGGGCTCCTTCTCCCCTCTTTTTTGCTTCTTTCCTACACTTGTACTTTCTATTATTTTTGAGATTTCAAAGTATTCCCTCATGAGGGAGTACTCCCCTCCTTTTGTAATGAACAACATGACCAAATGCACTAGGAAATTTTTGTCATATCCTCTCACTTTTCATACTCTTTATTTTACTTGATTTTGCTTTATTTACTGCGAGACGACCTTCTACTCTATTTTTACTTGCGAGATGAAGCTACTCATAGTCTCGTCGCCTCGCTCGAGAATCGAATTAGGGCACGAGTCATTAGACTTCTTCTCGCCCCTTCCATGCGCGAGACCGTTTGACTTTCTTCCCGCGTCTCGCCTCGAGACAAATCCGGCGCGAGTGGACCCCGGAAATTAACCCGCTCCTTTATTGGAAACCGCCCGTCTTCCATCTCTTAGGCGAGGCCTTTCTTTCCCCGCGAGTGCCCACTCGCTATGGGCGAGACCCTCATTCCCAAGCACCGGCTGGGAATGCCTAACTTCATTTGTATTGCACCAAACTCTTCTTCCCATATAAGTTTTTTTATTTTTTATGAACTTCCCTCGTTTGCTGACTAGTAAAAATATTTTTCTTTGAGAGATCTCACCATTTATCTTGTCACCGAGTGATCCTACAGTCCTGTCAACTTGATGAGAGCCTGATCAGCGGGTCATCTCGGGGCCTTGCCATTCACCTTGTCACCGAGTGAGCTTACAGTCCTGCCAGCTTGATGAGAGCCTGGTCAGCGGGTCTTCTCGGGGCCTTGCCAATCACCATGCCACCGAGTGAGCCTACAATCCTGCCAGCTCGATGAGAGCCTGGTTAGCGGTTCTTCTCGGGGTCTTGCCAATCATCCTTTCCAATCTCATTTCATGAAAGAAAAACACCTGAAATTTCATTATATCAGGAAGTCATAACAAATTTACAAGTATTGGAAAAGATGAGAAAATGTCAAGGGTAGAATCTTTTTAGGTCGTCGCCGCTTCGGGCACGATCGAGGGGTACCCCGTCCACATCCTAGAGGTGGTACCCTCCTGACTTAAGGACCTCCCTTACCATAAAGGGGCCTTCCCAGTTAGGATTGAGTTTTCCCACTGAGACTCCTCTGCGTGTTTCATCTACTTTTTTGAGGACCAAGTAGCCCTTCTGGAACTGTCTGACCCTTGTATGCTTATCAAAATATCTAGCCATCCGGCGCTTGACTTCTTCCTGCCGAATCGATGCCAATTCCCTGAGCTCTTCCACCAGATCGAGAGAGAGCTTTTGCTCCTCATTCTCTACCCGCCATCCTTCGCCTCCTTTCTTCGCAGCGGCTACTCTCAAAGATTCGACCTCGAACTCTATAGGTATAACGGCCTCCGAGCCATGGGAGAGTTTAAACGGGGTCTCCCCCGTGGCGGTGTTTGGCGTGGTCCTCAAAGCCCAGAGAACGGAAGGGAGCTGTTCTACCAAACTTCCCTTTAAGTTCTCCGCCTTTTTTAAAAGATTCACGATAATCTTGTTCGCCGCTTACACCTGTCCGTTACTTCGAGGATGATGAACCGAGGCGAGGCGGAGGTCTATGCCCAGCTCTACACAGAAGTCTACGAATTCCCTGCTAGCGAATTGCGGTCCATTATCAGTGACGATGGTCAACGGAAGCCCATGCCGGCAGATGATCTCTCCCCATACGAAATTTCTAACCACTTGTGGTGTCACCTTAGCCAACGTCTTTACCTCTAGCCACTTTGAAAAGTAATCCACCATGACTAGCAGGAACTTCCTTTGGCCACTTGCTTGGGGGAAGGGCCCACCAAATCTAGCCCTCATATTGCAAAGGGTCAGGGAGTCGTGATTGTACGTAATCTTTGGGCGGGAAGGAGTTTGAGGGGGGCGAACTCCTGTCACTTTTTATATCTCTTTGTGAATTCTTCCGCATTTCTCCTAAGGGTAGGCCAGAAGTAGCCTTGCCTCAACACTCTCCCCTCCAAGGTCCGACTTCCTGAGTGACTCTCACACTCTCCCGAATGAATCTCTTCTAGAACCCTTGGAATCTCTCTCTCACACACACACCGAGCCAACAAACCCGATAGTGTCTTTCGGTATAACGTCTCATCCTTCAGCAGGTAGTATGCCGATTTATACCTGATCCGCTTCTTATCGAGGTCCCTCTCGGGAAGACGTCCTGAGGTCAAAAAGATGATGAAGGGGTCCATCCAAGACCCCTGCTGGTCTACTTCCATCAGTTCTCCTTCTGCGAATGGCCGGAAGAGTTCCGTCACCGTTCCTCCGGCTCGAGAGCCGTACTTGGCGAGCAGGTCAGCTTGAGCACTTTCTCCCCTCGGGACGTGCTGAATTGAAAAGCTACAGAACTGTCCGATGATTCCTTTTACCTTCATCAGATACAACTGGAGGGTGGGTTCCCTTGCTTCAAACTCTCCATTGATTTGTCCTGCTACCACCATAGAGTCTGTGGAAGCTTTGATGTCTTGTATGCCCAGCTCCCGAGCTAGCTTGAGCCCCACGATAATCGCTTCGTATTCTGCTTGATTGTTAGTGATGGTGAAGTGAATCTTCAGGGCTTGCTCAATTCTGGTCCCTTCAGGACTCACTAAGATCATCCCTCCTCCAAATGAACTTTTCCCAGAGGCTATATCTACTAGCATCTCTCAGGCAGCTAGGAGAGGTGTTTCAGCTTCTCCGACCTCAACCACATAGTCTGCCGGGAAATCCGCAACCACTTGCGCCTTGATGGCCGCCCAAGGAGTAAAAGTGAGGTCGAACTCACTGAGCTCTATCGACCATTTGGCCAACCTCCCAGAATGCTCCACCCCTTCCAGAATGCGGCGGAGAGGATGATCTGTCACCACCTGGATTGAGTGAGCCTGAAAGTATGGTCTGAGCTTCCTGGCCGAGATGATGAGAGCGAAAGCCAGCTTTTAAAGGATGGGGTATCTGAGCTCTGTCTTCTTTAGGACTCTGCTTACGTAGTAGATCGGGAACTGCTTCTTCCTTCTTCTCGTACAAGAACTGAACTCACCGCTCCGGTCCCCACTCCTAGGTACAAGAACAAACCTTCTCCTTCTCTTGGCCCTTGGAGTAGCGGTGTTTGGGTGAGTTGTTGTTTCAAAGCTCGGAAAGCTTCTTCGCATTCGGTGGTCCATTCAAATTTCTTGTCTCCTCTTAGTGCTCAGAAGAAGGGCGAGCACTTCTCTCCAGCCCGGAAGAGGACCTGCTTAATCCGGACAACTTGTCGGTGAGGCGTTGGACTTCTTTAGCGTTCTTCGGAGATTCCAATTCTAAGATTGCCTTCACTTTGTCTGGATTGGGCTCCACTCCTGATGGGGTAAGGAGATGTCCTAAGAATTTTCCCCTGTTGGCCCCGACGACACACTTCAGAGGGTTGAGCCTCATCTTGTATTTCCTTATGGTCCCAAAAGTTTCCTCCAGATCCACGACGTAGGACCCGAGATCTCGGCTCTTGATCATCAGGTCATAAACCTCGAGATTCTGTCCCTGCTGCTCCCGAAAGATCCGGTCCATCATTCTTTAGTAAGTTGCCCCTGCGTTTTTCAATCTGAAGGGCATCATGTTGTAGATAAAGCACTCATCCTCCGTGACAAAGGTAACATCTTTGATGTCCGGGGGATGCATGCGTATTTGATGGTACCCTGAAAATGCATCTAGAAAACTTATTAGTGAAAAACCGACGGCTGAGTCAACCAGCGCGTTGATTCGAGACGAAGGATAACAATCCTTGGGGTATGCTTTATTTAAAAGAGAAAAGTCCACACACATCCTCCATTTTCCCTCTCCCTTTTTTACCATTACAACATTACTCACCCACCCTGGATACTTGCTTGCAGATATGAATCCGGCCTTGAGCAGCTTCTCCACCTCTTCTCTGATGGGCTCGGTCATCTTGGTGGCGATGGCTCTCTTCTTTTGTTGTATCGGACGAGCATTGGGGTCGAGGTTGAGACGGTGGCATGCCACATCCGCGTCAACTCCTGGCATGTCAGTTGCGCTCCAGACGAAGATGTCGACGTTCCTCTGCACGCACGTCCTGATCTCCTCCTGATCCTCGGGACTGAGCTCCCCACTAAGTTTTATCTTCTCTTTTCTCCCTTCCTTGGTGAGAATCTCCATCTCCAACACCTCTACGGCCGCCTTCAGTCTTGATGGCTCTTCCTCTTTCTCCTGCTCCCTCAACATCTCCTCATGTTCTCTGGCTTCACGGTCTACGGCCTCGCGCTCCGCAACGGCCACAGCCACCTCCCTCAGAAACTTCTCCACCTCTTCATCAATTGGGACCCCTCCTAATAATGATCCTCCCTTCTTCTCCGGCCGAGCTTCCATGCTGGATGACCTCCCTAATTCCTTTATGTTTCTTTTTTCTTTCCTTTCCCCTTCATTTCCTCCTGCCCCTTCCACTTCCATCTCTCCTTCCTTCTCTCCTGCCGTTTTCGGCTCCTACCGCAATGTCTCTCTTCATCCCCACTCCTTCTTTCTCCTCTGCTACCTCCATCTCTCCCTCCTCTCCTGTCGTTTTCCCAACCTCCTGCTCCCATTGTTCCATCCTATTCTCCATTTCCTCGGTCTCTCCTTGCCAAGAAATGGTATTTACCGCCGTCACATAGCACTCCATGGCTGCTTACGAATGTCCTCATACTCTGATTTGGGTCCCTCCAGCATTGAGCTTCAGGCATTGGTGAAAAGACGATGGGACGCACCTAAAGGCACTGATCAAAGAGCGCCCGAAAATGGCGTTGTAACTGTTGGGGGCGTCCACTATCACGAAGCGGGAATTCCTAAACACCCCCCCCCCAGAGTTACCTGGAGTCCCACTCCCCCCTCGACTTCCTTCCTTTCTCCCGAGAATCCGAACAACGGCCAATCTGCTACCAACACCCTTCGAGCCTCCACCCTCATCTCATTGAATGCCTTCATGAAGATGACATTCACTGAACTCCCATTATCGACTAGGATCCGCGACACCGTAAAATTTTTGATGGCGGTCCGGATCACCAGCGCATCGCAAAATGTATCTTTGTGGTCCGGCATGTCCTTCCGAGAGAAGGTAATTTTCTCATTCGGGGGAGGGGCTTGTGGCGTCGAGGCTACACTCCGACGGTACATGGAATGAAGGCTCGTCTTACGGGTGGCCTCAATCCCCACTCCCCCATGGATCACTCTGATCCCACCCCAGTCTCCCACATCAGCTCGATCCACACACCTGTCCTCCCCGGTCCCAGCCATCTCCACTATACGTACTGATAGTTGTTGTTCCCCTGCTTCTCTAGCTCTCTTCATCTCCAGAAACTCCGGGCAGGTAGTCATTGCATGACCCTCCTCCTCATGGAAGTCACAATATGGCAATGTTACCTCCTCCTCCCGTCTCCCCTCCTGGTGGTTCCTCCTCCTTCCAGCTCCAGCTCCTGCTCTCCCTCTTTCTCTTCCCCTTCCTCTCCCTCGGACGATGGTCATAGCTTGCTGAGGCGGAGGTAGGGGTGGTCTAGTACCATGTCCCCACCCTTGCTGGTTGAGTTGTCCTGGTCCTCCCTGAAAATTCCTTCCCCCTTGAGGAAAACCTCTTCCTTGCCCTTGAACAGGGCCTCCTGGCTTCCTCCAACCCAACTCTTGATATACCGTCGGAGCCCTCGGCTCCTCCCTCCTCCTTCCTTCTTGTTGTCTTGCCCCTCCCGGCTCTCTCGACTCAGCCTCCGTCAACCTCGCCAATTTTCTGGAAAAAGCCGGGTTCGCCGCCTCCATCGATATCTCTTTTGCTGCTTTCTCCATCAACCCTTCAAATGACAACGACGCCTTTCGGGTTAAGCTCATCTTGAAGAAACCCTCCCGCAGTCCAACGGTGAAAACCATTTAGAGAGCAAACCCTGGTACCTCCTGAATATCCAAGATTTCTTCCTGGAATCTGTCCACGTACTGGGCCAAAGATTCGTCTGCCTTCTGCCGGATCAGAAAGATAGACTCAGGGTTTTTCTTCCTTTTCTTCGAGATTGAGAAACGCAACTGGAAACTTCTACTCAGGTCCTCGAAGCCATAGATCGATCCCGTTGGGAGTTGATGAAACCAGTCCCTTGCTTTATCTTTCAAGGTGATGGCGAAAAGACGGCACTTGAATGCGTTCGTCATCGGCCTGATGGAGACCGCATCTTCGAACCATTGCAAGTGCTGGAGAGGGTCGTCTTTTCCCACATAGTAGGTAATTTCAGGCTCCCTGAACCCCTCCGGGACCAGAGCTGAAAGGATCAACGCGCAGAATGGGGACCCTCTCGCCATGGGTCTTGCCGCCTCCACTCGCGCAACGACGTCTCCCGGCGAGACGGCACTCGCACGGCTAGGGAACAACTCCCTACCCGCCAGGTCTCGCCCGCTTCCTTCCACCACTTTCTCTTTTCCAGGTCCCCCCCCCCCCGGGCGTCCTCTCCAACCCTTGCCGAGACGAGCTCGTCCTGATGCGCGAGAGCGGGCGCCTGGGGTAGAGGAGTCGAGCAGTCGCCTCGCTGCGAGATCCCCTGCAACATGTCCATGATGCCCCAGATGGACGCCATGAATTCTTCTCTTCCCACGTATCCTCCCGAGTTCTGGTACCCGTCTCCGTCTCCTTTGCCGAGATCTCCCGTCATGAAGTAGCTCAAGATTCTTCTGTGTAGGCTGCGATCAACGCTCACCGCACCAAAAATGTTGAAGCCTGAAACCCGACCTCTCCTAGAGTTCGGATCTAGAGTTGCAGCTCACACCTACTCTTCCTGAATTCCTTCCTTGACGTGAGTCTCGGGAACTAGAAACAGACCATGGGCTTCAGCTTGGAGGTCCCACCTCTTACCCGGAAGAACTAGAAATCATTCCCCTCCCTAGCCAGTGCTGAGTTAGGTGCCTTAGAGGGAGAAGATGAAAGGGGTCAACAACCTCTTCAAGGCACCTTATCGCTCTATTTATAAGCCTCTGAGTTTTACCTGCCAATAACCAAACTGAACCGACCTGAAATTACCAAAGTACCCTGTGTTGGGTCTGCAAACAGCCAAACTCCGCTGTTCTGAAGGGTTATATGCAGACCACAAATGGAAAAAGAGAAAAATTACCTGATCCCAAAGAATAAAACCCCTACTTGGGGGTAGGAAAGTAAAAACGGCCCTTTCGTCGACCCGGCGCTCGACAAACATCGACCCGGCGCTCGACGAACGTCGACCCGGCGATCGACGAACGTGGCCTCTAGTGGGCGAGAGGTGCCCATCAGCTCGCCTCGCGAGTATCCCGTCTCGCCAAAAGAGGCAAGCCTAAGCCGCGAGAGCTCTCTCGTCCACTCCACTGCTCCCCTCTCGCCTCGCGAGTGCCCCTCCTCGCAAATACTTCAACTTGCTCTAAAGGATCAGCACCCGCCGCGAGATCCCTCTTTCCTGCTCCGTTGCTCCCCTCTCGCTTCTTGTGCTTCGCCTTTTAGGAGCACCGGCGAGTTATCCCTATGGTCCTACTCGCCTATGCAATCTTCTCGCCTGTAACAACCCGATTTTTGATTTAGGTAATAATAATAGTTATAATAATAATCATTATTATTATAAAACTAATTTTCTCTCTCCTTTTTAAAAGTGAGCCGATCCCCCCCGATAGAAACATTTCCTCCCAACAGCTAAGGTTTTCTCCCGATCCCGCTCTTCCCGCAAACCGCAAGCCGTTGTTCTCTTGTATCGCAGCCGCATCGCCGACTATCCCGATCCCGACTCAAGCCCTGTCTCCCGGCACCGACTTCGCCGCCTCCTCCTGCTCCAGGCGCCGCCGCCTCCTCCGGCTCCTCCCTCCATGGCTGACGCCGCCTGTTGCTCCTCCTCTGCTATGGGCCGATGGCCGGACTCTAGGGCCAGCAACTTCTCCTTCGATTAGCAAGGCAGTCCTTCCCTCCACTCAATTTCTAGAGGACGGCCTCAGTAGCAGCTGCCCTTCTCCTCCAGAAGCCCTAATGACCCCTTTTCCAGCTTCTTTTGGTGGAGGATTTCAAGAGGATCGTCTAGAGTTTACTTGGATCTATTGGAGTTACCATGGCGATCTAGAAGTGGTCAAACATGTAATCTCACTGCCAACGCGATATGAGCCTGCAGGGTCGCACATAAGAGCATGTGGAGAAGTTGGAAGATTGACTGTGTTGGTAAGGGTTACCAATCACCATACAGAATGGGGTCAGGCAAACGTTGCAAAGAAGGTTCGTCGAGAATCATTCGTCGAGAATGATTCGTCGAGAATCGTCGAGTATGACTCGCCGACTAAGGCAAATTCGTCGAGAATCGAACTGTTGGATTCCCGAAGAATGGTGATACTCGACGATTCCAGCTGATGATTCTCGACGATTCTGCAGCTGTGTCTCGACGATTCTGCAGCTGTGTCTCGACGATTCTGCAGATGATTCTCGTCGATTCTGTAAGCTGATTCTCGCCAAACCTAGAGCTGATTCTCGCAGATCGATATAGAAACCATATTTTGGGTGGTCTGCGGACAGCGACATTCCTAGGTATGTTTATACCTTTGGTATAAATTAGGACTTAGGGTTTTGGGAAGCTAGGTATTCTCCTGTGGCCGAATCGAAGCCGACGGAAGTGTTCCGTCGTTCTGTCGGTCCGCCGCATCCCGAACCCCGCCCGACGGAAGTGTTCCGCCGCCTCGTTCGCTCCGCCGACCTCCACCTCCCCGACGATAGTCGTCGGTGCTGCTCTTCCTGGAGCGGACCTAGCAGTCCGTGGAAGTGCAAGGTGCAGTCGATCTCCTTTCCCGATCCTTCGTGCGACGAAGCTCGGTGTTCTTCCGCTCGTGTGGATTTCTGCAGAGACGTAGACGCTATTCTACGTGGAACTCGCCACCGACAAGAACTCATATTTTGGAGCATCATTGTTGAGTTGTGACTCAACACCGCTAAGGTAATTTTACCTAGTTGTTTGTTAACTTCTTGATTCAATATTCATGGCCCGATCCCAAATCTCTTTTGGGTTGTTCTTGATTTTATTGCTTCCGCTGCGTGCACAACTGTTGTGTCACCCTCATAGAGAAACCCAACAGTGGTATCAGAGGGAGGTTGGGTCATGATTGTTGTATTGGAAGTTAAGTTATTCCAGTATGTGTAAACCTAGGGATTTAGAAGTGTTCTAAATGTCTAGATTTAATCCTGGAACATCAATTGTTGATGTTTTTCCAAGGGAAATCGGTGGGCCCATAACCCACAGGTTAGGGGCTCTGCCCCTTGGAACCCCGCCAGGAACGTCTGGGATTTCGTGGTAATTTCTAATTGTTAGAAATTATTGTCTCCTTAGCAGTAACCATCCCTCGAGTGGTTTATGAACCCGTGTATTGTTTTGGATTTTGAATCCAACAAGGAGAGATGAGCTTGTCTACTGCTTTAAGTTGAGTTGCCTTTGCCCTTGTCCAATGCATGTAAATCTGAAGATTTTGAAGAGTCCGGATGCTCAGATTTAGCCCTTCCTTCTATCAAATGTTGATAGTGCCATGTTGTGCACATAAGGGATGCATGTGGATTTTAGAAAAGTGTTTTTCTATGGATGTGCACATTGATCAAATGTTGATCATGGTTAATTGTTAACCTATTATCAAAAATCCCTTCATCAAATATTAAGTGTTCGGATGCCTTCCGATGGATGACACTATTCCTGCCTCGATCGATGAAGTGTGGGCTTGCCAAAGCAAGGTGCATTAATCTATCTTGGTAAGGGTGCGAGCGGATAATTGTGATATCCCACTGTCGACATCGGGTCTAACTTAACTAGGTGACCTCAAAGGTTGAGTGTCTAGAGGCATAGGGTTGGCATACACCATATGATGGATGCGAATAAGGAGTTATTCACCAACCATACAAGAATTGCATGAGGATGCAATTGGCAAGCGTTGCCTACCTAAATAACCACATCGTGAGAGAAAAGCCAAAGCTGACTCATTGTGTTGGTGAAATACGGATTTTGTCCACTAAGAGAGTAGCTCGCATGAACTCTCCGAATTGATAGTAAGGGTCATCATTTCGAATAAAATAGTGGGAGTTTTAATTGAAGTACAAATTAAAAATAAATTGTATTTTGAAATTTTGGTACTGATATAATTCTATATGAATTCTTGTAGAATTCCATGGCAAGTGGTTCACACTCCACTCTATCTCTGAGAGCCATTCTTGAGAAAGATAAGCTCAATGGGACTAACGACATGGACTGGTACAGGAACCTGAGAATTGTTCTCAGGCAAGAGCGAAAGCTCTATGTCTTGGAAGAAGAAGCCCCCGAGGTGTCGACCGGGAACTCTTCCCGTGCTGATAAGGATACTTATAAGAAGTATATTGATGACGTCTTAGACGTCGAATGTCTTATGCTTGCCACCATGAACTCTGAGCTTCAGAAGCAACATGAGAACATGGGATGCAAGGAGATTGACGAGCATCTCAAGAAAATGTTTCAAGGGCAGGCTCGTCAAGAGAGGTTCGACGTCACAAAAGCGTTATTTCAGTGCAAGATGGGAGTTCGAGACTAAGGAGGGACTCACGTACTCAAGATGATTGGGTATATAGAGAACCTTGAAAGGCTGGGTTTTCCTCTAGGTCAAGAGTTGGCCACAGATCTGATCCTGCAATCGTTGTCGGACAGTTATGAGCAGTTTGTCTTGAACTACAACATGAATGAAATAGACAAGACACTGTCCGAGCTCCTAGGTATGTTAAGAACTGCCGAGATCAACATGAAGAAGGTCAAGTCTGTCAGCCCCATACTGATGGTGCATAAGGGCAAGGGCAAGGCCAAGGCCAAGGCCAAGGGCTTTAAGAAGACGAAGGTGGGACCTAAGTCATATCTTGAGCCCAAGTCTTTTGCACTGAAGAAAAAGAATAGCACGGTGAAGGAAGGGAAATGTCACCATTGTGGCAAGGCTGGTCATTGGAGGAGGAACTGTCCTTCTTACATTGAGGGTCTGCAGAAAATGAAGAGAGGTATGACTTCTGCTTCAAATATTTACGTTATAGAGATAAACCTTTCTGCTCCTTCATCTTGGGTATTGGATACTGGATGTGGTATACACATTTGTACAAATGTGCAGGAACTGGAAAGGAGAAGATTGTTGAGTAAAGGGCAGGTGGACCTGCACGTCGGCAATGGAGTAAGAGTTGTTGTAGCCGTAGGGGTTTACCGTCTTTCTTTGCCCAGTGGGCTTGTAATAGAATTAGATAATTGTTGTTTCGTTCCGGCCATAACTAGAAACATTATATCTATTTCATGCTTGGACATAATTGGATTTTCTTTTATAATTAAGAACAACTGTTGTTCTATATTTAAGAATGATGTTTGTTATGCTGTAGCCCAATTGTTTAATGGTCTTTATGTTTTGAACTTGAACCATCTGATCTATAATGTAGAAAATAATAAAAAACTAAGAACAAATGACTCAAACCCTACATATCTATGGCATTGTCGTTTGGGCCATATAAACGAGAAGCGCATACCCAAGCTCCATAAAGATGGACTTTTGGACTCATTTGATTATGAATCATTTGAGCGATGCGAATCTTGTTTGTTAGGCAAGATAACTAAAGCCCCTTTCACTGGTTATACTGAGAGGGCTGAGGGTCTCTTGGGTGTTATACATAGTGATGTATGCGGACCCATGAGCTCCATGGCAAGAGGTGGGTATTTCTACTTCGTTACATTTACTGATGATTTCAGTAGATACGGATATGTGTATCTTATGAAGTGCAAATCCGAGACCTTTGAAAAGTTCAAAGAGTTCAAGAATGAAGTAGAAAACCAGTTGGGTAAAAGGGTTAAAGCACTCTGATCTGATCGAGGTGGCGAATACCTGAGTCATGAGTTCCGTGATCATCTGAAAGAGTGTGGTATTGTATCACAGCTCACTCCACCTAGAACACCACAACATAATGGTGTGTATGAAGAGAAATCGTATTCTGTTAGACATGGTACGTTCGATGATGAGTCATGCAGACTTGCCTGTTTATTTTTGGGGTTTTGCTTTAGAGACTGCTGCAATGACACTGAATCGTGCTCCAACGAAAACGGTTCTGAAGACACCATATGAGATATGGACTGGGAAGCGTCCTAGTATGTCGTTCATTAAAATTTGGGGCTGTGAGGCATACGTGCGACGTTAAATGCCTGACAAGCTGGAACCCAAATCAGATAAATGTTATCTGGTGGGATATCCTAAGGAAACGAAAGGGTATTACTTTTACCTACCGTCCGAGGGCAAAGTGTTTGGCGCAAGAACTGGCGTCTTCTTGGAGAGAGAATTCTTATCAAGAAAGACTGAAAAGGTAGAACTTGAAGAAGTTCAAGAACCACAAGTAGTGAATGAACCGGAATTGGATTCTGAGACAGGACTACAAGATGTTGTAGCTAGAGAACCTGCTCAAGAAACACAAGTTCTACGTAGATCTGGTAGACCTAGATTTGAGCCTGAGAGATATGGATTTCTTATGTCTCAAATAGGTAATGTGTTGCTTATGAATCATGATGATGAACCAGCAACCTACCAAGAGGCTATGAATGGAACGGACTCCGACAAATGGCTTGAGGCTATGAAATGCGAAATGGACTCCATGTATGCAAACCAAGTTTGGAACTTGGTGGAACCACCTGAAGGGGTACGACCCATAGGGTGCAAATGGGTCTTCAAGAAGAAGACCGACATGGATGGGAATGTACAGACATCCAAAGGGCGACTGGTGGCTAAGGGTTTCAAGCAAATTCATGGTATTGACTATGATGAGACCTTTTCCCATGTTGCCATGGTAAAGTCCATAAGGATATTGCTTGATATTGTTGCGTATTATGACTACGAGATCTGACAGATGGATGCCAAAATGGCTTTCCTTAATGGAAACCTCCTTGAGGAAGTGTACATGACACAACCCGAGGGTTTTGTATCCCCAAATGAAGCCACTAAAATATGCAAGCTGAATAGGTCCATCTATGGACTGAAGCAGGCCTCTCGAAGTTGGAATCTTCGTTTTGATGAGAAAATCAAAGAGTTTGGTTTTATCAAGAATGAAGATGAGTCTTATGTTTACAAGCGAATCAGTGGGAGCATTGTTGTCTTCCTGATATTGTATGTAGATGACATACTATTGATTGGAAATGACATTCTTACCCTGAAAGTTGTTAAGAACAACCTAGGGAACTGCTTTTCTATGAAGGACTTGGGTGAAGCGACTTATATACTTGGTATTAAGATCTATAGAGATAGATCGAAGAAGTTGCTGGGTTTGACCCAGAGTGCATACATTGAGAAGGTGTTGAAGCGGTTCAACATGCTTGGGTCCAAGAAAGGACTTTTACCCATGTCTCATGGTGTGAATCTCTCTAAGGACCAGTGTCCAAGATCTTGTGAAGATAAGGACCGCATGAAGTTGATTTTATATGCATCGGCAATTGGATCAATCATGTATGCAATGTTATGTACTCGACCCGATGTCTCCTTTGCTTTGAGCATGACTAGCAGGTATCAGTCAGACCCCGATGAGTGTCACTGGATTGCAGTCAAGAATATCCTGAAGTACTTGAGAAGGAAAAAGGATGTATTCTTGATGTATGGTGGAGTGGAAGAGCTCGTTGTAAGTGGTTACACGGATGCTAGCTTCCAAACTGATAGGGACGACTCAAAGTCTCAGTCAGGGTTTGTGTTTTGCCTTAATGGAGGAGCTGTGAGCTGGAAGAGTTCCAAGCAAGAGACAGTTGCTGATTCTACAACAGAAGCCGAGTATATCGCTGCAGCTAACGCAGCGAAGGAGGCTGTATGGATTAGGAAATTCATCGGCGAGCTTGATGTAGTTCCTAGCATTGTTGGTCCCGTAGTTCTCTACTGTGATAACAATGGTGCAATTGCACAATCTAATGAACCTGATCTCATCAGCGCTCCAAACACATACTTCAGCGGTTCCATCTTATTCGTGAGATTGTCGAACGAGGAGATGTGAACATCTGCAGAGTGTCAACTGAGGAGAATATTGCGGATCCACTGACAAAGCCTCTCGCGCAGAGAAAGCATAATGGTCATATTGGATCAATGGGTATACGATACCTAAATGATCAACTCTAGTGAGAGTCTTGTGGGTTGCGTGTAAACATGTATTATGTTGGCTGTTTGTTGTTTATTCATATGATGAATTATGTACCGAAATTTATTTTCTTTTACAATTAATGGCAAGTTCTTTTATTATGATTTCTTTATGCGATAGTTAAATGTTAACATAATAAATACCCTTAGAATGTTCGCTTCCGTAGGACATCAAGTACGTGACTTGAATGTGAGAGCCTATGATTTATTTGAAACTTCATTCTTAAAAGATCCCTGGTCGTTATATCATCATAGAAGCTAAGGGTGATGATGATACATTAAGACTAGCACGTGCGTTGACTGATGATCAGTTCTCACAGGTCATGATATTGTGATATCAAGTCATCACGTGGGTACTTGTTAATGAACAAGTTGTTCTGGACAGACCCAACATGAGACTACTTTGTGGATTGTTATCTAAACGTGTCACGAGTAGGTCTCAATTGACAATGGTGTTGTGATCCTTTGACCTGAAGTCACAGTATTCATCAAGTAAGGAAGAGCGTGCTTTGATGTCATCTAAAGTCTACCTTGAGAAAGGTTGATGATAAGGGTGGTTGTTGGGCACGTTACGAATCATTTGGGTGTTTGTGTGTGAGCAGATATGGGATTTGTCCTCCTATATGACAGGAGTTGCATCCATGGGCCCCTTGATAGAACAGGACTGAGAAATGCATGGTCATGCTTGGTTGAGTCAATATGTGATATTGGACTCACCATTCTCTGCAAGTCCGTTCTAGATCAAGAAACTTGGATTGAGCTATTATGAGGGTGACACGGTCCATGTCTCTAGTTCTTTTCGAATGTAAGGGACAAAGGGACAAAGACAACACTGGGACATTGTTCATAAAGGCTTATGAGTTATGAACTCTTATTGCTTGGAGAGCAATGATGCATTGCTAGATGCCGCTCATTGTTTGAGAGGTTTTTATTTTGATACTTTCAAGATCAAGTGGGAGACTGTTGGAGTTATCATGGTGATCTAGAAGTGGTCAAACATGTAATCTCACTGCCAACGCGATATGAGCCTACAGGGTCGCACACAAGAGCATGTGGAGAAGTTGGAAGATTGACTGTGTTGGTAAGGGTTACCAATCACCATACAGAATGGGGTCAGGCAAACGTTGCCAAGGAGGTTCGTCGAGAATGATTCGTCGAGAATCATTCGTCGAGAATGATTCATCGAGAATCGTCGAGTATGACTCGCCGACTAAGGCAAATTCGTCGAGAATCGAACTGTTGGATTCCCGACGAATGGTGATACTCAACGATTCCAGCGGATGATTCTCGACGATTCCAGCTGATGATTCTCGACGATTCTGCAGCTGTGTCTCGACGATTCTGCAGCTGTGTCTCGACGATTCTGCAGATGATTCTCGTCGATTCTGTAAGCTGATTCTCGCAGAAACTAGAGTTGATTCTCGCCGATCGATTCAGAAACCCTATTTTGGGTGGTCTGCGGACAGCGACATTCCTAGGTATGTTTATACCTTTGGTATAAATTAGGACTTAGGGTTTTGGGAAGCTAGGTATTCTCCTGTGACCGAATCGAAGTCGACGGAAGTGTTCCGCCGTTCTGTCGGTCCGCCGCATCCCGAACCCCGCCCGACGGAAGTGTTCTGCCGCCTCGTTCGCTCCGCCGACCTCCTCCTCCCCGACGATAGTCGTCGGTGCTGCTCTTCATGGAGCGGACCTAGCAGTCCGTGGAAGTGCAAGGTGCAGTCGACCTCCTTTCCCGATCCTTCGTGCGACGAAGCTCGGTGTTCTCCCGCTCGTGTGGATTTCTGCAGAGACGTAGACGCTATTCTACGTGGAACTCGTCACCGACAAGGACTCATATTTTGGAGCATCATTGTTGAGTTGTGACTCAACACCGCTAAGGTAATTTTACCTAGTTGTTTGTTAACTTCTTGATTCAATATTCATGGCACGATCCCAAATCTCTTTTGGGTTGTTCTTGATTTTATTACTTCCGCTGCGTTGTTGGGTATTGCATCCTCAATGTACCTGATTTGAAGAAGCCCCTGTGCAAGCCAAGGTAAATAGACAATGTATTTGATGAAATATTTTTCTAGTTGTGCTTGCAGTTATTCCACGCTAAGTACACACCAATGTCAGGGTGCAGTGGGTCAATATACACGGGTCTGTGCAACGTAATCCCTCGTTGAGCAGATCAGTGTGTTGGCCTACGTGTACTCTCTCTATTGGGGTGTACTTAATTTCAAGTACAGGGCTATGATAAAGCAAGAGCAGACAAGGAGCAAGGATGGGCCAAAGACCAGCTCACGGGTGGAAAGACGAGAATTCGTCTAAGTATAAATCGTCGAGAATCACTAAGTGATTCTCGCCGATTCGTCGAGAATCACTAGTGATTCTCGACGAGTCGATGAGAATCACTAGTTGATTCTTGCCGGGTTGGGCCGGCTGTCTCGACGCAGTCAGAAAAATCATCTAAGGCAGAATCGTCGAGAATCACCAAGTGATTCTCGCCGATTCGTCGAGAATGACTTTGCATTCTCGACGAGTCGGCGAGAATCCAAGGTGATTCCCGCCGATTCTCTCCGGCCTCTATAACCTGTGCAGCCAGAATTCTCTAAGTAGAATTCGGCGAGAATCGTAAGTGATTCTCGCCGATTCGTCGAGAATCACTCACGATTCTCGCCGAATTTGACTTGGGCATTTTTCCAACTCTGTCTGGACCGGTCCACGTTGTCTACGGGATTTTGAACCGGACTTCGGTCTTACTGCTGGTGGGGCCCACAACGGTCATCTCTTGACCTAGTGTATAAATACTCTGGTATTTGTGTACAGTAAACATACACAGACGATATACGAAAGAAAGCGGCCGACGAAACCCTAAACTCGCGAACTTGCTCCGCCTCCGTCGCCGCAGCCAATCACCGAAGTCGATCTCGATCTCCTCCAGATCCTCGGTGATAGAAGCCAAGTCCTGCACAGCGTCTCACGTGTCTATCCAGAGATCTTTTGTCTCTTGATTTGAGATAGGGAAATCTTTCCCCGTCCGAATCGATCGAGACGATCGATCCTCGTGTGACCGTTGGTAGACCTTGCCGACTTCGCTAAGAAGATCGGATCTCCAGTGCTTTGCTGCTGTGTTCAGTTGTCGCCGCCAACACCGAGAGCCCTGCCGCCGCTCGACGCCGCCGCCAGTCTCGGGGAGATCCTCTCCAAGTGAGATCTAGGTTGTGGACTCTTCGTGACTTCAAGAACACGTCGTCAAACAAAGAGGGACACCTTATTCTCCATACGTTGTTTGTATCTCTTACAAGCTATTTTCATTTCTTTGTAAAAGGACCGTTTGGTCTCTAGTTGTAGGGTTGGGTGCAACCCGTGTTGTAGGAGTGTTGACTCCTACGTGTGGAAGGGTTCCTTCCATTAGTGCTAGGATTGGATTTCAATCCTGTTGGTGAAGTGACCGAGTCGTCCCTGGTTGGGAGATAGGTCGAAGGGGGAAAGTGGACGTACCCAAATCGGGGAACCACTATAAATTGCTTGTGTACTTGTTGTGCTGTGTTGTTTTGTTTTCTTGTGCAGGTAAAATTTTAGTTCCGCAAATACGCTGCAAAGACACCTATCCCCCCCCCAAAGGTGTAAGCAATTGACACTAGGTGGACTTTCATGCGTGCACAACTGTTGTGCCACCCTCATAGAGAAACCCAACAGGATCCGCCTCTCCTTGGATTTTTGAGTCCGATCTCGGCCTCTTTGGGTAAGATATCCTCTCTTCTCCTTGATTTCAGATTTTTCTGTGAATCCTATTTTGATTTCGTGCCCTAATTTCATATGCTTCGTGATCCAAGTTGTGCCCCTCTCGTTTTTGTCTAGATTTTGTGTATGTGTGTTTTCTAGTGCCTCTCATCGACTCGAGTGGTGGAATTTCTCCGAAGTCCTCTCCAAATTAGGGTTTCCCCTAATCCAAGCATCGTCAAGTCTCCGCTTCTGCGTGGTATCTCTCGTCCCCTCACTCATAAGGGAGGTAAATTTCTTAGCCCTCTCTCGATTTAGTTATGTATCGTTTAATTGCTTGTGCTAGCATTTTGGATCCCTGTCATGTCTATTTATCAAATATTATCCGTGATTGTTCCTGAACAGGTCCAGTCAGGATTTCTGTTTTCGCTTGCGCGCTTAGCCGCTGCCAGTTTCAGCCTCTTTCGGGCAAGTAGAGATCTTTTTCTCCCTTGCAATCATTGAATTTCAATTATTTGATCTGATCTTATGATTATACGAATTTTCTTGTTTGATGTATAAACCGAAGTATGTTGGATTTTGTTTGGAATGATTAACGAATATCCTAATGAGAATTATTATTAATTGTAAGAATTATATCATTTGGATTCGCACTTACATGAATTGGATCCCATTTGATGGATGGTTAGGAGACCTATAGTTTATGTGAACATCCGCAATAATTATTTTGAAGGATACAGTTAAGATTCCTTGCTACGATTAAATGATTGGTGATTTGTGTCATGCTCGTATATACATATATACAGTTTATTTGGAGGATATTTATGTCTGAGAAGTGATTAATCTAAAAGAATATTTAGTGTCCAGAAAAGTAGCGTATGACGATTGTATCACTCGTACATACTTGAACCCGCTAAATATATTGCTCCTTATCCGGTTTTGTTCGTGTCGTCGAATCTTGTGACGACGAACCTTGTGTCATCGAATTTGCTGTCATCGAATCTGCAGTCATCGAATCCGATTTCTGATGTCTGTCTGGTTTCTTAGGTCTGTTCTAAGAATTGAGAGAATGTGGCTCCATAACTCAAGTCCTCTCTTGACGCGTTCATGAACTCTAATCTTATACAGTTGTATCGCTAAATTTGCATCCGGTCTCGACATGTTACGAATCTCCTAAATCATGAATCTTTGAAGTCATTAATGTCATACACAATCAGTGAAGGGTAGTGTTAAATTGATGTGACGTCTTGACTCGAGTTTCCGCTTGACTGGCAACGGAAACCAACAAATGGCCATAGCAAGCTCAACTATTTTGATAAGCCTTGCGTTCAGACTTGCATCAGAATCACGTGCATCAAATAAAACACTTCCACTTTTCACTAATTACCGCTAATGGCATCTCTTGATCCGTCTAAATGTTATACTCCAGAGTAGTATAATAAACTAACTTGTTCTGTTTAGCTATTTTATTTGCTTGTCTCGAATAGCATAGCTTCATGAGAAACTGGTACACTCATATATTTCTGCTTCTTTTACTGCACTTTACTCTTACTGTGCTCCTGTTTATTTCAATGTTCTGAGGCTTTTCCTTTCTGTTTTGGAATTGCCTTAGAGTTCGTGTAGCGCCGCCAGGTCCTCGAGCCCGATCTGCTTCAAGTTTCAGGTTCTATGTTTACATTTCTTGTATTGTCAAATAATTCTTTTATGTAATAATTGCAATCAGTCATTTTCTCTGGTATCATGGACAATTGCTAGGCTATTTAAATATTTATGTACTAGAATCTGAAATTAACGCATGTGCACCCTCTGTTGAATCATAACTGCATGAGAACTATACTAGTAGCCTGTAAAACATGAATTTTACAAAGTACATGTGCATCAAAACTCTTTTCACTGATGAATTTAAAATCTTCCGCATAAAAATCAAGCTATTTTACTCAATAGTAACTATTTTCAGTATTCTCTGCATCCGCCTTAGCAGACATGGATTTCTTTCCGCTCATGCCTGTGGCATCACGGCCCGCCTGAAGCGCACTCTGACTTCTATCGAGACGGGTCGTGACATCGCCCCTAGCACTTTTCCTTGGGTTACCTCCTGCGAGTCATTGGGGTTTGCATACCCAAGCGTGTGAGTGTCATGAGAGCACTAATAATTGAAGTATAGAGCATGCTTGAACTGAGAACATGTGCTTGTGTTACGTGCACAAGTTGATGGGTCAACTGACATATAGGTTAACCAGCAGTGCCCGTAGCTTTGTAGTTAGGCATGAAAGAAACAAATAGGTGTGGCATGTCGTTTACATAGCTAGAGAACACCAGCATACAATAGTAATTGGGTTGGACGGTTCCGCTTAAGGACATATTGTAATGATCTACGTTTTCCACAATATTTGATAGGTTTCATCTTGAGTGCAATAGTTGATGGTTTCCTTGCAATTTGTGTAATATCTTAGGACGTGGTAGTCCGCTACTAGGAGAAGAGTGCGTGATAGGACATTCATCCTCTAGCTTTATGTGCATATCAGGTCCATTTTCTTTATATGCCTAACATAGAGACATGTTTGTGTGTATGCGACACCTCACCCTAATGTTTGTTTATCGTTTCATTATGTTTATTGCGACATGTTGATTTGCAGGGGTTGGTGCTCCCCTGGATTCGCCTGCCGGTCAGTGGGTTGTTCCCGCATGCACGTTCAGCGAGCAGGAACATTCTGCCCGCATGAACATTCGGCATGCGGCAATATTCGGTGCGGGGCAACATTAGAAGGGCGGCAACCTTCGGCGGGCACCAACATTCGGCGGGCAACAACATTTGGAAGGCGGTAACATTTGGCTTCAACAACAGGATTAAGTGGGGAAGCATGCGACGCCAGTGCTCGATGCTCCCTATAGGCAAGCAGGATGTACTCGTATATTTGTGGGATGCGCCCGCATGCAAGCAGACTGCATGAAATACAAAAGGAGAATAATGCAGTTGTGAGATCAAATAAATATGCAAAATACAATCATGACCTTGCCAAAGATTGCAGGATTGCTTTGGTCATAAACGTTGCAGATATGCTAAATAGAAATGCATCATTGAAGTTAGCATTTTAATAATCTAATGTGTTTTGTATTAACACATTTGTAAATTCTACTTTTTAATGACATAATTAAAAAACACATCAAATAAAATAAAAAAATACATAATAAAATAAAAAAATTTAGATTTGGCAGAATAAATTTTGGCGCTCAGGACTATGAACTGATTTAGGCTCCGTTTGGCACGGTGGCGGCGGTCATGAACATGAGGGTTAAATTGTCATTCGTAAATGCCCATCTAAGGAACTTCATCCACTTTTAAATTCAAAGGGATGATGTATGTTCTGTGATTCTTAATGAAAGACGGTTTAATCCATGCATTTACGACCGCCGCCACGGTGCCAAACAAAGCCTTAGTAATTATGAACTTCCCTGTAAAAGAAACAAAATGATCATCACATTGCACAAATAAACTAACCATAGGTTTGTATAAAGGCTCCATTTGGGGGGACTTATTTTCACCGGTCAAGCGGTTACGACAACATGAACCGGACCTTATTAGGGTTCATGCGGTTAAGGTCCGGTTCATGCGGTCGTAACCGCTTGACCGGGTGAAAATAAGTCCCCCCAAACGGAGCCAAAATGTTCTAGAAAATAAAGACAACATTTCAGAACATCATGGAAGCATTCTGTTACGGCGCCAGTCCCGGACAAGGAGCGTTGGGGGAAAGTTTACCATCGCAGCAACACCGCGGAAGGTTCAGCCATATAAGCGGCATCATATTTCAGAATAAATATATTTCTATTTGTGTTCCGGTTGTTAAGCCCAAACGGGGGGCCCGCACTCTCTTTTTAGTATGTTTCTTATTTCATTCGTTATTTTGTTCCCGTTGTTAAAGCCCAAACGGGGGCCCGCACTCTCTTTTAGTATGTTTCTTATTTCATTCCTTATTTTGTTCCCGTTGTTAAGCCAAAACGGGGGGCCCGCAATTTCCTTATAATGGTCTATTTAACCCCATAGGGGTGGACCGGTTTTGGCATGCAATTACAATTATCAATTTCTTTCCTCACCAAGTCTTCTCTTCCTCATCTCCCTTCTCTCACAAATCCGCCCACCCCCCATAACCGCCGGCCACCCATCTCCAATCTAGAGGATCTCCACCCCAGTCACCGGCGAACACGAGCCCAGACTACCGCACGTAACAAACTGGTATCAGAGCCAGGCGAACCCTCCGGCCCGACCACCGCCGGAAACGCCCCACCCGGGATTGCCCCTCGCCTCGCCGCACCAAACAGCGTTCCGCTGCTTCCTCTTCCCGCACCGTCACCAATGGCCGAGCGGGATATCTTGCAACAAATCCTCAACCGCTTGGACAATATGGACTCTCGCCTGGGCGAAATCGACATCCGCACGGCACACTTAGCCGCCGGGTTACCAACCGTCGACCGACCACAAAGCTCGCAGTCGGCAACCGAACACGCGCTCAGTGACGGACACACCGACCACCGCTCTGGGGGAGGTGCGTTTCAGCGCTACGTCAAGTTGGAGTTCCCGGTCTTCGACGGCCGCGAGGACCCTCTAGCATGGCTGGCAAAGTGCGAGTTATTCTTCTCCAACCAACGCACTACTGGAGAAGAACGGCTAGGCCTTGCCTCCTTTCATCTCAACGGAGCCGCACAATTGTGGTTCTCCCAACTCCAACGCGAACGGCCATACCTCCAATGGGACGAATTCAAGACCGCCTGCACGCTCTGTTTCGGCCCGTCTATCCGCGGAAACCCCCTCGGCGACCTAATCGGCCTTCGCCAAACAGGAGCCTTGGAAGACTACATCGATCGTTTTCAACTCTTGCTCGTCAGGGCATCTACATGTCGTCTAGATCAACAAGTTTCTATTTTTACGGCCGGGTTACATGAACGGCTCCGCCTTCACGTCGAGTTCCAAGACCCAACCGACCTCACAACCGCCATGAACATCGCACGAACATGCGAGCGTCGCATTTTGTTGGATCGCCACAACCTCTTCCGTCGTGATTCTGGGCACTCCGTCCGCGAGACAACTGCCGCTCCGCCGGCATCTCGGCCCGCACAATCCACCTCCACCTCCAAACCACCCTTCAGGCGATGCCTCTCCCACGCTGAAATGACTGAACGCCGCACCAAGGGGCTCTGCTTCAACTGCGAGGAACAATTTGGGCCCGACCACCGATGCAAACGCCTCTTTTGGATTGAGGTAGACGATCCGTCCGATGATGACAGCGAGGACCCGGATTTGGAGGCACCTAAACTCTCGGTCAACGCCATCGCCGGGCCACAAGGGGGACATATGCTACAACTTCCCGTCCACATAGCAGGAACCACACTCGTGGCCTTGCTAGATTCTGGCAGCACGCACAACTTCATCCGCCGCGCGACCGCGACCGCCCTACACCTGTCGGTCACGTCCCGCCATCAACTCCAAGTCTCGGTGGCTAATGGCCACAACATGGCATGCCCCGGGCTATGCCGCAGCGTGCCACTAACAATTCATCATCGGAACTTCAACATCGATCTTCTGCTCGTGGATCTCGATGGTTTTGATATTTTATTGGGAGTCCGTTGGTTGCGGACCTTGGGACCAATCACATGGGACTTCAACAACCTCACCATGCAGTGGACCAGTGACTCACAACGGGTGGACTGGCAATGCCTCAGCCCATCGGACAAGCCAAGAGCCTTCCTCATGCACAGCACAGACGCCGCAGGGGAGGGGCAACCGCAGGACATCCAAACCCTACTGCGGGAGTTTGCGGACACCTTCACAATCCCGGAAGCACTTCCGCCACACCGACGGCAGGACCACCACATTTGCTTATTACCTAGCACCGCGTCGGTCGTGGTCCGACCCTACAGCTACCCATTTCTCCAGAAAGACGAAATCGAGCGACAGTGCGCCGCAATGCTCCAACAAGGACTCATCCGACGAAGAGTCTCCCCTTTTTCGTCACCGGCCCTTCTAGTACGCAAGAAGGACAACACATGGCGTTTCTGCGTCGATTACCGAGAACTCAACGCCAAGAGAGTCAAAGACAAATTTCCAATACTGGTGGTCGAGGAACTTCTTGACGAGTTGCATGGCGCACGCTTCTTCTCCAAACTCGACTTATACTCCGGTTACCACCAAGTGCGCAAGAACGCCAACGACGTGGAGAAAACAGCCTTCCGAACACACCACAGACATTTTCAGTTCGTTGTCATGCCTTTCGGCCTGACCAATGTGCCCTCCACCTTCCAATCATTGATGAACGAGGTATTTCACGCCGTTCTCCGAAAATATGTTCTTGTGTTTTTTGATGATATCTTGATCTATAGCAAGTCGTGGGCCGAGCATCTCCTCCATGTGCGCGAAGTCCTCACCCTCCTCCGCCACCACCGCCTGGTCCTCAAGGATTCCAAGTGCTCGTTCGGGCAACCTAGTGTCACCTATCTGGGCCACGTAGTGCACGCCCATGGCGTGTCCGCCGATCCGGAGAAACTTCAAGGGATCGCCGCATGGCCGACCCCTCGCTCGCAGCGCGACATCCGATCCTTTTTGGGGCTGACGTGCTACTACAGGCGATTCATCCACAACTACAGCACAATTGCCGAACCTCTCTTGGCACTCTTACGCCGCAAGGAGTTCGTATGGGAGGACACCGCGCAGCACGCTTTTACGGACCTCCAAGCCGCGCTCGCCTCGGCCCCGGTACTTCACCTGCCGGACTTCAATATGGCCTTCTACATCGAATGTGACGCCTCTGCCCTTAGGTGCGGTGCGGTTCTCCATCAACAAGGTCATCCAATCGCATATTTTAGCCATCACACCGCTCTACATCACCGCAAGTTGCCAGCCTACGAATTGGAACTCATTGGATTGACCAAAGCTATTCAACATTGGCGACCCTATCTTTGGGGACGCACCTTCATTGTCCGAACCGATCACTTCAGTTTGAATATCTTTTGGAGCAACGCTTGTCCACCGTACCGCAACAAAGATGGGTAAGCAAACTATTGGGGTTTGACTTCACCGTCGAATACAAAGTCGGGGCTCTCAATAGAGCCGCGGACGCTCTCTCTCTCATCGGCACAATGACGACCCCGACGACGCCGCCACCATTAGCGCCCTCTCTCGGCCGACCGCTCCCCTCATGGACACCATACGGAACGAGACCGCCACATCACCATCCCTCACCGAACTGCTTCGTCGAGCGCAAGAAGGCCTATTACCACCAGTATGGACAAGCCGCGACGGACTCATTCTCTACAAAAACCGGATCTACTTGCCTCCCACATCCCCCCACATTGCAACCATTATGAAGGAGGCACACGAACAGGCGCACGAGGGAATTCATAAGACCCTCCACCGCATAAGAGCAGAGTTCTATTGGAAGGGACTCCGCCGTCACGTCCAACATTTTATTGCACAATGCACGGTTTGTCAACAACATAAGGCGGTCAATTTACTATCAGCGGGCCTTCTCCAACCACTACCGGTGCCCACTCAAATCTGGGCCGATATTTCCATGGATTTTGTGGAAGGCCTTCCCCGCAGCAAAGGTAAAACCATCCTCATGGTGGTAGTGGACAGATTTTCAAAAGTGGCACACTTCCTTCCTCTTGCCCGCCCACTCGTCGCGGAACGGGTCGCCCAACTTTTCTTCAACGACATTGTCCGCTTACACGGATTACCAGAAAGCATCGTGTCCGACAGCGACAGGGTTTTTACAAACGGCTTCTGGAAGGAACTTTTTATGCTCAGCGGTACGACGCTACAACTCTCGTCCGCATACCATCCGCAATCGGACGGCAAGACGGAAGTAGTCAACCGCACCGTGGAAATGTACCTTCGTTGTCTAACCAGTGACCACCCCAAACAATGGGTCACCTGGATTCCATGGATCGAGTATTGCTATAACACGTCCTACCAATCGGCGCTCCAAATGACACCGTTCCGACTCATCTACGGTCGGGAACCACCCAAGCTCGTCGCCTACGAACCCGGCCGGGCCACCTTAACGCCCGTGGACCAACAGCTGCGGGACCGGGATAGCATGCTCGCCACCGCCCGCAAAAACCTGCTGCAAGCTCAACACCGCATGGAGACCGCGTACAATAAGGGCCATCGAGACGTATCCTATATCGCCGGAGATTGGGTATGGCTCAAGCGCCGGCCGTACCGCCAGACGTCACTGCATAGGACCGACGTCCCCACCAAATTGGGACCTCAATTCTACGGACCATTCCAGATTGTTCACCGCATCGGGGAGGTGGCATACCGCCTCCGCCTACCACCCGAGGCACGTATTCATGACGTCTTCCACGTCTCCCAGCTGAAACGTTTCTACGGCGAACCCCCCTCGGCACCACTCGTTGATATTCCACCGCAGCTTGAGGACAAGTTGTCTTCCGACGAGAAAGGAGATGTTACGGCGCCAGTCCCGGACAAGGAGCGTTGGGGGAAAGTTTACCATCGCCGCAACACCGCGGAAGGTTCAGCCATATAAGCGGCATCATATTTCAGAATAAATATATTTCTATTTGTGTTCCCTGTTGTTAAGCCCAAACGGGGGCTCGCACTCTCTTTTTAGTATGTTTCTTATTTCATTCCTTATTTTGTTCCCGTTGTTAAAGCCCAAACGGGGGGCCCGCACTCTCTTTTAATATGTTTCTTATTGCATTCCTTATTTTGTTCCCGTTGTTAAGCCCAAACGGGGGGCCCGCACTTTCCTTATTATGGTCTATTTAACCCCATAGGGGTGGACCGGTTTTGGCATGCAATTACAATTATCAATTTCTTTCCTCACCAAGTCTTCTCTTCCTCATCTCCCTTCTCTCACAAATCTGCCCACCCCCCATAACTGTCGGCCGCCCATCTCCAATCTAGAGGATCTCCACCCCAGTCACCGGCGAACACGAGCCCAGACCGCCGCACGTAACACATTCAAAATCAATAAAATCGGGTTTTGAACACCACATAATTTTCACCAACAGGGAATCTGCTTTCCCAAAATCCCTACGCATTTGCCTTCAATTATTTTGACGGTTTGGAACAGTTTCCAACACTTGGAAGCTACGAGAGCTCACAGGTGATGGAAAATCAACATCAATGAATACAATTGGATGGTTTTTTAAGATGATTTATTCAAAATACAATTGTAGGGATTTGCCCATCTGGACTCCCTCAACCTTTGGAATTTTCTCACTACAAAGTTGTAAGAGGCTTCATTCAAGTGCTAAGTTTCTCCAAAACTGAGCTTATTATGACCCTCCTTCCGGCGGCGTTTGAAACGGAGTACAATACAAATAGAGCCTAAATATGCTTATGCTAAATAGAAACTATAACTACGTTATTGTTTGCTAATTGTTATAGTCCTGGTTGAAGTGTTGGGAACCCAAGAAATATCTGAAGAAGGCCCGGAATAAATATGGAACTCCAGATGAAAAATCTGAGCCTGAATTTTAAAACTACATATATTCACCCTTCAAATTATGTTGCCTTGAAATTCAAATTAATTTTCATATGTACACTATCATACTCATTGAGACTTCTCCTGACAAATGTTTTAATATAGAAACTAAAATACAAAAAACTATTTGTAGGAGAAGACGGCAATGCATGTTAGTTCATTAATGTTTTAATAAGCTCTACAGTTTGGCAAGATCCTAACAGGGTTGATTGATACCTAAAAGATTCGGAACAAAATATCACGAGATTCACACCAACAAATGGACGAAATCGACATATTGAGTAAAAGCAATAGAAAGAGTTGCAACAACAGATTAAATCTGATCAATTGCAACAATTTGTCTATGGTTCCTAAGTTGCTTTAACTGAAATGAGGGTTGAAGTACCTATAAGGAAGGAAGTAGGAGATTTTTGACGGCAGTGGTTCCTTGCCTCCTTGGCGGCGGATGTGTGTATCGTGGGTCCTAAAAGATTGATGGCAAATCAGAAATACATCAAATTAGTAGATACATATATCTCATACAAAATCATTCAGCAAAGAGACATCAATGGAGCATAGCGAACATTGCTTTCTTCACACCATGCAAACGTATGTTGGTTCATTGTATGATACACGTACTAATGACGAAATTGAATATAAAAGCCTAGAAGAAAAGGTAAATATCATCAACTTGGTAGCATAAATATGAAAGACATCAAGATTTTTTTATCACAATACAATCAAATTTACAACAACACTCAAGTCTTTATCTCACCATAGTGTGGTTGGCTATATGGACCCTTTGTTGCCATTGCACCCTATCTTTAGTCGTAATCTCACAAATGCCTACGTACATCATGTTTTTTCTTATAATTTCATTCCAAGTCTTTGGTCTACCCCTCCCCTCTTTAACATGCCTAGTGGCTAAACTCTCATAATGCCTAAAAGGTGCCTCTAATGATCTTTTTTGTATGTGTCCATACCATCTTAATCCAGCTTCCCGCATCTTCTCTACAATTGATGCCACTACCATCTTATCCATATGGCTGGCAAATAAAAGCACAGAATATGGTCTAAGATGTGGAAGGCAAACTTTGTTGTGGATTTTTGGATTGGATTCAACAATGAGACTTGGTGAAAGCCCTAATGCAACTTTATGCTGGCACAATGGATCATTATATGTCGTGTAGGTAGAGCCTAGAGCTTAAACATGGAGAATTATTACCTCCTTTCATGTTGTGTCCTACACATAAACAGCGAGAAATGCGCATATAGCATGAATAATAAACAATGTTTCACAAGTAAATGTAGTGAATGAAACAGTTGAATTAAAAATTACATTAAATTTATGTCATTTCTAATTCTTTACATCAGCACTTTATTTCACAAGCAAATATAGTGATTAAATAAATAATGGGCATCGGCATTTTAAAATAGTGTGGGGTATTGACCGGAGGTGTCAAGGTATGTGTGAATGTGTACGTCATTGATGAGTCCCGTTTATGTTGGGTTTTGCGGGCTCATCTGGGCTTGTTTTCATGCCTTGGCACTTCATTTATTGGATGTTTTCGCTGTTTATCTCATCCTTTATGTCATTCTTGCTTTGCGACTTTTCTTGCCCTGGCGTGCGAAATTGCGCACTTGTTGGATAGGGGTAAGCACGTGGGCTCCCCAGGGCTTGTTCCAGTAGATTTCTTTTCATTTCTGTATTGCTGGAGGGTCCTCCATTGCCTTTCTTTCTTTGCTTGCAGGTGGTCTGTTTTCCCCTTGTCTGAATTCTGATTTGAGGAAAACGCACGGCCGTGCGTTTACTTAGCGCACGGTTTGTTTTGGTCATGCGTTTTCCTCCGGTCAATCTGGTAGAACGACCAGCTCGTGCGAATCCTTCACGCACGGTTTCACCCAAACCGTGCGCGAAGGAAACGCACGGTTTTCCTGTAGCATTCTGGTGTTTTCCTGCCCTTTTTCGTTCTGTGGTTAATCATGCGTTTTCCTTCACGCACGAACGGAATAGCCCGTACGCGAGTAAAACGCACGGTTCCACTGTTTTTGCCTGCAGTTCTTCGTTCTGTGGTTACCCGTGCGAATTGCTTCACGCACGGGCGGATCTCCCGTGCGCGAAGGAAACGCACGGGTCAACGCTTCTTCTTCGCAGGCGCGTGCTTTATTATAATATCGCACGGTTCGCGCACGATCGTGCGTCGAACCGTGCGAGACCAATTTTCTGACAATTTTCTATTTAAGTGGCAGCCTTTGCCATTTTCGGGGATGGACGAACCAGCCTGCCTTTTTGGCTCCATTGAGCGGGAAAATCACTCTCCAGCCCCCTTCCTCTCTCTCTTCCTTGGAGGGAAGATCCGGCCACGCATTCCACTTCGAAGAGCTTGCAAAAGCTTCATCCTCCACCGCCATTGACGTTGCTACGTTCGAAGCTCCAGTTTGAGCTACTTGTTGCAACCACCCAAGCTCCATTCCGCCTCAGCAACCACAGCAATACAAGGACGGGCTCGACGGAGGAAGTGACAGCTCCTCTTGGATCATGGACTCCTTTCCGAAGACCGAGCACGGACAAGGGTTGACACCCCTTATTTCCGGCCGAGAATCATGGAAAGCTTCTTGTCTTGGTTGTAATCTCTCCTCCTTCCTATTATGTTTTCTCTTTGCTAAACGCTTGTTGAATATTGTAGTATGATTTGCATTTGTGGTTCTAGAATGCTTGATGTTTGTGCTTAAGTGTTTTGTGAACTCACTTTGCATTGTTAGACTCATCATACTTGCTAGAGTAGGTGATTTGGCCATTCTAGCATTTGCTAGAAGTGTGCGTTGTGAAGAGGTGTTTTCGACCCTCACCCGTTCTCACACTCCGCTATCACTCTCCGGAGTGATTCACCAGAGCGAAGCGGTTAAGGCGACTCGCAGTAATTGTAGGGTGTTTAATTTAGGAAACCCAAATCAAAACCCCCCTTTCTCACTTTGAACTTGCACGCATTTCTCCGAAGTACTAAAACCCTTGCTCCCTTATTGCGCTCCGCGAGAAATCGATACTCGGGGAAGCTATTCCCCATTATTATTACCAGCGAACGGTACACTTGCCGCATGTGCATCAAGTTTTTGGCGTCTTTGCCGGGGAGTGCAATTGTTGCTTGTGGTTTTGTTTTTGGTGAAAAGTTTGTAGGTGCTTTAGTGCGATTTTTATTTTTTTTGTTGTTTTGTGAGTTTATGACAGATCGGGACCCAGCCGAAAGAGTTGAAGATTTAAGAGTTGAAACTGAGACTTCACGAGCTAGGAGAGCTCGGTTGCGCGCTGCTGCTGTAGAAGTGAGAATGGACAATCCGGTCCGTGGTGGAAATGGCCCAGATGATAGGGTGGTCGATGCAAACGAGGTGGTCCAACCTCGAGTTAGGACAATGAGGGATTTCACTACCCCTACGGCGGGGAGTGTTTACCCTGGGTTTGGACCAGCCATCGCCAACCACCATTTCGAAACTAAGCCGGCAATCCTCAACATGATTAGAAACAACACACAATATTCGAGGTTGCCGAGCGAGGATCCTCAGTTACATCTTGCCGAGTTTTCTGAAACCTGCGGAACCTTCCGTTATGTGGGAATTGCTGATGAAGTGGTAAAGTTAAAACTGTTTCCTTTCTCATTGCGGGACAGAGCCAAGACGTGGCTGCATACTATTGCCCCAGGATCAGCTCCAACATGGGAAGCCTTGTCTTCTTTATTTTTGGCAAAACTCCACCCTGTTGACAAAATTGTTAATGCACGAAGGATATTGCCATGTTCCGCCAGCAAGATCAAGAGACCCTCTCCGAGGCTTGGGAGAGGTTTACTGATTTGCAGCGCCGCTGTCCGCAACACGGTTGTGAGCCCTGGAGTTTGGTCGAGATATTCTATTTCGCCATCGAACCAAATTTCCGGGCGATGATCGATGTTGCTGCAGGAGGGACAATAATGAATTTGGCTCCCGAGGACGCGCTAAGGCTTCTACGTGATACGGCCTCCCACAGCACCTATTGGACCGTCGGAAGGAATGCCCCAAGAGGGGCAAGGAACTTGTTCGATGTGAACGCGGTGGTGCACCAAGCGGAACCATGTCATCCTTCTTTGGAAGGAAAATCGTTGATGACAAGGTCCTCCCCTCCCTCAGCTCCTATGTTGAACATTGCGTGCCAAGGATGTGGAAGCACCGGGCACCACGCTTATGAGTGCACTATGGGGGAGTTTACTAATGACACGGCAGGTATGGCTTTTGAAGAAAGTGTTAATTTTATTAGTAACCAAAATAGAACTGCCCCTTATAATAATGCTTATAACCCGAACGCGAGAAGTCACCCGAACTTCTCGTGGAATACTAATGCTCCGGGTCAAAGATGGCAAGGAGGCCAGCATCAGTTTGATGTTCAAGCCTCTGGCAACCAACCGCGACCACCGCACGCGGGTTATAATCAAAACATGCAGGGGGCGCATAAAAGCGCGTTAGAAGAAATGATGGAGAAATTCGTTGAAATGACCCAGACAAACATGACCACTCAAACCGCCTCCATGAGGAATTTAGAGACACAGCTTGGGCAACTTGCCCATGTGCTCTCTGAACGCACTCGTGGCGCTCTCCTGAGTGACACTGAGAAAAATCCTCGTGACCTAGGGAAGAGCGTTGTTGAGGTGGGTGAGTGTAGTAGCGAGGAATTGGCCGTCAATTGTGTGATAAATGAAATAGAGACGGTGGCCGTATACGATTCTGGATCGACATGCAACATTTTAGCCCTGCGAGATGTTGCGAAGCTGAATTTGAATGTCGAGGATAATAACCAGAAGTCGCTTGTGCTGGTCGATGGATCAATTGTTAAAACTGAAGGCGAAATCAAAGATATTAAGGTAAAACTTCACGGGGTTGTTGTGATCACTGACTTTCAGGTATTGGGATCGGAGGAAAACACCTCAAAACCCATTTTGGGGGTTCCATTTCTGAAATCCAGCGAGGCGACGCTGTGTTTTAATGCTTCCGGGATTACCTTAACCTCTCCAGATGAATTGCGATCTCCGCAATCGCTTCCTATTCTAGCCCCTTGTAAATCTGAAAATCTAAGCACGGTTAATGCCTTGTTATCTAACGATTTATCTAGTGATGATAAGGTGGATGAGCTGCTTAGCGAGCACGATATGACAACACTAGGGAAGGAACGGCTGAAGTTTGTTGTGGATGAATCAAGTGCTGAGATACCAGGTGCAGAAGGAGATGAAGATAAGAAGGACGTAAGATCGTGCGCGGCTAGTGAGAGCGTGTAGGAGATTACTTTGAGAACTGTTATTGAACTAAGTAAATCTTGGAAAACTATTGAACAGGTATCATGGGCTGATCTGCCACCCTCTGCGGGTGAAGAAAGGATGCCCCCAGCTGTAGTTGACGATGTGAACACTAAATCTACGGGCGTGAAATTGCCGTCTTGGTGCTCTCCTACGGTGGAATTGCGAAGAAGGGAGTTACTCTTGCACAAGGCGCAACGTTTTGCCCTCCGGCGCGGGAAGGAGGAGAGTAGGGATAAAGAAGACTTGTCTTCTTTGGGCCCTAAAGCCTTCCTCTCCTCCTCATCTCGCGTGTCGGGTGAGGTTTACCACAAATCAGCGTTCAGCTGAAAGGTGGCAGACCTCCGGGGCCGTCTCCTTTATCTTGTTGTTTTTATTTCTATTTTTGTTAAATGCTGTTTGGATTTTGACTTAATTGCTTGTGTTGCGTTGGTGACTGAATAATGATATATAACTGCTAATACAGGTATTTGGTCCACCTTAAGGACGGTAAAGAAAAGGGCTTATGGGAGAACCCAATTTTGTCGCTTCTATCTTATGTATAAGGCTATTGCCTTGCCTTGCTTGCGTTCTTGTTATTCTCTCTTTTGCGTTGCATATTCTCTTGCGTGGTTGGAGATTGCTTATTCTTGCAGGTTATGATTCTTGGGTCGTTGGCTGGTTGATCGAGTTTGAACGCCTAACTTCTGGTATGCTCATCTCTGAGCATTGGGTAACCTCTCCCCCTCACCTCTTAGATTACATTCTCATCATCGTTACTGTGTTGTTAGATTAAGTCAGGGGGAGAGCCTGTAGTTGTTACCCGTTGCACTCGCACTTCACTTGCTTGCCAGTAGTTGTTAATTTTGATTACGTAGTCATTGCTTTGCGCACCCATGCACCCACTTGAGCGCGTTCTTACTTTTTGCGTGCTGCGAGTCAAACTAGCATCTTTCTTTAGATCCGGGAAGATTACCGCGCTAATACAGGATTATTTGACGGAGTAAAATGTTGGCATTGCTGTGTTCCTAGTCTAGTGCTTCCGTCTCTTGTAGAAGTAAGCTTAATTTTTCTGCATACTGCTAGTTTATATTTTTTCTAGCTGCGTAAATTCTTTTTATGCTACTCAGAAATTTTTGGTGAATCCGGTGTGAATCCGACGGTAGGTTAGGGATGTGTTTAGACGGTCGTTAGATTTGTATTGCTCGAGTCGAGAGACGGGGTAGTCTCTCTCGTTGGCTAAGAACTTGCCCCAGGCTACTCTCGAAGCATGGGTACATGGTTAGCTAAGCGCGAGCATGATGTAGGTCATCTTTTTGGCCAGGTTGAGCTTTGTACCGTTCCTATCGTCATCTATTCGCTAGCCCCGTTGCGCCTACCCTTCCCTTTGATTCAGCTCCTCCATGATTTCACCAAAGCCCCATAGCTTATCCTAGTCGCACAACCAAGTTGAGCTTAGTATTTTATATTTTCATGTTGGGTTGTGATGCGGTGTTATTATCTGTGAAAATGTGGAAATGCGCTCATGATATATTGGCTGAGATTCTGAAAAATAAAAAATTTGAAAAGAAAAAAAATATAGTTGAAAAGAAGAAGAAAAAGGGTGATTGAAAATCTTTTTGAAAATGTGATTGTATGTGGAGTAGGCGGTGCGCCCACCCATTTGTTAAAAGTTAAGTTTGGGGGGTGTGGCGTACCCATTTGTTTGGCGGATAGCAGATTTGATCCTTGTTGTGCTGGCTCATTTGGGTTTTTGTGCTTAGCCTCCCTTTTTATCCTTGCTTACCTCACCGAAACCCAAGCCCCAACTTTTCCTAAAGCCCTACTGACTTGCGCTTAAGCCGAACTAGTATCGTGGAGGGAGTGCGGAAGGGCAAGCTTATGGCCACCGACATTGGTGGATTCCTTTAGGGGTTGTCCTGAATCCCGATCTTTGGCAATACTCTTCTTAGCGGCTTATTTATTTTCTCCCTACGAGTGACTGAAGGATTCACCGTGATTCTCTTTTTGAGTAGTTATAGAATCTATTTTTTACGCAGGCTGAAAATTATAAATTAGTTTATATGCTTAGAAATTTTCTTTACTGAATTTTTACGAGTGTGGGCATGCGACTTCGCATGGTACTCCGAATCATATTTGCTATGTTAGCTAGTACTGTTTTCTGGTCTGCGGGGATCTTCTTTGCTCGGGACGCGCAAATGGTTAAGTCTGGGGGTGTGATGAGTCCTGTTTATACTGGGTTTTGCGGGCTCATCTGAGTTGGTTTTCATGCCTTGGCACTTCATTTATTGGATGTTTTCGCTGTTTATCTCATCCTTTATGTCATTCTTGCTTTGTGCACTTTTCCTGCCCTTGCGTGCGCAAATGCGCACTTGTTGGTTAGGGGTAAGCACGTGGGCTCCCCAGGGCTTGTTCCAGTAGCTTTCTTTTCATTTCTGTATTGCTGGAGGGTCCTCCATTGCCTTTCTTTCCTTGCTTGCAGGTGGTCTGTTTTCCCCTTGTCTGAATTCTGATTTGAGGAAAACGCACGGTCGTGCGTTTACTTAACGAACGGCTTGTTTTGGTCGTGCGTTTTCCTCCGATCAATCTGGTGGAACGACCAGCTTGTGTGAATCCTTCACGCACGGTTTCACCCAATGAAACCGTGCGTGAAGGAAACACACGGTTTTCCTGCAGCATTCTGGTGTTTTCCTGCCCTTTTTCGTTCTGTGGTTAATCGTGCGTTTTCCTTCACGCACGGGCGGAATCGCCCGTGCGCGAGTAAAACGCACGGTTCCACTGTTTTTGCCTGCAGTTCTTCGTTTTGTGGTTACCCGTGCGAATTGCTTCACGCATGGGCGGATCTCCCGTGCGCGAAGGAAACGCACAGGTCAACGCTTCTTCTTCGCAGGCGCGTTCTTTATTATAATATCGCACGGTTCGCGCACGGTCGTGCGTCGAACCGTGCGAGACCAATTTTCTGACAATTTTCTATTTAAGTGGCAGCCTTTGCCATTTTCGGGGATGGACGAACCAGCCCGCCTTTTTGGCTCCATTGAGCGGGAAAATCACTCTCCAGCCCCCTTCCTCTCTCTCTCTCTTCCTTGGAGGGAAGATCCGGTCACGCATTCCACTTCGAAGAGCTTGCAAAAGCTTCATCCTCCACCGCCATTGACGTTGCTACGTTCGAAGCTCCAATTTGAGCTACTTGCTGCAGCCACCCAAGCTCCATTCCGCCTCAGCAACCACAGCAATACAAGGACGGGCTCGACGGAGGAAGTGACAGCTCCTCTTGGATCCTGGACTCCTTTCCGAAGACCGAGCACGGACAAGGGTTGACACCCCTTATTTCCGGCCGAGAATCTTGGAAAGCTTCTTGTCTTGGTTGTAATCTCTCCTCCTTCCTATTATGTTTTCTCTTTGCTAAACGCTTGTTGAATATTGTAGTATGATTTGCATTTGTGATTCTAGAATGCTTAATGCTTGTGCTTAGGTGTTTTGTGAACTCGCTTTGCATTGTTAGGCTCATCATACTTGCTAGAGTAGGTGATTTGGCCATTCTAGCATTTGCTAGAAGTGTGCGTTGTGAAGAGGTGTTTTCGGCCCTCACCAGTTCTCACACTCCGCTATCACTCTCTGGAGTGATTCACCAGAGCGAAGCGGTGAAGGCGACCCACAGTAATTGTAGGGTGTTTAATTTAGGAAACCCAAATCAAAACCCCCCTTTCTCACTTTGCACTTGCACGCATTTCTCCAAAGTACTAAAACTCTTGCTCCCTTGTTGCGCTCCGCGAGAAATCGATACTCGGGGAAGCTATTCCCCATTATTATTACTTGACAGCGATCGGTACACTTGCCGCATGTGCATCATATGTGTGAATGTGTACGCCATCCAATGATTTCAATTGCAATGCTTCTTTTGATTTTGATGAACACAGCAATCGCCCGCCACGATCAATTTTAACTAATTAAAAAGATTGATGCTTGCAAATTGACACAAGGACTGGGAAAATAAGCAAAGGGAGGGCCTAGAGCAGGAGGGATTGATATGAGAAATTGAAAGTTTCCCGTGAGTTTTTACCACTCAATCATCTGTAGTTTTCCATCAGATCACTCCATTTCAAGTCCCTCTTAGTTGTGTTGAGAAGAATGCAATTGGCAAGAAAATATTTACTTGTATAGGAGGGCTCGTTCACAGGCGTGTTGAGAAGAATGCACACGTTTTTTTTTGTTTATGTGAAAGTCTTTGTTTCAAGAGTAGCTATACACCTAGAGGGGGGTGAATGGATTTCTTATACTTTAAGACTATCTTTTTGTTTTGGTGTGTTGAGTGTTCAGTTATTTTAGTCAGCTTTCAAGAAAGAGACACAGCACACCAGTATTTATAATGATTCCCCAAGGTATGGGTACATTCACTGTCTCTCCCATCTTTCTAATAGTGTGTTAGACAAGACAATCTTATTCAATCTCAGCTCAAAGAGCTTACAACACAGATACCTCAGGATCTCTCAGACTTCCTCCAAATCCTACCTCAGGTCAAAGCCCTATAACTCAGAGTAAGTGATACTCCTACATCTCAGTGATCCACAGATCACCTACCTCAGACATAATCAAAAGTCCTACAACTCAGAATAGGAGGATAGCCCAATATTCAGAGAGAATAACTCTCCTACAGCTCAGATCCAGAATGATCCTACTTCAGGCACACAAGCCCTACCTCAGATTCTCAGCAGAATCCTATCACTCGGCCTTTATATTTCAGCCTTACAACTCAGATCAAGATTGATCCTATAGAATGAGTAAGTTTGTTGTTGTTGATTGACTCCAGAGAAAGCGTCCTCTGAGTCTGTCTTCTGAACTGAGTAAACTCAGCCTTATCTTCTTCACAGCACCAAGAATAGATCTTCAGGGTTGTTCTGCTTGTGCTGACAAGTAACTGCAAAGCACTGCTTCTTCAAGCCTAGATTGTAGTAGAGGTTAGAGTTGAGGCCTTTAAGATGAGCAGCAGCTTTAAGCTTGCTTTGTTTCTTCTCCTTACTCAGAAAATAACATTTTTGAACATGTCGTTGAAGACGGAATGAGATTTCAGTTCTTTATCTCTTCAACAGCTAACTTCTGTCTGTTGATCACAGACTTACTGCAAGAGCAAGTTCTTAGCAATCTTCCACTTCGTCGAGAGGAAGAAGACGATCAAAAAAGCTATTTTTAATTTCTCGGAACTCTTCTTTTGTATCCCGCCGTCCAATGGCTCTTTGTGCAGTATAGACCACCGGAGTTGATAACTGCAACACTTCTTTTGCATTTAATGTTGTACTAAAGGCAAGCGGCGTCTTTTGTCATCTAGTGTGCAAAGCCCGCGACATTTGAATTCTTGATGACGTCAGCAGACTCAGCGCTTCTGGACTTAGCAAATTTCAAACAATCTGCGTAGGCGTTGAGTGAAGCCTTGTCACTCAACGCAGAAACACTTAACAGTTTTCTATACCTTGAGGCGTCGAGTGAATCTTCAACAATAAACGCTTTTATACTTGTTCTTAAATCCAGTCAAGTAGGCGTTGAGTGAACTGACTTCACTCAACGCTTCTGTCCTTAGACAAATTTCTTAGATTGCAACACACGGGCTTTGACTGCATGGAGTTCTGTCAACGCTTTTATTTCTTGGCGTTGAGTGAACTGTCTTCACTCGACGCTTCTGGAATTGGACAGATTTCTTGTCTACACCTCTGAGGCTTTGACTGCTTGAACTTCCGTCAACGCTTTTAGCCTCTTGGCGTTGAATGAACTGCTTTCACTCAACGTTTCTACACTTAGCTAGATTTCTTGACAGCAACACTGAGACTTTGATGGCTTGAGCTTCTGTCAACGCCTTTAGCCTCTTGGCGTTGAGTGTACTGTTTTCACTCAACGCTTCTGTACTTAGCCAGATTTCTGATTTGCCAGCATCCTGTCTTGAGTCCATCTATCATTATGACTCAGACTACTTGTCAAATTAGTGTCACAGAAAACAATCTGCATATATTGAACTTAGAGCATGCATCAGACATAATCATATGTGTACCAATGTCCCGTGGGCCTTTTTCAAATCTAAGACATTGTGATCAATGGACCCAACAATCTCATCATATTTGAAGAAGTCAGAACCCTAATCAATGACATATACTATCATAAAATAAAAAACACATTCACAATACACAGGAGCATTATTTTAAACGTAAAAAAAATGTAATTTTCATTCAAGAACATAATTACAACTAAACAGCGTGCTTAAAATAATTTACACAGTCCTACAGCCCTTAAGGAGTACAAAATACATTTTTATGATTCAGGTTCCCTTATGACTATTCCCCTGTTTGGTTTCTTTGCAACCTTTTCCTTATCTTCATTCTTCTCCTTTTGTCTTTCAAAATAGCTATAGGGCTTAGGAAAGTACTTGCTGGGCTCAACAACATCTGGTGGCACAGCTCCTGACTCTTTATCTCTTTTGAACTTCCTCCTGGCATCTTCATTTCTTTCTAGCTTGGCCCATTCTAGGGAGCTATAAAGCTTTCCCTTGTCAGTTTTCTTATCTTTGATCTGATCCCAAGCAGACAAGATGATGGTCCTTGATTGAGAACTCCACTTCTCAAAGTCTGGTCTGATCTTCATCTCTTCTCTATACCTTTTCTTGCTGAGCCTAATCTCTTCCTCTTCTTTAGAAACCGACTTGCCTCTGGATCTAGCTTTCGAGTCAGCAGTGGGGCTGAATGTAGAAATTACAGCAGCAGTAGAAGGTTCGGCCAACTAAGCACTACCTTGATCATCATATTGATCACCATACTGTTCATCATACAGACCTTCTAGAATAGGGGCAGGAGCAGCAGGAATATTGTCATATGTATATTGTTCAAGCTCCAATGAACTTCTGATTACATTGGTAACCAAAACAGCATTCTCAGTATTGGCCTTGATCATTGTCAGGGAGTTCTTGGCAATAGAGAGTCTTTCATCCAGAAAATTGACTCCCTTAGCAACATGATTCTTGACCTCTAACATGTGATCATAAAGAATTTGAGTACAAGCATTCATTCTCCTTTCTATTGTAGTCTTGTGTGCTTCCATTAACAGTTTTTGAGCATTATGGATCTTTTTCATATTGTTAGAGGTAATGTTCTAATTTTGGAGAATATCATTCTGTGTAAGTCTGATTTCTTGAAGTTTGCTTTCAGTGAAGGTTACAGCAGGAACAGCCCTTGTGAAAAATGCAACTGTGTTGGCTTTCAGCAGGTTGACTTCAAACCTGATTGACTTGATTTCAGTGGACAGATCCTGTCTCACACCTTTGATGGAATCATCAATATAGTGCTCCAACTGTCTTCTTTGATCATCTAGCAGACCCTTCAGTTGAGCTAGGAATGTAGATGACATCTGTTCAGCTTAATGAGATGTACCTTGTTCACAGACATCTTCATCCCTTTCCCTGGCTACTTCTCTTTCATCTGAGTCATACATCATATACTCAGAGGAATAAGCATCAGCATTGGCATCTGCAGTAGCAGTACCCTTTTCAGACTCAGAGGAGTCTATGTTATACACTGCCTCAGGAGCAGAGATTTCAGAGTGAATCTCCCCCTCAACCTCAGCATTGTCTTTAGGGACATTTTGATCTTCTGCAGTAATGTTATGCACATATTCTTCCACTATTGCAGGAGCTTATTCATCCTCAACAGGAGTACTGGAAACCTGCCACACTGGCTCATCAGGAATCTGATCTCTTCTATCCTGGAGATTCTCTAGAAAGAGTCAAGCTTGTCCTCCATACCAGACTGAACTTGCTCCCCCTCAACAGGAGCATCTATCTTGTCAGTCTCCCCCTCAACATTGACACAGATGTTTTTCACTACCTGCCCAGTCAGAATTTCCAGGGCTTCAGCTGGAATCTCTTCAGACTGAGATCCACCCAGTTGATTTCTTGCTGCAGGATCAGAGGAAATTGAAACCTGAGCACTCATGTCCCTTCTTGTCTCCTCAGAGGATTCGGTCAGTTGAGGATCATGTGGCTCCTCCTCACTGCTTTCAGAAGAACTGCATTATGTGCTCTCTGCAGTGATCAGTATTGCTTTCTTTTTCTTGTTCTCCTTTGTTTGTAGATGTGGCAGCAGTACTCTGTCTCATCTATCAAACATCTTTGAATTCATCCTCCTCATGTGATGGATTTTAGTTCATAACCTCACATTGAGGATCCCTGGAACAGACTCATGGAGATATAGGGACAGAATTCTCACTAGATTTGATTCAGCCATGCATTCCACTATTCTGTCAAAGATTACTTTGCCTAAGTCAGTCCTTTTGGGAATGACTATTGTCATGAGCTCAAACATTTTTCTAGAGATTTTAATATGAGACTGTCTTGCAGATTAGTGCCTTCCCAATCAAATCAGCCAGAAATTTACCTTTGAGATTCATCTCCTTTCTTAATACTGATCCAGTGGTGTGCTTTGAAAGCCCACACCACTTGAGAGCAGTCTTCACATCATTCCGATAAAGTTCCTCTTCTTCATCAGACTGTTTGAACTTGGGCAGGTGTAGCGCCTTGCTTAGTCGTCTAAGGGGGATCTTGATCTTGTGCCCACTGATGGATGACTTGATTTTGGTTGTGGAGGAGTCGACAATGGCAGTCGAGTACAGTTCAAGTACTTCTCTTTTCCATATCGAGCTTGGCTCGGACAGAACGAACTCTAGGTCAGCGACCTGTAGCAAGTGCAGAACCAGATGAACTTCCTCTGGAGCGTCCTTGAAACCATTTCGCACTAGTTCAGATCCCTCAAAAAGGAAATCCATTCCTTTCGGCGCCATTGAAAGTGTTTGAGTCTCTGAAGTTTTGGACGATCTTCCAGTGCAGGGAGGCAGAAAGTCGTAAAGGGCTAGGAATAGTGTTTTTATTTTAAGCACACACACTTCTATTTATAGTTACCTCTTATTTGAGAATGAGGAGAGGCGTGTACCTGTTGTGATAATCACGAAGAGATCAACGGCTGAGATTAATCCCATGAGATAGCCGTAATCAGAAGTCCCTGGGAGTATGCGTTGAGTGGACTCGACGCACTCGACGCCTAAAGTTGTCTCAATGCATTCAATGTCTGAACCCTTAGACTCAGCGCATTCGACGCTTGGACACTTAGTCCATATCTTCTTTGTTATCCTGCAGGGATTAATACTACCTGCAACTAAAATGCATGAAGAGACACTGAAGTTATATCAAGTTCATCATACCCAATTCAAATTTGAAGGTGCTGAACTTGGCTTCATCAAGTGGCTTAGTGAAGATATCAGCCACCTGCTTGTTTGTAGGGACAAACTCAAGACTGATGTCCTCACTTTCTACGTGTTCTCTAATGAAATGATACATAATCTCTATGTGTTTAGTCCTGCTATGAGATACAGGATTCCTAACAATAGAGATTGCACTAGTAGAATCATAAAACATTGGATTTCTACTTAGCTTGATATTGTAGTCCTAAAGCTGATGCTGGATCAACAGTAACTGAGCACAGCAGCTTCCAGCTGATATATATTCTGATTCAGTTGTTGAAATTGCAACACTTGTTTGCTTCTTGCTGCTCCAAGACATAAACCTTCTTCCTAGAAATTGACAGGAGACAGAGGTGTTTTTTCTATTTTCTCTGCAATCTGCAAAATCTGCATCTGAATACCCAGTTATTTCAAAATCAGTATTCCCAAGGTACCACAGGACAAGATCAGGTGTGCCCTTAAAATATCTCAGAATTCTTTTTGTTGCAGAATAATGAGACTCCTTAGGGCTAGCATGGTATCTAGCACAAACACATATAGTATAAATAATGTCTAGCCTACTAGCAATTAGGTGGAGGAGGGAGTCAATTATGCCTCTATACGAGGTTTCATCAATAGGTTTCTCAGTCTCATCCTTGTCTAATGACACATTTGACCTCATATGAGTTTTCATTATGAAGGCACTCTCCATTCTAAATTTTTTAATTAACTCCTTAGTGAACTTAGACTGAGAGATGGATAATTCATTCTCAAACTGTCTTACTCGGAGGCCAAGAAGTACTTAAATTCACTCATACTTTTCATCTCAAATTTCCCTTGCATAAGTTTAACAAACTTCTTGCATAGCCCATCATCAATAGACCCCAAAATTATGTCATCTAAATAAATTTAGACTAGGATGATCTTACCCTTGACTTCTCATAGGAATAATATCTTGTCTATCTTTACCCTTGAGAATTTGTTCTCAATGAGAAAGCTAGACAGGGTTTCATATCATGCCCTAGGGGCTTGCTTCAACCCATATAAAGCATTTCTAAGCTTAAATACATAATCATGAAAGTTAGAGTTAACAAAACCTGAGGGTTGCTCAGCATAGACCTCTTCTTTTAGGTCACCATTTAGGAAAGCGGACTTTACATCCATTTGGTAGACCTTGAATTCTTTTTATGCAGCATATGCAAGGAACAGTCTTATAGCTTCCAATCTAGCTACTGGTGCAAAGGTTTGATCAAAATCAATACCTTCCTTTTGTCTGTATCCCTTGGCCACCAGTCTAGCTTAATTCTTTATTATAACACTATTTTCATCAAGTTTATTCATATAGACACACTTAGTTCAAATGACGTTATATCCTTGTAGTCTGGGAACTAGCTTCCAGACTTTGCATCTCTTGAACTGGTTCAGTTTTTCTTGCATAGCCACAATCCAAAATGGGTCTATGCTGTCATTTTCAAACCTTTTAGGTTCAACTTGAGACAGGAAGCTTGAGTACATAGCAATGTTGAGGCTTCTGCTCCTTATTGTAACCCCTTGGCTAGCATCACCAATGATTTGATCTCTTGGATGATCCCTCAAATGTTTGACAGCTGCTGGCAATCTATTCTCAGCATGTTGACCTTCAATGGTTGGATCATGCTGGTCTTCATCCATGTCCTGTGTACATTATTCTTCTTCAGGAATGCACACAACATCCTCTTCCTCTTGGGCAGTAGGAGGGTTCTTGATGGTCAGATTTTTCATCTTCAACTCTATACCTGCAAATCTCGAGGAGCTTGGCAGCTCACTGTTAATCATTGATGATTCATCAAACACAACAATAACAGACTCTTCTACAACTTGATTTTTCAAGTTATAGACTCTATAGGCTTTGATATGGTTGTTATACCCAACAAAGATTCCTTCATAGGATTTGGCAACAAACTTAGTCAAGTATGACTTCCCATTATTAAGCACAAAGCACTTGCTTCCAAAGATCCTAAGATAGACTAGATTTGATTTTCTGCCTTTCATAATCTCATAGGGAGTCTTCTTGTGATACTTGTTGATAGAATATCTACTCAGGACATGATATGCAGTGTTTACTGCCTCAGCCCAGAAGTACTTAGGGAGAGAGGTGTCACTGAGTATTGTCCTGTCAGCTTCTATGAGAGTTCTATTTTTCCTCTCAGTAATCCCATTTTGCTGGGGTGTTCTTGAAGAAGAAAACTACTGATGAATCTCTTGTTCTTCACAGAACTTTGACATGCCTTCAGACTGAAATTCAGTACCATGGTCACTTCTGATTTTGACCACAGAACTGTCCTTTTCATTCTGAACTTGCCTAACAAAGGTCACAAAGATGTCTAGGGTTTCAGACTTTTTCTTTAGAAAGAAAACTCAAGCAAACCTGGAATAGTCATCAACTATCACAAGTGTGTAGACTTTCATACCTATAATGTGAACTGACATTGAACCAAACAAGTCCATATGTAGGAGGTACAAACACATCTCAGAATCCTTGGCCTCAATGCTCTTAAAGGAAGTTTTTATTTGCTTGCCTTTTTGGCATGCAGAGCAAATGTCATCTTTGGTGCATCTTATATTGGGTCCATTTCTGATTATTCCTTTACTGAAGAGCTTGTAAATTGTCTTGTAGTTCAAGTGAGCAAGTCTCTTGTGTCATTGCACACAATAAGAGACTTTCTTATTTGCTACCAGACATACTAATGAGTCTATACTAACATAAAAAAGTTTAAACAATATATATATTTTCACTCCTAGTGTCTGTCAATATGACCTCTTGGTCACTTGACTTTTTGATCAGACACTCATCCTTATGGAAGACAATGACATAGTGTTATCACACAGTTGACTTATGCTGATCAGATTGTGTTGCAACTCTTCCACATAAACTATTTTTGTAATGAAGACTATGTCATTGGTGATCATACCGTAACCTTTGGTAAGTCCTCTGTCTGAACCTCCAAAGATCACCTTAGATCTATTCTTTACTGGAGTGTATTCCTTCAGGTGACACCATGTTCCAGTCATGTGTCTGGCACATTCACTGTCCAAATACCATATTGGTGCATAGATACTTGGACTATCCTCCAAACACAGTTTAGTCTACCTTAGGACCCCAAAAGGGATTGGGTCTTTGGTTCTTGTTAGTCTGAAAATAAGCATGGCCACCTGCAGCTCTTCTGACAGGAAGACTCACACTTGCTCTTGGCACACTAGGGTTGCGCCAACAATCTATGGCAAAGTGTCTCACATTATCACAGCACCAACAATCATGAACTCTTTCAATGGGAAAGAGGAAAAATATAAAAAAAGTCTTGGAGATTGTGGACAAAAGATGGGAAAATCAGCTTCATCGACCATTGCATGCGGCGGCTCATTATTTAAATCCGAAATTCTTCTATTCAAACCCTGAAATGGCATTAGATGGAGAAGTCATGAGAGATTTATATCAAACAATGCAAAGACTCATTCCAAGTCCTGACATTGAAGATAAAATTATGGAGCAACTAAGTTTATATAGAAATGTTGAAGGTTTATTTGGTATGCAATTTGCAGTTCGTCATAGGAAAACAAAATCCTCTGGTTAGTAAATTAAATATTATTTTAAGTTTCAAACAAACAATTTATTTACTAAGAATGATTTATTAATTTCTTGATATTCATTTTTTGGGCAGCTGAATGCTGACAATCATATGGAGCTGATACTCCTAATCTGACTAAATTTGTTGTAAAGGTTCTAAGTCTCACTTGCAGTTCATCCGGAAGTGAGCGTAACTGGAGTTTTTTTTAACATGTATGAATTTTTTTTGAACAAGTATATAAATATTAATTTATATCATTATATGATTAATTATTTATTTGTTATGTTGTAGGTCCATAGCAAAAAAAGAAATCGGCTAGCACAGCAGCGCCTAAATGATTTAGTATTTGTAAAATACAATCGTATCTTGCGTCGGCGATATGATTTACATGATCGTATTGATCTGATCTCGCTGAAAGATATTGACGATAGCAATGAATGGCTGATGGGAAGAATGGAGGAAGATGAGGAGGTTGAGCAGGATGACGATTTAGTTTTTGATGGCAATTTATTGACCTGGGGTGCAGTAGCTAGGGCAAGTGGAGTAGAAGAAGACATCTACTCCACGCGCTTATCCAAAGGGAAGATGGTAGCTGACAAAGGGAGCACGTCTAAGAAGAGGGCACCTACTCCAACAATGCGTACAGATGATGCCGAGGATGAAGAAGAAGCCGAGTTCAATGAAGAAGAAGAAGATTTTAGTGAAGAAGATGAAACCTTAATTGATTCAGACGATGAGTAATTAATACTTAATAATGACGAGATCACGAGACCGCGGAAAAATTGAAAAACTATGTGATGACGTGATGTTATGTTATTTTCTTGCACATTCGTTTAAAGTTTAAGATTGCTGACTTGGTGGTTTATGTTTGTTTTTGGTAACAAACATTACAATCTCTTAATATTATTTTCAAATCATTGTTTTCAAATGTGAAAGAGCATTTCATCTCCAAACATTGCTAACTTGGTGATTCTTCTCTCCAACCTGCATGTCTACAACAAGTCGAAGTAACTTTCAGGCTCCCAACATTTCATCTCCCTGGCTTTCTATTTGCTATGTAAGTTTGTAGCACATCTTTGAATTTAATTGAAGCATTTTCAAGTTGATTTAACTTGATTGTATTTGATTGTATAGAATTCTAATTTCAATAGTGAATGTTTCTGACTTTGTTAAGTTCATCACTTACAGTGATTATTTATTAGATAGTTAGTTAGTTGCTTATACATTCCATATGCATCATTCTAAAATTTTAAGACATTTCATTAACACTCACTCATTGGAATTTTTTACTACTCATTCTAAAATTTAAAACATTTCATGAACACTCACTCATAAGGGATTTTCAAATCCTTTTCCAACTGCTTTAGTGTCTATTTGGTACGACGGTGGCGCTCGTGAACTCAGAGATTAGTTTGTTACAACCGTCATCCATTTGGCATTCACTCAATTTCAGCGAATTGGACGTCCAATTGGCTCAATTTCAGCGAATTGAGAGTCGAATTGGCTCAATTTCAGCGAATTGAGCGCTCAATTGTCTCAATTTCAGCGAATTGGGCTCCCAATTGGCTCAATTTCAGCGAATTGTTCGCCCAATTCGCTTAATTTCAGTGAATTGGGCGCCCAATTCGCACAATTTCAGCGAATTGGGCGCCCAATGAGCTCAATATCAGCGAATTGGGTGTCCAATACGCTCAATTTCGACAAATTAGGAGCTCAATTCGCTCAATTTCTTTTTTCTCTCATTTTAGCGAATTGGGCGCCCAATTCGCACAATTTCAGCGAATTGTGCGCCCAATAAGCTCAATATCAGCGAATTAGGCGTCCAATACGCTCAATTTCAACGAATTGGGCGCTCAATTTCTTTTTTCTCTCATTTTTGCGCTTCACGTAGCTCAGGCGTGCGCCTGCGCCTTGCGCCTAAGCTCCATGGCCCCTTTGCGCCTTGCGCCTAGGCTCCATGGCCCCTTTGCGCCTTGGTGCGTCTTGCGCCTTTGATAACTTAGTCACAGACTTACTGCAAGAGCAAGTTCTTAGCAATCTTCCACTTCGTCGAGAGGAAAAAGACGATCAAAAAACTATTTTTAATTTCTCGAAACTCTTCTTTTATATCCCGCCATCCAACGGCTCTTTGTGCAGTATGAACCACCGAAGTTGGTAACTGTAACATTTCTTTTGCATTTAATGTTGTACTAAAGGCAAGCGGCGTCTTTTGTCATCTAGCGTGCAAAGCCCGCATTTAAATTCTTGATGACGTCAGCATGTGATGCGCTCTGTGACGCATCATAGTCTTTATGCATTTATTTTTTTGTATTTTATTTCATGCACTCTGTTTCCTGTATTTCTTTGCGTTGTTTTCCGGCTCATCGGCATGACCGACCGTTGGGACTTCAATAAAGAGGTCTGGTATTACTAGTAGTAGAACGATAACGGCAAGCCCAAAATTAATTACATAAGCATAGATTTCAAATTCAAATTTCAAAATTCAAACTCATCAATTATTGGGAAAGTTCATTTAAAGGTGAATATTTTCAAAAGGAATCAAATTTATGAGATTTCATGTGTTATAGATGGAAAGAAATAGAGGAAATTTAATCTATTTAAAGCCCCCATTAGTGGAGACACAGGCAGACCGGACAGAACAAGAATGATTTCTTTCTCGTTCTCTGTTTTTGTCGGCGGAACCCGTAAGCCAGACGCCGACCTTCCTTCCAGCGACGGTGTGACCTCCAGCCTCGCGTGTCTCCCGCTCCGTCCAAACGTCGACCGCCAGTCCTCGCGCGTCACCCCGCTCCGTCCGACGCACCATCAGGAGACGTAGCCCGGTCGTCTTCGACCTCGGAGCCCTATTCCGGCGACTGGGAGTGGACATCAAGCCGTCGACTTCGACTCCACTTTCGGCTGTGTCCTGTTCACCCGCTTTGGGGGTCGTCCGCTAGCCTTCAACCTGATCGCTGAAGAATAAGGGAAAACCACTGCCTGTGCTCTGAATTGGGAAAACTCGTTCCCTCTCCTTGTGTTAGTATTAAATTTATGTTTCTCTTAATTAATTCATGGGCTTGTCGTTACGTTCGCACTGCTAATAATATCGTTATTTCAAAAGTTATTTGAATGCAGATTTTTGCTTGTGGGCTGGTTGTGGCTGTGTGGGTTCCTTGAAAGGTTTGACTCGTGAACGCGGGAGAGAACCACTCAAGCGAGGTTAACGAATTTCCCAAAGCTCAGAGCGACGACGTTGAATTACGCGTGCGAAAATTTGATTTGGCCGCTCGGCCCTCGTGTTTTTCTTCAAATTCAAAACCCTAACTTTCTATTATCATTAAAAGAAAAAAAAATTAATAAAAAAAATTAAGTATTTTTCACACCCTAAAATTGAGCCTACTTCATTTTGATATCAGAGGATTTGGTTCGCTTCTATCGCGAATCGAACGATCCGTATTTTTTAAAAAAAAATTAATTCATTCTGTAAAGAAAGGCCTCAAAGCTTGTATATACTTCTTGAATGAATAGTTACAAGTATGAATACACTTATATAGGAGAAGAATGAGAAGAGAAATCCTAAATACAAGATGTGGGACTAATACATGGAGAGAGAAAAGAGAGAAAACATGGGCCCTTAATTGGGCTTTTCTAACACTCCCCCGCAAGCTGGAGCGTACAAGTCGTAGGCACCAAGCTTGGATAAAAACTGATAGTATAGAGGCCTGGAGAAAGCATTTGTCAGGATATCCGCAACTTGGTCTTTAGCAGGAACATGCTCCAAATCTATCTTCTTTGATTGTACTTTTTCTCGGATAAAGTGACAATCAACTTCGATAGGCTTTGTGCGTTCGTGAAACACCGGATTCTTGGCAATATGTATTGCTGCCTGACTGTCACAAAATAAGGTAACCGATGATGAGAGACGAACACCCAAGTCTCCCAGAAGGCTCTCAAGCCAGGTTAGCTCGGAAGCAACCGCAGCCATAGCTCGGTACTCGGCCTCAGCAGAAGAGCGTGCAACCACGGATTGTTTCTTGCTACGCCATGTTATGAGATGGCCACCAAAGTAAGTGCAGAACCCCGTAGTAGAGTGTCTATCATCGATAGATCCTGCGTAGTCAGCGTCAGAGTAAGCGACGAGTGATAGAGATGTGGATGGCTTATACACAAGTCCTTGTCCGGGGACGATCTTGAGATATCGAAGGATGCGCTCGACTGCTTGAAGATGAGATGTCCGAGGAGCGTGCATGAACCGACTCACAACTCCTACAGCAAACGAGATGTCTGGTCGAGTTACCGTAAGGTAGATCAGCTTCCCAACCAAGCGTCTGTAATATTTCGGATTTGTAAGCAGTTTGTCAGAGTCAGAACTATGGGCCGAGAGCTTGTGATTTGCGTCCATAGAAGTCTCCGCAGGTTTGCACCCAGAATAACCTGCATCATGAAGGAGGTCCATACAGTACTTCTTTTGAGATAACACAAGACCATCAGAGCGTTGTGCGACCTCGAGCCCAAGAAAGTACCGAAGGTTGCCCAGATCTTTGGTCAGAAAGGCGGAATTTAACTGTTCCTTAATCTGTTGTATTCCTGCCGTGTCGTCGCCATTAATCAGGATATCGTCAACGTCGACCAGAAGAATCACAGTCCCGGTTGACCGGTGGCGGGTGAAGAGAGAAAAATCAGCCGAGCTCCGAGTGAAGCCACTAGCACAGACCACCTTACTGAATTTTTCAAACCACGCACGCGGAGACTGTTTGAGACCATAAATGGATTTCCGAAGGTGACATACCAAAGACTCCCCCGTGGTCTCAAACCCGGGAGGTTGCTGCATATAAACTGTCTCCTGCAGATCGCCATTGAGGAAGACATTCTTAATATCCAACTGATAAAGCGGCAAGTGACGATGAACTGCCAAGGAAAGAAGAACGCGGACCGTGTTCAATTTTTCCACTGGAAAGAAAGTTTCCTCATAATCAAGGTCATGTTGCTGAGTAAAGCCCCGGGCCACGAGGCGAGCCTTCAGACGGTCAACAGTGTCATCCGTCGCATGCTTGACAACGAAGATCCATTTGCAGCTCACAGAGGTATGACCAGTAGGAAGAGGGACCAGATCCCAGGTCTGGTTAGCCCAAAGAGCTCGCATTTCATCTTCCATGGCTGCCCGCCACCCTGGATGTGTAAGCGCTTCTTGCACAGAGTTAGGAATAGAAATAAAGGAAAGAGAGGTGGCAAAGGCGTAGAGAGGTGGTGTCAGTCGATGGAGAGAGACGTAGTTGGCCAAGGGATGAGCTGTTGAGACGGGAGCCGGATCTGCCGTAGCCGAAGTAGCACTGGTAGCGGGGAGCTAGTTCACGGGAGTATCCTTGGATGGACGTCGAGAGTAGACCCGGATAAGTGGTGGAGGAACCCGAGGAAGAGCTGGTTGAGAGGAGGAAGAAGAGGGTAGAGACAACGGCGTGACTGGTACGGCAGACCGGGGAAGAGGTGGAGCTGAAGACGAGGTGGGGCAAGGTACGTGGAAGGGTTGGTGTTCGCAGAAGGTGACATCTGCAGAAACAACCAGCCGACCATTAGAAGGAGAGTAGCAGACATATCCCTTTTGAGTCCGGGAGTAGCCAACAAACATATACTTGGCAGCCCGAGGAGCAAGCTTGTCGGAAGGAGGGCCAAGATGGTGGACATAGCACACACACTCGAAGACCCGTGGTGTGAGAGAGGTGGGGTTGGTGGAGGGATAGTGAAGTTGGAGTGGTGAGGCAAAATTTAGCACAGATGAGGGGAGGCGGTTAATAAGATGACAGGCTGTGGAGACGGCAAAATTTCAATATTCGACCGGAACCTGCATTTGGAACATAATGGAGCGGGCAACATCGAGAAGATGGCGATTTTTCCGTTCGGCGACCCCGTTTTGCTGAGGGGTATAGGCACATGAAGTTTGATGGATGATACCGAACTCGGTGCAAAGAGTAGAGAAGGCGCGCCCGATATATTCGCGAGCATTATCAGTGCGGATGACTTGGAGGGGAGTGGCGAATTGCGTACGCATCTCAGTCAAAAAGGCACGAAACACAGAAGGAAGTTCAGTACGATCATGTAGTAAATAAAGTCATGTAGTACGCGAGTAGTCATCAATAAACGTGACAAAATAACGATAACCAAAAATACTGGGGAAACGATAAGGACCCCATACATCAGAGTGTACTAAAAAGAGAGGAGTACTACTCCTGGTACAAGCAGGGGGAAAGGAAGAGCGATGTTGTTTGTCATAGATACAGGATTCACAAGAGAACTCCTGCAGAGGTACATCAGGAAGAGCCCGCTTGAGAATCGGTAGGGGGGCATGCCCAAGGCGGCGATGTCAATCAACCGTGGAGATAGCAGATAGAGTAGTAGGTGGGATGTCCAAGATATAAAGCCCATTCAACAGCTGCCCCTTACCAATGGTACTCCGGGTGCGACGATCCTGCATAAGAAAAGAGGAAGGTGAAAAAGTTATGCAACAATCAAGGTCGTGGGTGAGACGACTAACAGAAAGTAAATTGAAAGGGGATCCTGGAACATGAAGAACCGAGGAAAGAGAGAGAGTCGGAGTAAGCTGAAGAGCAGCGGTGCCAGAGACAGGAAGGGTATCACCGTTGACCACAGTGATGCAAAGGGGGTGAGGCGTCTGTTGGTACTTGGTGGGTTTCTGGGAGGTAATATGGTGAGTGGCCCTGGAATCAACGATCCAGCAGGGACTATGAGAAAGACAGGTTATACCTTCCGCAGAAAAGGACGTGACGGAGCCGGAGGAGCGGCTGAGGGTACCTTGAAGCTGTTGGAGTTGGGTGCGAAGCTCATCAATATCTTGGCGGGTAGTGGAAGCCAGATCGGGGGCAGAAGGCCCAGTGGGAGTAGGAGCAGCAGAGGTAGTAGCAGTAAGGTGAGGAGGCAGGTCGTGCTTGCGGTAACAAGTAGCTTCGAGATGATTATCGCGGCCACAGTAAGTGCATTTCATAAAAGAACGACCACCACGTCCTCGTCCCCGAGACGGCGGCCGCCCCCCCCCCCCCCGAGTGGAAGATCCACGAGTAGGAGGGTTCGGAAGGAGAGGCTGCTGAAGAAGAGCTGGGGCAAAATCATGAGAAGCCTCGGAAGGAGGTGTGACCTTGAGCAGCATGGAACATACATCGGACAGGGACGGAGTTATGGCGGATGATAGGATCTGTGCTCGAACACTGTGCAGGTGGGGAGAAACACGAGACATCATCATGGCGATGGCGACAGCTTCTTTCTGGTTCCGTTGAATGACGAGATCAGTAGTAGGAGGTTGATGTTGAATCCAAGCCTCGGCCAAACTCTTTGCTTTAGCCACAAAGGAGAGCATATCGCCAGGAGCACCGGGGGCAAGATGTTGAAGATCAGAAATGATATCATAGAGGTGTTGTAGGTTGTCATGCCCAGAGTAAAATGAGTGAAGCTCCTCCCACATGGTCTTGGCCGTGTCATGATACATGGCCATTCGGTAGGGCTCGGTATCCATGGAGTTGAGACCATCGTCGCGAAGCCAGTCATCGGAGGGGCCCGGGTCAAGTGGTGAAGAAGACCCTTCGTCTGCAGAACACGGCGAACCGAGTGAATCCATTCAACAAAGTTCCTTTTTCCAGTGAGGGAGATAGTCGTAATCCGTAATTCGTCACGAATTTCGGAAGCCGAGGCAGCCGCACGGGCTGGCGAAGCAGAAGTAGCAGCAGAAGTATCGGAAGCCATGCGCGGCCAGCAGAAGAGGTCGGGCGGTTAGAAGAGGATTGTCGCGTGGGTAGCAAAGAAGGCCGGGGTGGCAAAAAAAAGGTAGTCGCACGGTCTCGGCGGACACACCAGCGACCAGGAGATCGCGACCAAAAAAAAGACGACTAGCAGAGGGAGATCGCAAGTGTCCAGGCAAGCCGCAGGCGAGTAGCAAGTAGCAGCGGATAGACGAGGCCGCAGCGATAAGCGAGAAGCAGGTCGCGGCGAGCAGAAGAGGCAAGTTACCGCGAGCCGCGATCAACGAGCAGGGAGAGACTGCGGCGGAGAGAGAGACCGCGCGGCAAGTTGCCGCAAGCCGCAGCGGAGAAGGCGAGATCGCACCGAGCAGAAAAAAAGGCAGGTCGCGACGAGCAGGAGAGCAGGTCGCGGCGAGCAGGAAAGCAGGTCGGGGCGAGCTGCGATCAGCGAGCAGGAAGAGGCCGCGAGTAGAGAACTCGAGCGGTCAGAAGAAGAATCCGCGAGTTAGAGAACTCGAGCGGATTAGGTAGAGAGAGGAAGCCGCGAGTAGGAGAGGTCGCAGCGGATAGAAAGAGGCCGCACGGGTAGAGAAGAAAAGGAGAAGTTGGACCCACGTGAGAGAAGATTATAAAAGGAGAGGAGGTAGGAAGGAGGAGGTGGAAGCCACGAGAGAGGCAGAGTTAGAGGCGGGTAGAAATTTGCAAGACGGGTAGAAGGAGAGAGGCCGCAAGAGTCCGCGGCTAAGGGAAGCCGCACGGACAGGTAAGGAAGATAGGCGGCTAGAAATCGGCTAGGCCAGATACCCAAGGAGGAGACCTGGCTCTGATACCATGTAAAGAAAGGCCTCAAAGCTTGTATATACTTCTTGAATGAATAGTTACAAGTATGAATAAACTTATATAGGAGAAGAATAAGAAGAGAAATCCTAAATACAAGATGTGGGACTAATACATGGAGAGAGAAAAGAGAGAAAACATGGGCCCTTAATTGGGCTTTTCTAACACATTCTAAACTTTTAATTTATCTTTTTTCTTAAATATTAAAAAAAAAACATTTTACTTCCGCTCGGGAGCGCCCATTTTTTTATAAAAAAAAATTATTATAAAAAAAAATTTACCAACCAAAAAATATTTTGAATTTTTTTCGATGGAAAAGCGGGTCGATCAATTAGAGAACTGCGTAGGAGATTTGGACCGACGCATGAGCGATTTGATGAAGACAGTCGAAACTCTCACCTGGGTAGTGTCACACATATCATGAACGGGTTGCGCACTTCAGTTAATAATATCGAAGGAACCTTGCACGTCAACCGAACACCTGCCCCAGTGGTCGAAAACGACCCTGACCTTGGGCCTTGGGAACTCGCACACCCCGATCCTGAAGCACATAACGAACCACGACACCAACCACGTTGGGATGTGGCAATCAAGCTGGACGTGGGTGATTTCGAAGGGCGAATAGAGCCCGAGAGTTGCCTAGAGTGGTGTGAACGGGTGGATCGTTTCCTGGCTTGGAAGCAATTGCCCCAAGCTAGGCAAGTTGAGTATGTCACGCTTAGACTTAAAGGATCTGTGTTAGTTTGGTGGGGACAATTAGAACGGTATAGGTTCAATTTAGGTATACCCCCGATCACAACATGGAACGACTTCAAAACTCAACTGCGTAAGAGATACGTTCCGTCTGATTACATGCAAACCCTGTATCGTAGGTTCCATAATCTACGTCAGGACAAATTATCTGTCGATGAGCACACAAACGAGTTCCTAGTCCTGCAGTCTCGCCTCGACCTCCGAGAGGACGATGACATGACTGTTTCTCGTTATCTGAACGAGTTACGCTACTCCATTCGAGATCAGTTGGAACTCCTTGACTAGAAGGATTTAGGAGAGGTTACGAGTCGCGCACGTAGAGTAGAGGCACTACAGAAACGAACATTTAGGAATAAGACTACTGGTAAGTCCCACCCGACTCACATTTTCACCCCTGTCGGGTCCTCTCGACCGGTAGCGTCCACAAACACCCCAACACTCCCTGCCCCTCCCAACAAGGGTAAGGAGATTGTAAGCACTAGACCTCAGCCTGGGACGTTTAGATGTTTTAAGTGTATGGAGCCGGGCTATAAGTCTTCTGAGTGTCCGCGACGCCACTTCGTCGTCATCATCGATTCTGAGAGTGGTTCAGAACCTGAGTATGGAGTATTCCTTAGTGATTCCCAGACTGACCCGACCCCTGAGACTGAGTTAGAGAGTGAGTACGAAGTTGAGGGAGAACAACCTGAGCAGTTAGTGTGTGTTCTCCAACATAGTCTCCTAGCTCCCAAGACCTCTACTGACGACGACTGGTTGAGAAACAATATCTTTCGTACCACCACCCGCATACAGGGACAGTTCTGCTCCATCATTATAGACAGTGGTAGTATGGAGAACTTTATTTCTCAACGCATGGTGGATAAGCTGATATAAAAAACGCAGCCCTTAGGAAAACCCTACAGTCTGTCATGGGTCACTAGTAGCACTACCATTCCTATCATACACCAGTATCTCGTAGAGTTTTCCATAGGCAGTACGTATCAGGATGTTGTATGGTGTCATGTACTACTATCGAGGTCTGTCACATCCTGCTAGGACGACCTTGGCAGTATGATAGGCACGTAGTGCATGATGGTGTAAAGAACTCTCACTCCTTCGAGCGCAATGGTCGCAGGATAGTTCTTCTTCCCCAGAAGAATGGACTTGTTCCAAGAGCCCCGGAGAGGACTTCACCACATTCTACCACTGTCTCCGCGATATCGTTCCCCTCCGCCACCATGTTGCTAACAGGATCCCAATTCCATGAGGAGATGAGGGATAGCGAGGTCGTCTATATGTTATCTGGTATCGACACCACCCCGCTACATTAGACATCCCTAGTATAGTGCAACCTCTCGTTGAAGAATTCTCTGAGATCATGTCGGAGGAGCTGCCTGATCAGCAACCCCCGATGAGAGACATACAGCACTGCATAGACCTCATCCCAGGAGTTACCTTACCTCATTTGTCTCACTATCGCATGAGTTTGAAAGAGCATGAGAAGCTATATAGGCAGGTGACCGATCTGATTTCAAATGGTCACATTAGAGAGAGTATGAGTCCGTGTGCCGTCCCCGCACTCCTAGTTCCTAAGAAAGATGGGACATGGCGCATGTATGTAGACAGTCGAGCGATAAATAAGATTACCATCAAATATCGCTTTCTGATTCCCCGATTGGATGACATGCTAGATATGCTTAGTGGATCCCGTGTATTTTCAAAGATTGATTTAAAAAGTAGATACCACCAGATTAGAATTCGAGCTGGGGACGAATGGAAGACTGCGTTTAAAACTAAGGAAGGATTATACGAATGGCTGGTAATGCCTTTTGGGCTCTCCAATGCTCGCAGCACATTTATGTGAGTGATGAACCAAGTGCTTAGGCCACTCATAGGAGTTTGTGTAGTGGTGTACTTTGACAATATTTTGATATATAGCCTTGATCAAGATCAACACATGATTCATCTTAGGTAAGTCTAAGAGATCTTACGAGAAAATAAACTATATGTAAATTTGAAGAAATACACGTTTTTGACTGATAGTCTGACCTTCTTAGGATATATCATTTCTTTTGAGGGCATTAGAGTTGATAGAGAGAAGGTCAAGGCGATAGAATCATGGCCTAGTCCTAAAATGATTACTGAGGCTCAAGGATTTCATGGGCTAGCATCTTTTTATCGGCGGTTCATTCGAAACTTTAGCACCATTATAGCACCAGTGACTGATTGCTTGAAGAAAGGAGTGTTTATTTGGACGGCGGAAGCCGAGCGAGCGTTTCTATTGGTTAAAGAGAGACTCACGAGTGCACCTGTGTTAGCGTTGCCTGATTTTGAGAAAAATTTTGAGGTTGACTGTGACGCATCGATCGTAGGCATTAACGCAGTTTTGAGTCAGGAGGGTCGACCCATCGCATTCTTTAGTGAGAAGTTGAACGAGACAAAGACTAGATATTCCACATACGACTTAGAGTTTTACGCTATCGTTCAGGCTCTCCGACATTGGAGACACTACCTGATTCAGCGCAAGTTTGTGTTGAACACCGATCATGAGGCTCTGAAGCATCTGAACTCCCAGAAGGAGATCAGACACCATGTCAAGTGGGTTGCTTACCTGCAGAAGTTGATGTTTCACTTAAAGCACAATCTCGGTGTCACAAATCGATTTGTTGACGCACTTAGTCGATGCACTCATCTGCTAGTCACATTGCAACCGTGCATCACTAACTTAGACTCACAGCGAGACTTATACTCCACTGATCCTTTTTTCCGCGACATTTGGACTTCATGTCAGCACAGTGGGACAGATCCCACCACACAGTACGTCGTGAGTGAAGGTTATTTGTTTAGGGGCACTCGGCTTTGCATTTGCGAAGGACCACTTCGAGAGACGCTGCTTAGAGAGCTCCACTCGTCTGGATTAGATGGACACGTTGGCCAGTCCAAATTATTAGAACTCGCCAGTGCTCGTTACAATTGGCCACATATGAAGCGTGATGTCACTGAATTCGTCAGACACTGCACCACGTGTCAGTTGTATAAGGGGCATACTCAAAACACAGGATTATACATCCCTTTACCGATACCTGAGCGGCCATGGGATGACATCTCGATGGACTTCATGGTAGGACTTCCTCGCACTCAGAGGAAAGTCGATTCTATTTTTGTAGTTGTAGACCAGTTTTCGAAGATGCCACATTTCATTCCGTATAGAAAAACTTCTAGTGTTGTACGCGTCGACAAACTTTTTTTAAAAAAAATCGTTAGACTGCACAGAATTCCTAGGTCGATGACTTTTAATAGGGACACTCGTTTTATGGAGTATTTTTGGAAGACGTTGTGGGCCCGATTAGGTACCAAACTCGAATTTAGCAGCACATATCACCCTCAGACCGATGGACAGACTAAGGTCGTTAATAGGAGCTTGGGGGACCTTCTTAGGTGTTTGACTGGGGAGAATCCAAAACAATGAGATCTTATACTAGCACAGGCTGAATTTGCATTCAATAACTCTACTAATCGCTTCACTGCTAAATCTCCTTTCGAGATTGTTTACGGATTCCCTATACCACATTTACTTGATCGTCACTCCCTCCCGAATCATAAACGTATTTCCTTTGATGCGCAAGCACGTGTTGATTATTTAAAGGAATTGCATAAATTTATTACTAATAAATTGCGAGCGACTTCTGAAAAATATAAAACTATGGCCGATCGACATCGCCGAGAGTTATACTTTTTAGAAGGAGATTGGGTTTTGCTTATTTTAGGAAGCAGAGATTCACTACGGGTACATACCACAAGTTACAGCAGAGGAATTTTGGTCCTTTCCGAGTCCGGAAGCGCATCGGGGAGAATGCCTATTTCCTAGATTTTCCCGCTGAATTCGGTACTTCGCTGATATTTAACGTGGCAGATCTGACACCTTTCTATGGAGATCCACCTAATTCCAACCCGAGTCCACCAACGACAGCTCCAGAGATTCCACCAGACTTAGCTCCAGTGCCGATACCCATTACTGAGGAGATAAACCAGGTTCTGGATGTACGAGAGTTTCGGACTCTCCACGGGACATACCAACGTTATTTGGTCTTATGGTGAGGACGAGACATCACAAATAGTTCTTGGATCAGCTCTGATGAGCTACGCCGACGCCGCCCAGATCTTTCTATCGCTAGCTTTTGCGAATTCTCATCGGGGCCGAGCTCTTTCAACCCCGGGGGAATTGATGCGCCCTGCGACACATCATAGTCTTTATGCATTTATTTTTTTGTATTTTATTTCAAGCACTCTGTTTCCTGCATTTCTTTGCGCTGTTTTCCGACTCATCGGCATGACCGACCGTTAGGATTTCAATAAAGAGATCTAGTATTACTAGTAGTAGAACGATAGCGGCAAGCCAAAAATTAATTACATAAGCATAGATTTCAAAATTCAAAATCTCATCAATTATTGGGAAAGTTCATTTAGAGGTGAATATTTTCAAAAGGAATCAAATTTATGAGATTTCATGTGTTATAGATAGAAAGAAATAGAGGAAATTTAATCTATTTAAAGCCCCCATTAGTGGAGACACAGGAAGACCGGACAGAACAAGAATGATTTCATTCTCGTTCTCTGTTCTTTGTCGGCAGAACCCGCAAGCCAGACGCCGACCTTCCTTCCAGCGACGGCGTGACCTCTAGCCTCGCGCGTCTCCCGCTCTGTCCAAAGCGCCGACCGACAGTCCTCGCGCGTCACCCCGCTCCGTCCGACGCGCCATCAGGAGACGTAGCCCGGCCGCCGTCGACCTCGGAGCCCTATTCCGGTGACTGGGAGTGGACATCAAGTCGTCGACTTCGACTCCACTTACGGTCGTGTCCTGTACGCCCGCTTTGGGGGCCGTCCGCTAGCCTTGAACCCGATCGCTGAAGAATAAGGGAAAACCATTGCATGTGCTCTGAATTGGGTAAACTCGTTCCCTCTCCTTGTGTTAGTATTAAATTTATGCTTCTCTTAATTAATTCATGAGCTTGCCGTTACGTTTGCACTGCTAATAATATCGTTATTTCATAAGTTATTTGAACGCAGATTTTTGCTTGTGGCTGTGTGGGTTCCGTGGAAGGTTCGACTCGTAAACGCGGGAGAGAACCACTCAAGCGAGGTTAGCGAACTTCCCAAAGCTTAAAGCGACGACTTTGAATTACGCGTGCGAAAATTTGATTTAATTGCTCGGCCCTCGTGTTTTTTTTCAAATTTGAAACCCTAACTTTCTATTATCATTAAAAGCAATTTTTTTAATAAAAAAATTTAAGTATTTTCCACACCCTAAAATTGAGCCTACATCAACATGACTCAATGCTTCTGGACTTAGCAAATTTCAGAAAATCTGCCTAGGCGTTTAGTGAAGTCTTGTCACTCAACGCAGAAACACTTAGCAGTTTTTTGTACCTTGAGGCGTCGAGTGAATCTTCAACACTCAACGTTTTTATGCTTGATCTTAAATCCAATCGAGTAGACGTTGAATGAACTGGCTTCACTCAACGCTTTTGTCCTTAGACAGATTTCTTAATTGCAATACACAGGCTTTGACTGCATGGAGTTCTGTTAACGCTTTTGCTTCTTAGCGTTGAGTGAACTTTCTTCACTCGACGCTTCTGGACTTAAACAGATTTCTTATCTGCACCACTGAGGCTTTGGCTGCTTGAGCTTCCGTCAATGCTTTTAGCCTCTTAGCATTGAGTGAACTGTCTTCACTCAATGCTTCTGGAATTAGTCAGATTTCTTGACAGCAACACTGAGGCTTTGACTGTTTGAGCTTCTGTCAACGCCTTTAGCCTCTTGGCATTGAGTGAACTGTCTTCACTCAACGCTTCTGGATTTAGTCAGATTTCTGTTTTGTCAGCATCCTGTCTTGAGTTCATCTATCATTGTGACGCAGACTACTTGTCAAATCAGTGCAACAGAAAACAATCTGTATACATTGAACTTAGAGCATGCATCAGATGCAATCATGTGTATACCATTGTCCTGTGGGCCTTCTTCAAATCTAGGACATTATGATCAATGGACCCAACATTATGCTTTAACAAAAAATTTATGTCAAGAAAGTGAGGTTCTGCACCAACTCTTAAGATGGGGTCAACCATCGATTCCTTCATCATTGTTATTTCTTCAAATAATTTTCTTAATTAATCTCCCTTTTAATATATATATACATATTTAAGGGCTCGGAGCTAATAAGAGAAGGCTCGGCTAACTCAGGGGAGAGGGACGATGATCTGCGAGGGTGGACGAAGGTCAGATAATTGAGGGAAATAGATTTGTAAGTGTGACATGCGGTGATGGAAAATTGCAGATGATATAGCGGTAGAAACTCACGGGAAACTTTCAATACCTCATATGAATCCCTCTAGTCCAAGGCTCTCCCTTTGCTAGTTTTTCCCAGTCCTTGTGGTAATTTGAAAGCATCAAACTTTTTACTTAGTTAAAACTGATTGTGGCAGGCGATTGTGGTGTTCGTCAAGATCAAAAGAAGTATTGCAATTGAAATCATTGGAAGACCTACACATTCAAACATACCTTGACACATCCAGACAATACCCCATTATTTACTTGACTTAATCACTATATTTGCTTGTAAAATGAAGTGCTGATGTAATGAATTATAATTGACATAAATTTCATATAAATTTTTTAATAAAACGGTTTGGTGATCCTAACAGAGAAATGAGGGATGATGAAAAAATTAAGAACATAGAAAATGAATATTTACCAAATGTTTGGACTAGCACACCCAATCATACAGAGAACTAACAGTATTAGTGATCCTAACAGAGAAGGATAGTGGAAAGATAACATAATAAATATAGTGATCCAAAATATGAGTTAAATATAGTGAGTTTCTGCTCCTTTTTAACCCAAATTTTCGCTCTCTTTTTTCTAGAAAAATAGTGAAAATTGGAAATAATACCTAGAGGAGATAAGCAGTGGGGAGGAGATTGAAGTACATATCTAGATCGGTCGGGAAGCAAGGTTGTGGAGAAGGTAGAGGTTCTTCCGGCGAGGTAGGGTTTCGTCGTGCGATCCAGGGCTGCCGACAGTGTAGGGTTTGACGCGACGAAGGTGAGGGAGCCGAGCCGATCTATGGCAACATATGCAATGGAAGAAGGGAAAGGGGTGCGGGATCGCGCGAAAGGTTCTCGCGATTTTGGGGACTTTTGGCACGAATTAGGTTTTTTTTTTGGCACTTTGCACCCCAATTACCGGGTTTTGGCACTTTGCACCCTCAATTATCGGGTTTTGGCACTTTGCATCTCCAAAGTTTAAAATTGGCGGATTGCACCCCCGAATTCATAAATTCAGGCACTTTGCACCCCATATCCAATTTTTGAGGGGTATTTAGGTCTGGCTCCTCTCCAAAAAGCCATTTTGGCGCTTTGCACCCCAGACTTCTTCTTTTTTTAGCTATTTGCATACTGTAATTGATCATTAATTTTTCCAACGGATTTATTATTAAGAAAAAGCGGCATGATGATTGACTACTATTTTTCATATAAAATTTTCTACTCATTTTTAGCATATTCTATTTGAACCTCACTACATTTCCTTTTTTGTATCTTGGATGATGATTGGCTACCATGCTCTTTTAAATGTATTCTCACATTCGTACTCAAAGGTTGATTTGATTCGACTCTTTCACCAATCAATTCGATTGCTTCATCCATATTATCATCAAAATTCTAATCTTCTACCTCAAATTCACCATCATTCAAATAATCGTCCATGCTCTGCGAGTCATCACTACTACCAAGAAGACCCTTTATCCCTTCAGAATAAATTTCGTCAACCAACATATTCCCCACTCCACATCTTCCGTTATCCAAAGAGCACCCACCGGCATCACCGCGGCCGCCGCCGTTATCGTTGCCGCCATCGCCGAGACAACCGCCACCACACTTTCATCACCGCCGTCATCGCCGTCATCGTCGCCGTCATCGTCGTCATCGCCCCGCCATCGCCGCCATCGTCGTCATCACCGCCGTCATCGACGTCATCGTTGCTGCCATCGCCGCGGCAACTGCCACCATCACCGTTGGATCCGCTTTTCTTTTCATCAAAATTTGCAAATCTGTCGTCATCCACCTTACTTTTATCTTAGACAGCCTCTAATCTAGTGATCGGTTTGCACATAATTTGTATCTAAAAAATTGGTTTGCACTTAAAAATTATTGGTTTGCACGTAGCCAAAAGTGGTTTGCACTTAAAATTACTCTTTTAATAACGTCAAAGTACATAAATACCCTTTCATGGGGTGTAAAGTGCAAGAATTTATAAATTCGGGGGTGCAATCTGTCAATTTTAAATTTTGGGGGTGCAAAATGTCAAAATCCGATAATTGGGGGGTGCAAAGTGCCAAAAAGCCCACGAATTAGGGAGTTTTGGCGTTTTTCATCCCAATTTATTAAAATTGGCACAATGCACCATCTAAATAAAGCATCCTCGGCAGAATGCACCCTAATGTGCTAATAACAAGGGCAATTTGGTCAGTAAAATCAGCCGAGACGGACAAGATAAAATTAGGATTTTTTACTGCGGCTGATTCCCTCCTGATTCTTCCCATGACGAGCTTGACGGCAGATTTCCGAGAAGGATCTGGCGATCCCGACTGCTTGTTCCTCCGGCGTTTCCGACTGCCTCTTCCACCGGCGATCCCGACTGCGCCTTCCTCCGGCGATCTCGGATGTTCCTTCCTCCGGCGATCCCGACTGCTCCTTCCTCCGGCGATCCCGACTGCTTCTTCCTCCGGCGATCCTGCTTCTTCCTCCAGCCATCCCCACTGCTTCTTCCTCCGGCCATCCAGACTATTTCCTCAGGCGAGCCCTGCTTATAGGTAAGAACTCGGATGTCGCCATTACTTTCTATCACCGACGAAGCTAGCATTTTTTTCAGCGATGTTCCAGCTGATACCTACTGTTTTGATACCTCTCTGTTGTAGGTTTTCATTTCTACAGATTCCTCCGTGTTTGAGCTCTGACAGCTACATTTTTGGGTAAACTCAAACCTTGGTTTAAACTGTTACATTGTTTTCTGATTTTAGACTCTTATATACATTGATTTATAATGAAAGAATGTCGTATTCCAGTGAAGTTGAATGAGATAATATGTTGATTGATGCAAATGATTGTCAAAAAGAAATTCCGTTAGGTAGAGGTATTGATTCAGACATATTCAGTGAGGATGACAATGATTCAGATTCCTCATTTTACGGATGATTTGGAGGAAAGCGAGTTTAAGTTGGACGATGCTATGTATGCAGAAAATATCGATGTTGAAATCCAAATGGTGGTTGGAGGAATTTCAACAAAAAATGTGAATGTCAATACAGGAGGATTACCAACAATAGAGCAAGATAGTCATTCTTTGTCCAAATCGGAGAAACGAAAACATTCACAAATAAATATTTATGAAGGAGACGCCAATGATTCTGATTTCGAGTTTGATGTGGGTTTGTGTTTCAAATCCGCAACTAATTTTAGAGATGTAGTTAGGCTTTATGCTACCAATTAAGCAATGAAGGCCACTAAAATTTACCAAAAATTACAGCGATAAAATTCAAATTACATGTGATTGTGGATGGGTTTTGTTTGTTTCGTTCATATCAAAATCTGAGAAGACTTTTCAGGTGAAAACATTAAGAGGGGAACATGCATGCCATAGGATTGCAAACTCCTTACATTGCAACTCTAAGTTTCTAGCGGGTAAGTATGAGCATCACATCAGGAGCAACCCTGAATGGCCTGCAAATTCAATGCAAGAAGTGATGCAGATGGAGAACAAAACTTCTTTGAGTATTTGGAAGATATATAGAGTGAAAAAGCATGCTTCCAAAGTTATTAGTGGCACTGACATGGAGCAATACTCTAAGTTGTAGGAGTATTGTGAGGAGATTTACAGGACCAACCCGGATACCACAATTAAGGTAAAATGTAAGCATGAAGTAGTGTCTCAAACTTGTATTTTCAAGAGAATTTACATATGTTGGGGTGCATAAAAGAAGGGATTCATGGACGGTTTGTAACGACTCCATCCGTTAAATAACATATAATAAAAGGTTCGGTCGGAGCCCCACACTATATGCCACAAACAGGCGGCGAGGTCACAAGTTAATACCAAAACAGGTACGCATCCTAACACAGAGCATACTAGCGGAAGCTTTTAATGTTAAAACAGAACTCAAACCATGAATGTCCATTATATATAAACAACCACATTTATATATACACACGAAGGAATGTACAACATATACTCAAGAGTTTGGCATTAAGACCTTACAGTTACGCTTTACAAGTGTTGATTACAAACATCGGCTCACAGGCCGGACACACATGAACATAACAAAAGCCTTTGCTCAGCCTTCGAGGGCCAGCAGCAACAGCAGCAGGGGCTTCAGCCCTTTATTTCCCGCTCGGCTCTCCAACACCTGCACAGGGACAACCTACCATTTTGGTGGCAAATAAAGCAACAGTCATTATTCAGCTGACCAATTTACAACGACCCTATGCCTTTTCTCAGGGCAGTGGTATTCCTTCCCTGCAAGCATAGCTTTCACAAGCAAATATATCATACAATGTGCACTCACGCACAATCAATATATCACAACCGTCATCCACGCAACCCGACGATCCGTGCACTCAGGGCACATTCTTGGTGTATCGGCGAACTAGGGTCCCACCACCGTTCAGGGTCCGAAAACCAACGTTATTGAACATTTAGTCTTAATGGCGCGCAGGCCTAAGACTCTCATTATGCGCTCCAACGAGACCAATAACTAGGTCTACCAGTCGGTCAGACATAACGTAGGCACAGATCAGCCACCCCCCCCCCCCCCCCCGTTGCTCAAGTTGGCATGCCATCATCGAATACCGAAGTACTCATGGACAATTTACAGGCGCGGGTCGGTTTCACCTTTCCTGTTCGACACAAAGCCTTTTTAAGAGCACACAGCTCACAATAGCCATACTGTCCACCAAGGACTGGCTTCACAATCCAAAAAGGTGAGATAAAGCCAGCGTTCCTCGCGGTCGCTTGGTGGGTTCAGCAGAACTCACTTTCTACACCCAGACTCACCCAAACATGGCATTCAGCACAAGAATCACGCGAGTATTTTCCTGGAATTTCATTCCAGTACTTCCTGTTACTACCCTTCACAGGCACAACCCATCGACTCCACAATCTACACGTTTACACGCGGAGTCTTCTCCGGTGCGCAAAATACAACATCACCAATCCAGACAAACATGTCCAGATGGGCTTCACATAGCATGCCTATTCCATACTACACACTTCTGGATTTGTGCAAGACTGGGTATTACAAGAATCAACCCAAGGAAATCCCTCAGCATCCACCTTTTGGTGGGGGAAATCCACAGACATGCCAAAACGAGGACGTCACATGTCCAAGAAGGAAGATCGTTACCCTTGACGATCTCTTGGGAGCCATGAAATTCTAGCTGGATAGCAAGCACCGCAACGCTCTCGCCTCCACAAATCTGGACTCGGCTCGCAATTCCGAACGCTGAAGCTCCACCGGCGGCCGGATCTCTTCTCTTCTTACTCCTTGCTCTCCCTTCTCTCTATTCTTTTAGAAAGAGAATAGCCAAGCTTTGAAAGAGAGATAACTTTCAAGTCATTGACTTAACTCAGCAGGGAGAATCTTGGACCCTTAGATCCCATTTGAAGGAAATGAATGGCCACAAATCACCCTGAAAATTCTATTTTTGGGCTGATACAGCCTGTCACACGCCTGTGTCACAGGCTGTATACCTTAAGCAGAACACAAACTGACTTATCAGGAACAGGACAAGGTCATGTGACACGCCCGTGTCACAGGCCATGTACACTGACACAGCTTCAGACACGCCTGTATCTAGCCCATATTCACCAAGCCTCAATGCCCTAGATAAAACCAGAGAAGGACACGACCCTGTGACGCGCCCGTGTCACAGGCCATGTACCTAGACACAGCTGCAGACATGCCCTTGCCCAGCCGTGTTCAATTGGCCGCACAAACCTGGTCGAAACCAGAGGAGGACACGCCCTCTAACACGCCCGTGTCTCAGGCCGTGTACCCTCTCGACAAACGTCGAGTGCATTTCATTGAGTACTCGAGACGACACAAAGAAGGACACGGATTGGGACATGCCCATGTCCCAGGCCGTGTGCCTCACTCGAGACACTCTCGAGACCAAAAATCACACTCGAGCAAACAGAGCAGGACACGCCCTGGGACACGCCCATGTCCCATGCCTTGTTGCCCAACCTGAACTCAAATTTGGGATTTTGGGGTGTTATAACCCTCCCCTCCTTACAATAAATTTCGTCCCGAAATTTGCATACAGTAAGGAAAAACAGCAATCAAGATGTTATAACTTCACAAAGTTTGATACAACTTGACACGCACTGTACAATAGTTTACACAAATATCTCGGGAAACTCAACCTGCATGGTCTGCTCTCGCACGCATGTTAACTCCTCACGGCCACAGTTGTCCCACCGGACCTTGACCATCCAGATTGTCTTGTTCTGCAACTGTTTATCAGCTCTATACTCGATCCGAATGGGCCTAACCTTTGTCATTAGCCCAAATTCGACCGGTACAGAATCGTTTGCAATCACTTGAGCTGGATCTTTCACGGCTTTACGAAGCACTAATATGTGGAACACATCATGCAATCCACTCAATTCTGCCGAAAGAGCTAGCCGATAGGCAGCTTCCCCAACTCGCTCCACCACTTCAAACGACCCAAGATATCTCGGACTTAACTTTTTCAGACGCCGAATCCTGGACACACCTTTGAAGGGTTTGATCTTCAAATAGACCCAATCGCCCACCGCAAACTCAACGTTTCGGTGCTTAGCGTTATAGTATTTGGCTTATCTATCTTGGGCTATTAGTAGCCTCTCCCGAATAGAGTGTATCGTCGAATTAGCTTCTTCGACTTCTTTATGCCCATATAGTTTAGATTCACCTGTTTCCGCCCAAGCTAACGGTGTACGAAATTTCTGATCATACAAAGCTTCAAACGGTGCCATGCCGATACTCGCTTGGTAGCTATTATTATAGGTAAACTCTGCCATATAGAGATGATCTTCCCGCCTCTTTCCAAAATCCAAGGTGCACATTTGGAGAATGTCCTCCATCGTTCTGTTGGTCCTCTTAGTTTGGCCATCCGTTTGGGGATGAAAGGTCGTACTGTATGATAACTGTGTGCCCAACAATCGATGGATTAGCCTCCAATCATTCGAAGTGAATCACCCATCACGGTCACTTACGATGCTACGGGGAACACTATGCAATCGTACCATCTGCTCAACATAGAGCTTCGCCAAGACTTCCACTGAATCGTCCCTCTTGTTCGGTAGGAAGTGAGCCACTTTAGTCAGTCAGTCTATGATCACCCAAACCGAATCGTTCCTGCATTGAGATCTCGATAACCCGTGCACGAAATCCATCGAAATACCGTCAAACTTCCATTCCGGAATATAGAACGACTTCAGGAAACCTCAGGGCTTTTGGCATTCCGCCTTCACCAAGGCACATGTTTGACAGTTAACCACATACTGTGCTATGTCTTTCTTTAACCCTGGCCACAAGAACAACTTTTTCATGTCCTTGTACATCTTTGTGCTCCCTGGGTGAATTGAGTATTTTGTAAAGTGAGCCTCATACATCAACTCTTCCATCAACTTACCCATACTTAGGACGCACAAACGACCCTCTTTCCGCAAAAGGTCGTCATCCCAGGAGAATTGGTCATTTGAACCATCCACTGAATAACGTTGGAGACTTTCATCAAGCTCCGTTGCTCGCCGAACCCTGTCCGCAAGGTCATATTGTACCTCCGTCCAGTTCAAGCATACATCGGCTGTGGAATTCTTGTCAACACAAGAAATCTCTAACGCTTCTAACTCCTGGATCAGACGCTCATCATGCATCCGCAACCAGTTTGCCCTTACTAGAGTCCTACGACTCAAGGCATCTGCGACCACGTTTCCCTTTCCGGGAGTATAATGGATATTAAAGGTGTAGTCTCCGAGGAACTTCATCCACCTTCGTTGTCGCATATTGAGATCTTTCTGATCCAATAGGTATTTTATGCTCTTATGATCTGTAAAGATATCAACTTTTACACCATATAGATAGTGCCGCCACAATTTTAGTGCAAAAATCCCCGCCGCCAACTCCAATTCATGGACGGGATAATTCCGCTCATGCACTTTCAGTTGGCGTGAGCCATAAGCAATCACCTTGCCAAACTGCAGAAGAACACAGCCTAAGCCGCTCCCTGAAGCATCACTATAAATCTCATAGCCGTCTGTACCACATGACGATGTCAAAACAGGCGCCGTGGTCAAACGACTCTTTAGCTCTTTAAAAGCTCGTGCGCACGCTGGCGTCCAAACAAACTTCTGATCCTTCCTCGTTAATGTGGTAAGAGACAAAGCGATCCGTGAGAAGTTTTCCACAAAATGTCTGTAGTAGCCTGCCAGTCCAAGGAAACTCTTGACTTCGGCCACCGAAAACAACACTGGCCACTCTCGTATGGCACTTATCTTTGACGGATCCACTGCTATGCCCTCTCCACTTACCACGTGGCCAAGAAAAGCCAATGACGACAACCAAAACTCACACTTTGAGAACTTTGCATAGAGTTTATTTCTCCATAGGGTATGCAACACCAACCGTAAATGATTCGTATGATCAGCTTCAGATTGAGAGTACACCAAGATATCATCAGTGAATATTATCACAAATAGATCCAAGTACTCTCAGAACGTTCGGTGCATTAGATCCATGAACACCGATGGCGCATTACATAGCCCAAACGGCATTACAGTGAACTCATAATGACCGTAGCGTGTTCCAAATGCTGTCTTGGGAATGTCACCTTCCCGAATCCTCAATTAGAAATATCTAGATTTCAAATCCAATTTAGAATAGACGGTTGATCCCGCGAGCTGATAGAACAAGTCATCTATCCGCGGAATCGGATATTTGTTTTTCTCTGTCAGCTTATTTAATTCACGATAGTCAATACACAACCGTAAACTACCGTCCTTATTTTTCACAAATAGAACAAGTGCGCTCCAAGGTGACATACTTGGGCGTATATAACCCTGTTCCAGCAACTCTTGTAATTGAACTTTCAATTCTACCATTTCTTTTGGCGCTACGCGATATGGCGAGCGGGTCATAGGTTTCGCACCTGACACCAACTCAATAGAGAAGTTGATCTCCCGCTGGGGTGGTAGCCCAGGAAGATCCTTAGGAAACACATCGGCAAACTCCGACACAATCGGAACATCATGCACACTGGCCCTTGGCTCAACAGCCTGAATAAGCGCGAAGAATAACTCCGCACCCTTTCGAACAACATTGACGACTTGGAGAGCAGTCATCAAGGTCCTGTCTACTCCTCGCATACCAGCGAACTTAGTCTCAAGCTCAGTATTCTGGCCTAGTGTGATCTCCTTTGAATTGCAATCAATAAAGGCACGCTGCTCCGAAAGCCAGTCCATACTAAAGATCACATCAAATTCCGATATTGGTAGCACAGATGCGCTCAAGCCGAAATCCTGACTTCCTATTTGAACTTCCACATCGCAAGCCCTATCCGCAAGCATCACACAACCATTCGATAATACCACCTTAAAACTATCTGTCGTCACATGACTAGGTACTCCAATTCGAGCTACAAAGTCCTTAGACAGAAACGAATGCGAAGCACCCGTATCGAATAGTGTTCTCGCCGGGTTATTCCGAATCAGGACAAAGCCTAAGATTAACACTTCATACACAAGCTACACACAAGGTATGCAATATAAAAAGCAATCAATATCTTAAATCGTACCTATGACGAAGTCACTTTGCTTTATGGCCTCTTGCTGGCCAAGATTATAGACTTGGGACTGCGCCTGGGATGCGGAGGACTCCACCACTACTTTTCCCTTCTCAGCATAAGACGCTCCCGTCTTCTTTTCCCCCTTTGGCGGACCAACCCGACAGTCACGAGCTATATGTCCCACTTTGCCACATGTAAAGCAGGTACGAGACTCTTTCTTTGATGTTGCTCCCGACCTAACTAAAGAAGGGGCCTATCCAGAAGATTTGGCTTTCTTGCTCCACTTCTTTTGGTAGTTTGATTTTTCAGGATGGGGCACTTTGAACTCAGACTTCGTCATAGACAAGTCCCTCTTTCCTTGCACCCGTTTCATATCACTCTCAAGCGCACAAGCAGTATCACCAACGTCTGAAATCCTTGGTTCACCGAGCTCGAGAGCAGGAATCTCAACTCATCCCGTAGCCCTTCGTAGAACCTATTGATTTTCTGTTATTCATCAGCGAAGATAGACCCCGCATAACGGCCCAACCTTATAAACTCGTGCAAGTATCCACACTACTTTCACCTTGCGTTAGACGTTGGAACTCATTTTCCATGGCGATGCGTTTTGCCGCTGGTAGGTGCTTTGCCAAAAATAGTCGCGAAAACTCCTCGATCGAAACTTGTGTTAAATTCCTGCCCGCAAGGCGATGCAACTCTATCTCGTCCCACCACAACCGAGCCTCTCCTTCTAACAAGAAGGTGGCCAAGGTGACCTTCTGATCTTCCTCCGTCCTTATCGCCGTCAATATACGCTTGACGCACGACAACCAATCTTCCGCTTATACTGGGGTTCCCGCACCCGTAAACGTCGGAGGATTGAAGCTCATAAAATGCTTCAACTACTACTCATCTGCTCGAGGATCTACAGCCTCAACATGTTCTGGTCTTACAGCAACCCGTTTTGGCACCACTGCTGGCTGCACTTACCCAATAGGCTGTGCATGAAACATGGCAAATAGCACCTCAGTAACTAAGCGGGCTATTTCCACAGAAGAAGGAGGTGTGGGCACCTCAGCTGGTGTCTCACTCTCATCAAAACGCTGGGGCTCCGATTGCCCAGCAACACTACGAGTCAGCTATAGGTGAAAAACACACTTAGTGACCTAGTGTAACACCCCTATCCGTCGCATAGCATATAACAGTAGGTCCGGCCGGGGCCCGACGCCATATACTACGGACAAACCGGTTGGTTACTTATTGAAACCAACCAACCAATCACAACGACCTACACAGAGCACCTAGCGGAAGCAAATTATTAAGTTGCACTGATAAAAGAACCCAACTAAGCATGAATGTCCACTACAATAAACTCATAGGAATGTATACTACACAAATATTGGACTTATGACCTTACAAAAGTTTGCTTAATAAAAGTGTCTTCCAAACCTCGGCACGCAGGCCGGTCACACATGAGTAAAGAAGAAAACACTCAAAATTAGGCCTTCGAGAGCCGGCACAACAACTTGGGTTTTAGCCCGCTATTTACCGCTCGGCTCCGCAGCACCTGCAAGCATCAATCCATCGCACTGTGGTAAACAAAAGCAACGGTCAGCTATGCTGACCAAATTATAACGACCCCGCTCCCAACTCGGGGCGGCGATGCTCTTTCCCTGCACATTATTAGCATAACAAAGTAGTACAATTTTAAACACACTTCATCACAGGCGTAGGCACGCACGACCACACACCCCGTGCACTCAAGGCACATTCACGGCGAACCGGCCAACGTCACGTCAATTTAATCCATAGACATTCTCGTCACACCACTGTCCCTTGGACGGCCAACCTTATGAGCATTTTGTCTTCCTGGCATTGGTCACATCAATTTAAGTTGTAGACCGCCGAAGACCCTCATCTATGCCAACGGTTCCACCGAACAACATAGATCGAGTACGGTTCCGCCTGACCCGTGCTCATACTGCAACGTCAATTTAAGCCATATGCGCGGGTCAAGACTCCCCGAGTCCCGTTTCCAACACACAATTCACATAACCCGGTTATGTTCAAGTTGGCTCCCCGTCCACCATGTTGGCAACATCCCGCATTTACCCAGTTTTCCGGGTGCACCTTAGAGTTAGTCTCCAAGGCTCCCTGTTGCAATCTACCTCGTATAAAATCCGAAAACAACCATCCACACCGAGTCTTCTCCGGTTATTATGCAATGCAACATCACCGATCCAGACAGACTTGTCCGGGTAGGCTTCACACATCATGCCTATGTCCATTCACGAATACGGACTCTACACAAGGGGGACTTCACATATCTACCCCAAGGAACGCCACAAACTCACCGCACACTCGCGAGAGAGGGCTTCCTATGCAAAGGAAAAGAGGACTTCATATGTTCTAGGATGAGAATCGTTACCCTTGCGTTTTTCCTTGGCGCCATGGAAATCTATGCAGATGAAAAGCACCGCAATCTCCTTGCCTCCGCATATCCGAAGTTGGCTTGCGATTTAGAGCTCCGAAACTCCGCCGGAGACCGGATCTAGCCTTCCTTCTTCCTCCTTGCTCTCTCCTATTTCTAGAACTTAGAAAGAGATTGAATCCAAGCATATGAGGAAGTTACACCCCTGAACCGGCCTTAACCCTAAGGGGAAAGAGCCTGAACCATCAGATCCAAAAACAAGGAAACGAATGGCTGTGATTCAACCTGAATTTCCAAAACTTGGGCCGAACACGGGTTCCGACACGCCCGTATTCAGGACTGTGTCACCCATTCGCCGTCGAAACCGTCGCGCCCCGAAAAGAACACGGGCACCCGACACGCCCGTGTCAGGCTTGACACGCCCGTGTTAGCCAGTACACGCCCGTGTTGCCAGGCGTGTTCCCTCAATGACACAGGTCCAAAACAACCCGAGCACAACACGACCATGTGACACGCCCGTGTCAAACGGCGTGTGCTAGACACGCCCTGGGGCACGCCCGTTTCCCAGGCCGCGTAACTGCCTTAGCATAATCCGCCACACAACCCGAGGAGGACACGGGTATTCGACACGCCCGTGTCGAATATCACACGCCCGTGTCGGACCCAAACACGCCTGGGCTCAGGTCGTGCGTCCCTCACTCAACGATCGTTGAGTGTAAGGCTCTGAGTGACTGACACGCCCTGGGACACACCTGTGTCCCAGGCCGTGTTCACCCCCCCCGACGATCGTTGACTCCAAAATCGTCGACCACGCGACTAACGTCGAAACCGAGCACGACACGCCCTAGGACACGCCTGTGTCCCATGCCGTGTCAACCCTACCAAAACCCAGATTTGGCTCGAAACGCCACCCGTCACCCTTTTGAGTTTCGGGGCGTTACACCTTGCACAAGCAATCGCAATAATATAGGAACGCACATGTTTCTCAAACAGGAGTATTTACATTCCTTAGTGGACATTCAAGAGTTCATTAATGTTAAAGCGGATTGCACTTACACGTGCTCGCCACCCCACAAAAGAATTCGACCACGAATTCCAAATAGGAAGACCGAGACAAGCTGATACCAAAATGTAACGACTGCATCCATTAAATAACATATAATAGAAGGTCCGGCCGGACCCCACACTATATGCCACAAACAGGCGGCGAGGTCACAGGTTAATACCAAAACAGGTACGCATCCTGACACAGATCATACTAGCGGAAGCTTTTAATGTTAAAACTGAACTCAAATCACGAATGTCCACTATATATAAACAACCACATTTATATATACACACGAATGAATGTACAACATATACTCAAGAGTTTGGCCTTAAGGCCTTACAGTTACGCTTTATAAGTGTGGATTACAAATATCGGTGCGAAGGCCGACCACACATGAACATAAAAAAAGCCTTTGCTCAACCTTTGAGGGCCAGCAACAGCAACAGGGGCTTCAGTCCTTTATTTCTCGCTCGGCTCTCCAGCACCTGCACAAGGACAGCCCACCATTTTGGTGGCAAATAAAGTGTTGGGTACATTGAAAACTGTGTACATGATTTGGAGAAGCCTCACTTAACTCAATGATATACATCATTATTTATTTGATGAGATGTTGAGTTTGAATGTGCAGGATAAAGAAATGCAGTAAAATATTCTAAGTACAAGTGTTGACACTTGTGAAAGAAATGTGTCGACACCAGGAGCCAGATTGTGTCGACACACAGGACTTGTGTCGACACACAGAAACTCAGTCTACAGCAATTGTGTCGACACACAAAAATTCAGTCTACAGCAATTGTGTCGCCACACAGAAATTCAGTCTACAGCAATTGTGTCCAAGACACAGGACTTGTGTCGACACACTCAAGAATTCTGTCGACACCAACTATGTCAAGACTGGAAGCCGATTGTGTCGACACATAGGACTTTTGTCGACACATTATTCAAAAGTTGTGTCGAGAAAGTAAAGAAGAGCTATGCCGACATTCTATGAGGTATGTCAACATCATCAAGAATTGTGTCGACACATGTTCCATTTGTGTAGACATATATGAAGTTTTGTCTCGACACTTTCTGCTAAGGTAAAAGTGACAAAGTTTCAAATGTCAAGAGTGAAGACTTGACAACTATCGTAACTGACAAAGCTATCACATCTGTCAGAAGGCAGTTATAAACCGGATCAGGCGGTAACCTCAGATGGATTCTATATGAAGACCTGTTCTATCAAAGAAATAAAAAGAAGAAGAACTGTGTAGCTATTTCATCCTGAAATCAATAAGTCTCTGTTAAAAAGAAGGTAGATCTGAACAAGTCTGCAAGAAGAATTCAGAGTTACATCTAAAAGAAGAGGAGAGCTGGATTGTGGATCGACTCCAACTTTTCAAGAAAGATCAACCTTAATTTGTTCAAATTCAAGAAGCTTTGAAAAAGCTAAGACAGGTTGTATCCTAAGTAGTCAGTTCATTCCAGAACTGATCAAGAAGTCTTTATCCATTCATCTTTCTCTTGGGTAAATAAATAATCATTCTCTCAATCAAATTTCGTAAGATCTTTTATAGATCTGAGGTAGGATTTTTGTAATCTTAGTTGTAGGCCTGGTTATAAGGGCTGAGGTAGGGCTTGCTAGCCTGAGTGTAGGAGTGTGGACTCACTCTGAGGTAGGATTCTCTGAAAGAATTTGAGTTGTAGGACTTGCTAAAGTCTTAGCTGTAGGAACCATTCTGGGTTCTGAGTTGTAAGATTTGAAGATCTGAGAAGAAAGAAGGGAGTTAGGCCGAATCTTGTATACTGCTAGATAGGCGAAGGGAGAAAGTGGATGTACCCATCTCTTGGGGAACCACTATAAATCTGTCTGTATGCTGTGTTGGATGTGTTTGTTTTAATCTGCGCTGTGATAATTGTAGTATAGGTTGTCTAACTGTGATATAATATTTCTGCCTAAATAAAATAAGAGTTGAACCTATTCACCCCCCTCTAGGTGTTTAGGGTATCTTGAAACCAATTCTTTCAAGTGGTATCAGAGGGAGGTTGCTCAAGAATAGACTCAACAGTCTGAGTTGATCTCCAAGGCAGTTATCAGTTAGCCAAAATGGGTTCAGGTGAAAATCACAAGGAACTTGGATCCATGAAAATTCTCATATGTAGAAAGGAAATTTTTGGCATATGGAAAGAGAGAGTCAGATTATTCATGGAAGCTTCTGACCCAAAAATCTACATCACAGTTCAAGAAGGGCTATTCATTCCTATGAACATCCCAGTTCTTAATGCCAACCTTAAGACTCCAAAAAGTTACTCTGAAATGACAAAGGATGAGATCATCTTAACCACTATGGATAAGAGAGCACAAAACATAATAATTAGTGCTATAGATGACTCAACTTTCCAAAACTTGGTTCATTGCAAAACCTTCAAGGAGATGTGGGGACACTTTGATTGTCTATATGGAAGGAACAGAAGAAGTAAGAGAGGATAGAAAGTCTATGCTAAATCAAGAAAGTTTTAGACAAGTGAAAACAGATAGCATAACTGAGTGCTATAAGAAGTTTTTAAGAATAGTTAATGAGCTAATGACCTATGGAAGAGTCTTTAGAACATATGAGCTCAATGATAAGTTTCTCAGATCACTAACCAAGGACTGAGATACCAAGATATGTACCATCAGGGAAGTGGCCAAACTTGCAGATATATCTCCTCCAACCTTATTTGGAAAATTGCTATCATATGAGATGCAGCTTATGGCCAGAAAGGAGGGGGAGAAAAGAAATAGGTCTGAGTACAAAGAGAAATCTATGGCCTTCAAGGTTGAAGCCACAAAGAAGGACAGGAGGATGCCTCCATCTCCTCCTAGGAAAGCTGCTGAAGTTAACTCAAATAATTCTGACAACAACACATCAGACAACCCTAATTCTGATGAAGACTTTGCTGCTTTCACAAGGCAATTCCAAAGATTCATGAAGAAAAAATAGTGGAGAACCAAGCCATCCTCCTCACAGTCCAAGGATGACTACTACCAGAAAAAGAAATCTTCTAAGAAAGACAGGTAAGACACTAAACCAAACAAACTAACTTCTTCTAAGATTGTTTGTTATTGTTGCAACAAGTCTGGACATGTTATAGCTGACTGCCCTGATAAAAGAAAGGAATCTAATGACAAGAAGAAGCATCAAAATAAGGGCAAGAAGGAGAGATCCTTTGTTGCAAAGAAGCAGAAAAGTTAGACTGACTCCTCATCATCAGATTCAGGAGAAGAGGCTGAAGCTGAAGCCTATATTGGACTGTTCACAACTGAAGAGGATTCTGTAGAGACTGAATTCTTGTAAATACTGGACTCTATAAATGGGATTGAAGATCATCATTATAGAGGGCTGATGGCTATGTCTGAGGAAGATTAGTGCCAGGATCAGCCTGATCCTAGTAATGTAAACAATCTATCTTCAATTTCTGATTATTATACTGGACCAGAATTAGAAGCATCAACATCAAATGTTGAGAATGATTCTGAATCTGAAGGGGATGTGGATCAACTAATTGATAAATATGGTGATATATTGTAAGCTTTTAAGAAAAGCAGAATCCTTGTCAAAAAGCAGGCTAAGGAAATTGTCTCTTTCAAGATAGCTGCTTCAGAATCAGCAAAAGTGCTGGATCTGAAATTGAAGGAAGTAAGCCAACTGAAAAAATCACAATCATTCAGATGGAAATAATTACCTTCAAAAATAATCACATCAAGAGTCTTGAAATCAGACTTCAACGAGAGAGGGATCTTGTGGCTAAATTTTCAAAGTCAAAGTCAGTCTTACCCTTAATTGATAACTTCATTGCACAAGAGGGTAAGAAAGGATTAGGCTTCAAGGGAAGAACAAGGGAAGCTAATTCCAAAAGGAAAGTCAAGGCCCCAGTTCAGCCTCTTGCCTCCAAACCCCCTATTCCTTTCAGGAAAGTGATGCAACCTACAAACAGGTATGACCATAACATCACACATGATACTGTAAGCATGGTGATCAGGATGACAAGGGTGCAAATGCCAATAGGGTAGCCCATGAACAAACACACCATGTTATTCAGGAATCATCAGTATTTGATGCACCAGCCCCAACACTAAATAAAAAGACCACTGTTCCTACAGAATTGAGGACTGCTGACAGCAATGTTATTAAGCCTGTACTTAAAAGAAGATACAACATGTATGAGTGCTGATGTTGTGGCAAAGTGGGCCATTATGCAATTGATTATTAGCACAACATTGTGTCTAGAAAAATGCTAGCTTACCTGTCAGAAAGGCTGCAGGCAAGCATGTCAAATTTCAATCTAATCTGAACCTAGGACCCAATAACTATTGGGGATCTAAGGTTAGGTAATTTTATTTGATGCAGATGAGTCCAAGTGACCATACCCCAATATGGTACTTGGACAGTGGATGTTCCAGGAACATGACTGGAATTAGAAGTTTGCTAAAGGACTTTACTCCCACATTGGATGGACCCAAAGTTATCTTTGGTGGATCAGAAAAGGGAGTAATCAAAGGTTTTGGTAAAATTTCTAATAACTCAATCACTATCTGAAAGTTATCTAGTGTCAACAAACTTCACCTATGGAGGGGGGAATATGTGATTTGCAGTCTTTTGCAGAATAAAAAATAACCTGCACAAGAAAACAACCACAACACAGAAAAGCACAAAAGCAATTATAGTGGTTCCCCGATTTGGGTACGTCCACTCTCCCCCTTCGACCTATCTCCCAACAAGGGATGACTCGGTCACTTTACCAACCGGATTGAAATCCAATCCTCACACTATGGAAGAAAACCCTTCCACCCGAAGGAGTCACTACTCCTCCACCACGGGTTGCACCCAAACCTTGAAACTAGGAATCACTATTCCTTTACAACAACACGAAAATTAGAATGTACAAAAAATACAAACTTCAAGTATGGAGAACTCGATGTCCCTTTTCGTTCGTTGAAGCATTCTTGATGAAGATGAAGAGTCCACGACCGGAGCACTCTCTTGGAGAGGATCTTCCCGAGATCGGCGGCGGCAAATGATTGCGGCGGCGATGCTTTGTATATCCAAACTTCTTGACCAGACAAGCAAGGTCTACCAACGATCTTACTCAGATCGATCGTCTCAATCGATTTGGAGGGGAGAAATGTTCCCGTTCAACAAACCGAGAGACGAGGGATCTCGAGAGAGAAACGTGAGACGCGTTACTTAGCTTCGGTTCTGTCATCGGGAGATCACTCAAGATCAGCGATCTGCAGCGGCGACTACTTTGCGAGCGGCGACGGCTTGCGAGCGGCGACGGCTTGCGAGCGGCGACGACGACGGGAGGAAGTCCGCGATCGGCTAGGTCACGCTCGGCGGCCGTAATCCTTTCTCATTTTCTTCGCTTTTTGTTTGATGCCTTCGTAACTTCAAAATAGGCGAGTATATATACTGTAGATCAACCCTACAAGACCGTTGTGGGCCCCACAAGAAGAAACCCTAAGCCCGGTCTAATCAGCGCCCATTATCTTGGTTCGGTCCAACGAGCAGATAAAAATCGCCTAAGGCAAATTCAGCGGGAATCATTGGTGATTCCCGTCAAAGTCGGCGGGAATCACTCATAATTCTCGTCGAATTATCCTTGGTAGAGTTTCAGTTGAAAAGCTTGCCATCTGGAGTGAATCAGCGAGAATCAAGACCATTCTCGACGAATCGGCGAGAATGCAAAGTCATTCTCGACGATTCGGAGAGAATCAGTTAATGATTCTCGTCGATTCTTACTTAGCAGACTTCTTGAAGGCGAACTGTCAGCCGGATGAAGTTGGCGGGAATCGGCGAGTGATTCTCGACGATTCGGCGGGTTCGAATCGGCGAGAATCACTTAGTGATTCCCGTCGATTCTGACTTAACTGATTTTTCTACTTTCTTCCCATGACTTGGCCTTTGACCCATCCTTGCTCCTCCTCTGCTCTTGAATTATCTCAACCCTGTACTTGAAAACAAGTACACTCCAATAGAGAGAGCACACATGAGTCAACACACTGATCTGCTCAACGAGGGATTACGTTGCGCAGACCCGTGTATATTAACCCACTGCACCCTGACATTGGTGTGTACTTAGCATAGAATAGCTGTAAGTACAATCTTGAAGAAATATCATCAAATACATTATCAATTCACCTTAGCTGGTTCAGGGGCTTCTTCAAATCAAATACATTGTGGATACAATACCCAACAATCTCCCCCTATTTGAAGAAGCCAAAACCCTACAAGCTAAGGGGAATAAAACAGATGGGAATAAAACATAAACTGAACAATTCAGTATAGAGTGAAATTCATTACCATTATCTTGAGAGCATACTTAACGTTGGCAGCCACCTTAGCCTTAGCCGAGAGGGTATTCTCCCCCTTTTCGGCTTCTACAAATCTGAGACTTCACTTGGAGCCACCTGCTCCCCCTCAGATCTTACATCTGTGCTCGAGCTTGAGTTCCTTGCCGATGCTCCCCCTTGATCCAAGAGCCTGGAGCCTTACAATTTTTACTCTTCATAGTTCAGCATGCCGAGTTAAGTTTTGAATAAACTGAACTTGGCCTCGTCTAAAGGCTTTGTGAAGATATCTGCAACCTGCTTATCCGTGGGGACATAGCAGAGAGATATGTCTTTGTTCTCCATATGCTCCCGAATGAAGTGATAGCACACTTCAATATGCTTTGTTCTACCGTGCGACACAGGATTGTTCGCAATGCCTATTGCGCTCGAGAAGTCGCAATACATGGGAATTTCGCTGAACTGCAAGTCATAATCTTTGAGCTGATTTCTGATCCATAGAAGTTGTGCGCAACAGCTGCCTGCTGAGATGTACTCAGATTAAGCCGTGGAGGTTGCAACACAATTCCGCTTCTTACTGTTCCAAGAAATAAGTCTTCTTCCGAGGAATTGGCACGTCCCGGAAGTGCTTTTCCTATCATCCCTGCTTCCTGCAAAGTTAGCATCTGAAAAGCCTATCAGCTCGACATCATTGTTTCTTGGGTACCACAAGCCAAGATTTGGTGTACCTTTAAGGTATCTAAGAATTCGCTTTGCAACGACGTAATGAGATTCCTTAGTGTTCACCTGATATCTGGTACATACGCATATGGAAAATATAATATCCGGTCTACTAGCAGTAAGGTAGAGCACAAATCCAATTATGCTTCTGTATTTGGTTTCATCAAAAGGTTTCCCTTTCTCATCCTTGTCCAGAGACACAGTGGATCCCATTGGAGTCCTCATAGAGGTTGCATTCTCCATTCCGAATTTCTTGAGGAGTTTATTTGTGAACTTCGTCTGAGAGATGAAAATTCCATCCTCAGACTGTTTCACTTGAAGTCCCAAGAAATACTTTAGCTCTCCCATGCTGCTCATTTCAAACTTTCCTTGCATAAGTTTAGAAAACTTTTTGCAAAGATTGTTGTTCGTAGAGCCGAAAATTATGTCATCGACATAGATTTGCACCAGTAAGATCTTGTCTTTGACTTCCCTAAGAAACAATGTCTTATCTATTTTTCCTCTTGAGAACTTGTTCTCAAGAAGAAAACTAGACAGAGTCTCATACCAAGCTCGAGGAGCTTGTTTTAAGCCATATAATGCTTTATTAAGAAAATAAATATGATTAGGGAATGTAGGATTAACAAAACCTGGGGGTTGCGCGACATATACTTCCTCTTTCAATTTTCCATTGAGGAATGCAGATTTCACGTCCATCTGATAGACAGTGAATCCTTTGTGCGAAGCATACGCCATGAGCAATCTGATCGCCTCGAGCCTTGCAACTGGTGCAAAGGTCTGCTCGAAGTCAATCCTCTCCTCCTGTCTGTAACCTTGAGCCACCAGCCTGGCCTTGTTCTTTATGATGACACCGTGTTCGCCCAGTTTGTTTCTGAAGATCCACTTGGTGCCGATCACATTCTGGTTCTTTGGTCTTGGAATAAACGTCCAGACGTTGCATCGTTCGAATTGATGCAGTTCATCTTGCATGGCCAATATCCATGCTGCATCTTTGTTCACTTCGTCGAACTTCTTTGGCTCAACCTGTGACAGGAAACTAAGGTGCAAAATCTCGTTAATTGTACCTCTCCGAGTTCTGACACCGTCACAAGGATCTCCTATGATCTGATCTCTGGGATTATCCCTCACATGTCGGAGCTCTAGGAGTCTGGCATCTGGAGCTCTGACATCTTCTCGGGCTTCTCCTTCTTCTAGGAGATTTTCTCCATCCTGATCTTCAACTTCTCCAGTTGGCGTTGAGGTGGAGACCTTGACGTACTTGGGAGTTACATCTTTAGCGGTCTCATCGAGACTTAACTGTTCAAGTCTTGCACCTGCATCTTCAAGAATGCCACTGGAAGAATTGCTATGAAGCAAGCTTCCTTCATCAAAAATAACATTAATGGACTCCTCTACCACTAGGGTTTTCTTATTGAAGACTCTATATGCCCGACTATGGCTGCTATAGGCCATGAAGATGCCTTCGAAGCATTTTTCTCTGAATTTAGTACGTGGGTACTTCCCATTATTGAGTACATAGCATCTGCAGCCAAAAATCCTCAAATAGGATATGGTCGGTTTCCTGCCTTTCAATAGCTCATAAGACGTCTTGCGATGATTCTTGTTGATCAATGCTCGGTTCTGCACATGACAAGCCGTGTTGACAGCCTCTGCCCAGAAGTACTCTTGAAGAGAGACGTCATTCAACATTGTCGTACATGCTTCAATGAGCGTTCTATTTCTCCTTTCCGCAACTCCGTTTTTTTGCGGAGTACGCGGGGAGGAAAACTCATGAAAGATACCAAGTCCTTCACAAAATTTTGTCATAGCACCAGACTCGAATTCTATTCCATGGTCACTTCTGATTTTGACCACTGAGCAGTTAAGTTCGTTCTGAATCTGCTTGACAAAACTCGTGAAGATATCGAACGTATCTGACTTTTGTTTCAAAAAGAACACCCACGTAAACCGAGAGTGATCATCAAAAATCACTAGCGTATAAGATTTGCCTCCTAAGCTATTAACTTGCACTGGACCGAACAAGTCCATATGCAGAAGATAAAGACATCTAGAGGAGTCTTGTCTGCAATGCCCTTAAAGGTAGCCCGAGTCTGTTTTCCCTTCTAGCATGCAGGATAAGGGCTATCTTTGATACACTTAATAGTAGGGGCATCCCTTACTAAGTTCTTTGAAAACAACATATTAATTGTCTTGAAATTAATATGTGCTAATCTTTTGTGCCATTGTTCACAAAGAGATGCACTGCTTTTTGCTACTAGGCACAAGGGGGTAGAAGAATCTACGCTAAGAAAATCTAAAAAAAATATATTTCTGCTCCTAATGCCAGTTAATACCGTCTCCGAAGAGGCATATGATATTATAAAGCACTTATCCTTGCAGAACTTAACGTCATATCCTTTATCACACAACTGACTTACACTGATCAGGTTATTATTTAACCCTTCAACATAGGCCACGTCGGTGATAGAGATTATACTGTTGGAAACCATACCGTAACCTCTGGTGACTCCTCGATCTGATCCTCCAAAGATGACTTTGGGTCCACTTTCGACTGGAGAGTAATCACGCAGCAGGCTTCTAGTACCAGTCATATGCCGGGAACATCCACTGTCCAAGTACCAGATAGGCGTTTTGGTGGCCTTTGGACATACCTGCAAAACAGAATCAGTTTCCCTTAGGAACCCAATCGAACTTGGGTCCTAGATTCCTTGTTAGCATACTCCCCCTCGGGTGGTTAACCCTACGAGTGGTCGACCTCGCATTACTAACATGAGGAGTCTCGTTGTATCTCGGACTAAACCAGCAATCCACGGCAAAGTGACCAACTTTTCCACAACACCAACAGTCAAATCTGTTGTACCTTTTCCTAGGCTCCCGCTTCACCCTTGGAACGGTGGGTCCAGCCGGGGCCTTGGATCTGGAGGTGGAGGCATCATGATGACAGCAGTCACATGATTTCTTCACCTCTTGTTCCTTCAGTATAACATGCTTGGCTTTTGGTGCCTGCTTCCTATTATGGCCGCAAGAGAAGTGGCCATAATCCTCTACTTGGATTTCATCATAAGGTGCCTTGAAGACACTCTCACCGTAGTTGCGGGGAAGGCCCAACCATCATACCTGCTCTTGGGCTTTTCAATCGAGGGTCGGAAGAAGTGGACATAAGTTGACTCAAAGTCCTGTTTATTGCAGGGAAAGCCAGGCTTTCTGAATACAACAGGCTCGAGTGGGGCCTTTCCCTTTTCTGCAGAAGAGGCCTTCTTAACAGCCTTATTTTTCCTCTGCTTTCTGTTTCTCCTGGATGATTTACCAGGCACACCCACATGCCCCAATTCAGCCCCTTAGCCTGAGCAGAGAATTCATCAACTAAGGGAAGAACGGTCTTGGGCATGGAGAAGCTTTTGACAATCTTCCTTTCTGCCGCAAGCTATTCTTCCAACTTGTTGATTTCTTCCTGTTTTAGGTCAAGGAGCCTTAGAGACTCAGAGTGCTCAGAAGTTAGGCCCAGGTGTTCCTGTCAGAGAGAGATCAAACTAGTGATCTCTTTTCTTAGAGACACACCCTCAGCCTTAAGAAATTTGACTTCCTTTTTCTGAGCCCTCAACCTCTTGCGGCATTCCTCAAAGGTATTGAGCAGAAGCTCATACTTTTCGAGGAGCTCAGCTTCACGAGCAGATGGGTTGTCCTCGAGATCATCATCAGGAGACTCATAGTCAGAGTCAGAGAGGGGGGTACGATCTTTTACCTTCCCAGTAAATGGGGGGCAGTCTCCTTATGAGTCAGAGCGACCCACTAGCCCGAAGTAGGCTTCCTAATCATCACTGGAGTTTGGGGAATCAGACTCACTCAGTGTCTTTGGCTGTTTGGCTATATAGCTCCTATCCTTCTTCTTATCTCTAGAGGACTTGTGCTCCTCTCCCTTCCCCTTATCTCTCTTGCCTTGGTGGCAGTCGGCGATGACGTGACCTGGCTTATTGCATCCAAAGCAAATAATGTCATTAGAGCGATGTTTGTTCTGTTTGGATTCATACCTGTCAGAAGAATAATTCTTCTTCTGATGTCTGGAGGAGGAGCCATCTCTTTTTCTTTGATTCCTCAACTTGAGGAACTTCTTGAACTCCCGAGTGATGAGGGAGAAGTCTTCTTCAGATAGCTCTGAGCCGGAAGAGCATGGCTCAGAGTCTTCTTCCTCATCCATTTTCCGAGAACGGGACGAGCCTGCACCCTTGCCTTTCCTTGAGTGATTGGCTTTTAGGGCCACAGTCTTCTCTCTGGCAGTGGCTTTATCGGCTTCTTATTTAGCTTTTCTGGTGTTCAGTATAAGCTCATAGGACAGAAGTTTCCCAAACAGAATCTGGGGATCTGTTTCTGCCAGCCTGCCAAATTCTTTGATGGCGCAGATCTTGGTGTCCCATTCCTTAGTAAGGGATCTAAGGAATTTGTCATTTAGTTCACCATCGGTGAACACTCTGCCAAAGCTCTTCAGGGCATTGACGATCTTCAGGAAGTTCTCGAATGTCACTCTGATTTCTTCCTTGGGACCTTGCCTGAAGGCTTCATACTTCTGGTTCAGAAGGGATCTTCGATCATCCCTTACTTCATCAGTGCCTTCCATCAGGATGATCAGGCAGTGCCAAATGTCCTTGGCAGTCCTGCAATTGCAGAAAACCTGCATCATGGAATCATCGACGGGGCTTACTAGAATGTTCTGAGCTTTCTTGTCAAGTCCGACAAGCACCATATCATCCTTATCCATTTCAGAAAGTTTATTGGGCACTTTCTTGGTTGGATCAATGGTGGTGGCCTTAGTGGGGATATAAGGTCTCTCCTCCACTATCATGAAGAGTCGTTGGTCGACTACTTCCATGTAGTACCTAATCCTTTCCTTCCAGATAGGAAAGTTCAGCTTGGTGCATACTGGGATCTTCCCTGAATACTTGAGTCCTTCCATTTCAGAGATCGTCTTTCTTCTTGATACTAGAACCGGGATCTTACTCAAGGTATTAGCCTTATTGACGAGCAACCTCCCTCTGATACCACTTGAAAGTTATCTAGTGTCAACTAACTTCACCTAGGGGGGGGGGGGAATAGGTGATTTGCAGTCTTTTGCGGAATAAAAAATAACCTGCACAAGAAAACAACCACAACACAGAAAAGCACAAAAGCAATTATAGTGGTTTCCCGATTTGGGTACGTCCACTCTCCCACTTCGACCTATCTCCCAACAAGGGACGACTCGGTCACTTCACCAACCGGATTGAAATCCAGTCCTCACACTATGGAAGAAAACCCTTCCACCCGAAGGAGTCACTACTCCTCCACCACGGGTTGCACCCAACCCTTGCAACTAGGAATCACTATTCCTTTACAACAACACGAAAATTTGAATGTACAAAAAATAAAAACTTCAAGTATGGAGAACCCGATGTCCCTCTTCATTCGTTGAAGCGTTCTTGATGAAGACAAAGAGTCCACGACCGGAGCACTCTCTTGGAGAGGATCTTCCCGAGATCGGCGGCGGCAAATGATTGCGGCGGCGATGCTTTGTAGATCCAAACTTCTTGACCAAGCAAGCAAGGTCTACCAACGATCTTACTTGGATCGATCGTCTCAATCAATTCGGAGGGGAGAAATGTTCCCGTTCAACAAACCGAGAGATAAGGGATCTCGAGAGAGAAACGTGAGACGCGTTACTTAGCTTCGGTTCTATCATCGGGAGATCACTCAAGATCAGCGATCTGCAGCGGCGACTACTTTGCGAGCGGCGACGGCTTGCGAGCGGCGACGACGACGGGAGGAAGTCCGCGATCGGCTAGGTCACGCTCGGTGGCTGTAATCCTTTCTCGTTTTCTTCGCTTTTTGTTTGATGCCTTCGTAACTTCAAAATAGACGAGTATATATACTGTAGATCTACCCTACAAGACCGTTGTGGGCCCCACAAGAAGAAACCCTAAGCCCGGTCTAATCAACGCCCGTTATCTTGGTTCGGTCTAGCGAGCAGATAAAAATCGCCTAAGGCAAATTCAGCGGGAATCATTGGTGATTCCCGTCGAAGTCGGCAGGAATCACTCATGATTCTCGTCGAATTATCCTTGGTAGAGTTTCAGTTGAAAAGCTTGCCATCCGGAGGGAATCGGCGAGAATCAAGACCATTCTCGACGAATCGACGAGAATACAAAGTCATTCTCGACGATTCGGCGAGAATCAGTTAATGATTCTCGTCGATTCTGACTTAGCAGAATTCATGAAGGCGAACTGTCAACCGGATGAAGTTGGCGGGAATCGGCGAGTGATTCTCGACGATTCGGCGGGAATCACTAGTGATTCCTGTCGAATCGGCGAGAATCACTTAGTGATTCCCGTCGATTCTGACTTTGCTGATTTTTCTTCTTTCTTCCCATAACTTGGTCTTTGACCCATCCTTGCTCCTCCTCTGCTCTTGAATTATCTCAACCCTGTACTTGAAAATAAGTACACTCCAATAGAGAGAGCACACATGAGTCAACACACTGATCTGCTTAACGAGGGATTACGTTGCGCAGACCCATGTATATTAACCCACTGCACCCTGACATTGGTGTGTACTTTGCATAGAATAGCTGCAAGCACAATCTTGAAGAAATATCGTCAAATACATTGTCAATTCACCTTAGCTGGTTCAGGGGCTTCTTCAAATCAGGTACATTGTGGATACAATACCCAACACTATCACTCAAGTGGCTTATGTGAAAGGTTTAAAACATAATCTAATAAGCATAAGTCAACTAAGTGATCTTGGTTATGACACTTCTTTTATTAAGAATGAGTGTCAGATTAGAAGGACAAGTGATCAAGAGGTTATCTTGACAGGCTATAGAAAAGGAAATGTCTATTGTATAAATTTTGTGGGTGAGAATAAAGATTCTTCTGTTTGCCTAATTGCAGATGAGAAAGCATCTCATTATGTCAAATGTCACAAGAGGCTAGCTGTAACGCTCCCGATTTTTCTGTGATTATTTAATTCTTGTTTGGCGTTACGTCGATGCGTTTTCTTGGCTTGTGCTATCTGTTGAGTGTGGTCTTAACTCCTTAGAACTGAGTGACCTATTTTGTAGCATATTGGCAAGATCTCCCTAGCAAGCCGGGTCATTTTGGGTGACCCGGTGTGGCCTCTCGGGGGATGCCTGTGTTTTGGCTTCGGGTGGGTATAACTCGAGTTCTGTTCCTCGAAAGTTAATTTCGACTTCGTCGTTGCGTTCATAGCATGGGAATTTAGCTACGGTGCGAATTTCGTCGAATTCCAAGGATGTTCGGTTTTCGCGTCGTTTTGTATTTTATGAAAAATAATACTATTTAATAAATATTATATTAATTATTATTTTGGAAAGGTGCGGGTGCTTGGCGGTTATATTGTATCTCATTATATAATATTTAATTAATTAACTATTAAGGTTAATCTGGCACTACATATAGGATGAGAATAGGATTAAAAGATAAAACCGCTCCTATTCACTTTCTTCCCCCGCCCGCCTACGCCTATCCGCGAAACGGAGAAACCGTCGGAACCGCTACCTTCGGACGCCGATTCCAGGAGTTTTTGTGGACGGAATTCGATTCCGAAAGCGGATTTGGACTGCTCGCGCTTGGACCTTCACTCCTACGGTGAGTTTTTTTTGGAATTGTAGCATTTCTAAAGGTTGCAAATTCTCGGTTTAACCATGTTTTCCGCCGAAAATGTCCAGTTTGCTCGGCTTAGTACCTTGCCGCCGGATCCATGAGGAGGAGGAGGAGGAGCCAGGCAAAATTCTTTTGGTAATCGAGGCAAGTGGTGTTCTTGACCTTGACTAGTAGTGTTTTCTTTCTCTCTTTGTTCTTGCGGCCGTAGAAAAGCTTGTCTAGATTTTTGCTATGTTAGTAAAGCCCTGTTAGCCCTAGGTTAGAAACCTAATTCTTTGCTTGAAATCAGGTATAAACTTCCTACTGTAAGCCTTCCTGTACGGTTTTTACCTAAAGCAGCCGGGGCACTATGTTTTCCTTTTACCGTTACAAACAAATCGTCTGGTTCTCGGGCTGAGAAATGAAGTAAAGGCTAGGGTTAATTTTTTCCTGTGCCGCAGCTGTAGCCTGGTAGGAGTTAGAAGCTTTAACTCGAAAATTTTGCTAAGTCCTCATTATAACCTGAGCAATGTGATTAGCTGTTAGAATAATATTACTACAGTAATAGGCTTGCTGATATCATGTTGGAGTAGAGTTAAGGCTCGGCGTTGAGTGTGGTGCACACACTCAACGCCTGGGCTGTTAGGCTCAGCATTGAGTGTGGTGCACACACTCAACGCCTGGCTGTTCGGGTGTGGTGTTGAGTGTGGTGCACACACTCAAAGCCATAGCCTTATTGTTCTGTTTTATTGCGGCTAAGTATGGTGGCGTTCTGTGAGTCGGCCTCACTCAATGTCAAGGCTGTCTAGGCGTTGAGTGAGGAAGTCTCACTCAACACCGCAGCCAATCCGCGCGGTTATGTTAGATGGCGTTGAGTGAGTGGGCCTCACTCAACGCCAATGCGGTTTAGGCGTTGAGTGAGGTGGACTCACTCAACGCCGCGGCCCATCTTTGCGGCTAAGTATTTTGGCGTTGAGTGAGTCGACCTCACTCAACGCCAAAACTGTTTTGGCGTTGAGAGAGGTGGACTCACTCAACGCCACAGTTAGTTTTTGCGGCTATGTGCTAAGGCGTTGAGTGAGTGAGCCTCACTCAACGCCGTATCTGTTTTGGCGTTGAGTGAGGTTAGCTCACTCAATGCCACAGCTAGTGTTGCAGAAGGCGTTGAGTGAGTGAACCTCACTCAACGTCGTAGCTGTTCTGGCGTTGAGTAAGGTTAACTCACTCAACGCCACCGTTTGTTTAGGCGTTGAGGGAGTGGGGCTCACTCAACGCCATATCGTGTTGAGCCATCTCAATGCTTTTCACTTACCATGATTTTCTCTCCCGAGTGAATTCCTTGATTTTTGAAGTTCCTTGTCGGCTATATTTTTTTCCAAAGGCCGAATCGTGGGTTGTGGTTAGTAGTGGTGGTTTGAAGCTCTTAATGGGGGGTGGTGTTGTGTAATTTAGCCGTGGCCACCCTTTTCTTTTATCTTGCTCCAGGTACGGGCTGGGCAAGTGGGTGGGAGGTCCCTAGTGCTTTCACATGTAGACCCTTGAGCTTTGTTTCTTGGATATGGTGGTTGGGGGACTGAGTTGCCTCCAACCCGGATCCGCGTTTTTTTGCTACTGTCATCTCTCATTGTTGGGTATTGTATCCACAATGTACCTGATTTGAAGAAGCCCCTGAACAAGCTAAGTTGAATAGATAATGTATTTGATGATTTTCTTCAAGATGTGCTTGCAGCTATTCCATGCTAGGTACACACCAATGTCAGGGTGCAGTGGGTCAATATACACGGGTCTGCGCAACGTAATCCATCATTGAGCAGATCAGTGTGTTGGCTCACGTATACTCTCTCTATTGGAGTGTACTTATTTTCAAGTACAGGGTTGAGATAGATCAAGAGCAGAAGAGGAGCAAGGATGGGTCAAAGACCAAGTCATGGGAAGAAAGAAGAAAAATCTTCTAAGGAAAATTCGTCGGGAATCACTAAGTGATTCTCGCCGATTCGACGGGAATCACCAGTAATTCTCGTCGAATCGTCGAGAATCACTCGCCGATTCCCGCCTACGGCATCCGGCTGACAGTACGCATTCATGAAATCAGCTAAGGCAGAATCGACGAGAATCATTAAGTGATTCTCGCCGAATCGTCGAGAATGACTTTGCATTCTTGCCGATTCGTCGAGAATTGGCTTGATTCTCGCCGATTCCCTCCGGATGTCATGGATTTCTACTGGAATTCTTCCAAGGAAAATTCGACGGGAATCATGAGTGATTCCCTCTGACTTCGATGGGAATCACCAATGATTCCCGCCGAATTTGTCTTTGGCAAATCTGCTCTGTTCGCTGGACCGAATCAGAAACTGTGCGCTGTTTTGACCGGGCCTAGGGTTTTTCCTTGTGGGCCCCACAACGGTCCTTGGGGTTGGCTCGGGTATATATACATGCTTATTTTCGAACATCTACAACAACTTTTCACGAAAAAGAAAGAAGCCGCCGAGCATAACCAAGCCGATCGCAGAACTCCTTCCGTTGCCGTTGCCGCTCGCTAAGTTGTCGCTGCTGCCGATTTTAGATCTTCTTTGATCGCTCAACGACAGAACCGAAGCTAAGTAACGCGTCTCACGTTTCTCTCTCGAGATCCCTTGTCTCTCGGTTTGTTGAACGGGAACATTTTTCCCCTCCGAATCGATTGAGACGATCGATCCAAGTAAGATCGTTCATAGACCTTGCTAGCTTCGTCAAGAAGTTTGGATCTACAAAGCATCGCCGCCACAATCATTTGCCGCCGCAGATCTCAGGAAGATCCTCTCCAAGAGAGTGCTCTGGTCGTGGACTCTTCGTCTTTATCAAGAATGCTTCAACGAACGAAGAGGGACATCGGGTTCTCCATACTTGAAGTTTGTATTTTTTATACAGTCTAATTTTCGTGTTGTTGTAAAGGAATAGTGATTCCTCGTTGTAAGGGTTGGGTGCAACCCGTGGTGGAGGAGTAGTGACTCCTTCGGGTGGAAGGGTTTCTTCCATAGTGTGAGGATTGGATTTCAATCCGCTTGGTGAAGTGACCGAGTCGTCCCTTGTTGGGAGATAGGTCGAAGGGGGAGAGTGGATGTACCCAAATCGGGGAACCACTATAATTGCGTTTGTGCTTTTCTGTGTTGTGGTTGTTTTCTTGTGCAGGTTATTTTTTTATTCCGCAAAAGACAGCAAATCACCTATTCCCCCCCATAGGTGAAGTTAGTTGACACTAGATAACTTTCAAGTGGTATCAGAGGGAGGTTACTCAACAATAAGGTTAACACCTTGAGTAAGTTCCCGCATCTAGTGTCAAGAAGAAAGAAGATCTCTGAAATGGAAGGACTCGAGTATTCAGGGAAGATCCCAGTGTGCACCAAGCTGAACTTTCCTATCTCGAAGGAAAGGATCAGGTACTACATGGAAGCAGTCGACCCATGACTCTTCATGATAGTGGAGGAGGGACCTTATATTCCCACTAAGGCCTCCACCATTGATCCAACCAAGAAAGTGCCCAAGAAACTTTCTGAAATGGATAAGGATGAGATGGTGCTTGTTGGACTTGACAAGAAAGCTCAGAACATTCTGGTAAGCACCATCGATGATTCAATGATGCAGGTTTTCTGAAAAAGCAGGACTGCCAAGGATATTTGGCACTGCCTAATCATCTTGATGGAAGGCACTGATGAAGTAAGGGATGATCGAAGATCCCTTCTGAACAAGAAGTACGAGGCCTTCAGGCAAGGTCCCAAGGAAGAAATCAGAGTGACATTCGAGAACTTCCTGAAGATCGTCAATGCCCTGAAGGGCTATGGCAGAGTGTTCACCGATGGTGAACTAAATGACAAGTTCCTTAGATCCCTTACTAAGGAATGAGACACCAAGATCTACACCATCATAGAATTAGGCAGGCTGGTAGAAACAGATCCCCAGATTCTTTTTTGGAAACTTCTGTTCTATGAGCTTCAGCTAAACACCAGAAAAGCTGAAGAAGAAGCCGATAAAGCCGCTGCCAGAGAGAAGACTGTGGCCCTAAAAGCCAATCACTCAAGGAAAGGCAAGGGTGCAACCTCATCCCGTTCTCGGAAAATGGATGAGGAAGAAGAATCTGAGCCATGCTCTTCCGGATCAAAGCTATCTGAAGAAGACTTCTCCCTCATCACTCGGGAGTTCAAGAAGTTCCTCAAGTTGAGGAATCAAAGAAAGAGAGACGGCTCCTCCTCCAGACATCAGAAGAAGAATTATTCTTCTAACAGGTATGAATCCAAACAAAACTAACATTACTCTAATGACATTATTTGCTTTGGATGCAATAAGCTAGGTCACGTCATCGCTGACTATCACCAAGGCGTGAGAGATAAGGGGAAGGGAGAGGAGCACAAGTCCTCTAGAGATAAGAAGAAGAAGGAGAGGAGCTATATAGCCAAAAAGCCAAAGACACTGAGTGAGTCTGATTCCTCAGACTCCAGTGATGATGAGGAAGCCTACTTCGGGCTAGTGGGTCGCTCTGACTCAGAAGGAGACTGCCCACATTTACTGGGAAGGTAAAAGATCGTACCCCCCTCTTTGACTCTGACTATGAGTCTCCTGATGATGATCTCGAGGACAGCCCATCTACCCGTGAAGCTGAGCTCCTCGAAAAGTATAAGCTTCTGCTATATACCTTTGAGGAATGCCATAAGAGGTTGAGAGCTCAGAAAAAGGAAGTCAAATTCCTTAAGGCTGAGGGTGTGTCTCTAAGTGAAGAGATCACTAGCTTGATCTCTCTCCGATAGGAACACCTGGGCCTGACTTCTGAGCACTCAGAGTCTCTAAGGCTCCTTGACCTAAAACAAGAAGAAATCATCAAGTTGGAAGAATAGCTTGCGGCAGAAAGGAAGATTGTCAAAAGCTTCTCCATGCCCAAGACCATTCTTCCTTTGGTTGATGAATTCTCTGCTCAGGCTAAGGGGCTGGCTTAGGGAATGTGGGTGTGCCTGGTAAATCATCCAGGAGAAACAGAAAGCAGAGGAAAAATAAGGCTGCTAAGAAGGTCTCTACTGCAGATAGGGGAAAGGCCCCACTCGACCCTGTTGTATTCAGAAAGCCTAGCTTTCCCTGCAATGAACAGGACTTTTAGTCAACCTATGGCCACTTCTTCCGGCCCTCGGTTGAAAAGCCCAAGAGCCGGTATGATGGCTGGGCCTTCCCCCGCAACTACGGTGAGAGTGTCTTCAAGGCACCTTATGAGGAAATCCAAGTGGAGGATTATGGCCACTTCTCTAGCGGTCATAATAGGAAGCAGGCACCAAAAGCCAAGTCTGTTATACTGAAGGAACAGGAGGTGAAGAAAGCATGTGACTGTTGTGATCATGATGCCTCCACCTCCAGATCCAAGGCCCCAGCTGGACCCTCCGCTCCAAGGGTGAAGCAGGAGCCTAGGAAAAGGTACAACAGATTTGACTGTTGGTGCTGTTGCAAAGTTGGTCACTTTGCCGTGGATTGCTGGTTTAATCCAAGATTCAACGAGACTCCTCATGTTAGCAATGCGAGGCCGACCACTCGTAGGGTTAACCACCCGAGGGGGAGTATGCTAACAAGGAATCTAGGACCCAAGTTCAATTGGGTTCCTTAGGGAAACTGATTCTGTTTTGCAGGTATGTCCAAAGGCCACAAAAACGCCTATCTGGTACTTGGACAGTGGATGCTCCCGGCATATGACTGGGACAAGAAGCCTGCCGCGTGATTACTCTCCAGTCAAAAATGGACCCAAAGTCATCTTTGGAGGATCAGATCGAGGAGTCACCAGAGGTTACGGTATGATTTCCAACAGTATAATCTCTATCACCGACGTGGCCTATGTTGAAGGGTTAAATCATAACCTGATTAGTGTAAGTCAGTTGTGTGATAAATGTTATGACGTTAAGTTCTGCAAGGATAAATGCTTGATAATATCGTGTGCCTCTTCGGAGACGGTATTAACTGGCATTAGGAGCAGAAATGTATTTTGTTTAGATTTTCTTAGCATAGATTCTTCTACCCCCGTGTGCTTAGTAACAAAAGGCAGTGCATCTCTTTGTGAACAATGGCACAAAAGATTAACACATATTAATTTCAAGACAATTAATATGTTGTTTTCTAAGAACTTAGTAAGGGATGCCCCTACTATTAAGTGCATCAAAGATAGCCCTTGTCCTGCATGCCAGAAGGGCAAACAGACTCGGGCTACCTTTAAGGGCTTTGCAGACAAAGACTCCTCCAGATGTCTTTATCTTCTGCATATGGACTTGTTCGGTCCAGTGCAAGTTCATAGCTTAGGAGGCAAATCGTATACGCTAGTGATTGCTGATGATCACTCTCGGTTTACGTGGGTGTTCTTTTTGAAACGAAAGTAAGATACGTTTGATATCTTCACAAGTTTTGTCAAGCAGATTCAGAACGAACTTAACTGCTCAGTGGTCAAAATCAGAAGTGACCATGGAACAGAATTCGAGTCTGGTGCTATGACAGAATTTTGTGAAGAACTTGGTATCTTTCATGAGTTTTCCTCCCCGCGTACTCCGCAACAAAACAGAGTTGCGGAAAGGAGAAATAGAACGCTCATTGAAGCATGTACGACAATGTTGAATGACGCCTCTCTTCCAGAGTACTTCTAGGCAGAGGCTGTCAACACGACTTGTCATGTGCAGAACCGAGCATTGATGAACAAGAATCATCGCAAGACGCCTTATGAGCTATTGAAAGACAGGAAACCAACCATGTCCTATTTGAGGATTTTTGGCTGCAGATGCTATGTACTCAATAATGGGAAGTACCCATGTACTAAATTTGGAGAAAAATGCTTCGAAGGCATCTTCATGGGATATAGAATCCATAGTCGGGCATATAGGGTCTTCAATAAGAAAACCTTAGTGGTAGAGGAGTCCATTAATGTTGTTTTTGATGAAGGAAGCTTGCTTCACAACAATTCTTCCAGTGGCATTCTTGAAGATGCAGGTGCAAGACTTGAACAGCTAAGTCTCGATGAGACTGCTAAAGATGTAACTCCCAAGTATGTCAAGGTCTCCACCTCAACGCCAACTGGAGAAGTTGAAGATCAGTATGGGGAAAATCTCCTAGAAGAAGGAGAAGCCCGAGAAGATGTCAGAGCTCCAGATGCCAGACTCCTAGAGCTCCGACACGTGAGGGATCATCCCAGAGATTAGATTATAGGAGATCCTCGTGATGGTGTCAGAACTCAGAGAGGTATAATTAACGAGATTTTACACCTTAGTTCTTGTCATAGGTTGAGCCAAAGAAGTTCGGCGAAGCGAACAAAGATGCAAAATGGATATTGGCCATGCAAGATGAACTGCATCAATTCGAACGATGCAACGTCTGGACGCTTATTCCCAGACCAAAGAACCAGAATGTTATCAGCACCAAGTGGATCTTCAGAAACAAACTGGATGAACACGGTGTCATCATAAATAACAAGGCCAGGCTGGTGGCTCAAGGTTACTGACAGGAGGAGGGGATTGACTTCGACCAGACCTTTGCACCAGTTGTAAGGCTCGAGGCGATCAGATTGTTCCTGGTGTATGCTTCGCACAAAGGATTCACTGTCTATCAAATGGACGTGAAATCTGCATTCCTCAATGAAAAATTGAAAGAGGAAGTATATGTCACGTAACCCCCAGGTTTTGTTAATCCTACATTCCCAAATCATGTTTATTTTCTTAATAAAGCGTTATATGGCTTGAAACAAGCTCCTCGAGCTTGGTATGAGACTCTGTCTAGTTTTCTTCTTGAGAACAAGTTCTCGAGAGGAAAAATAGATAAGACATTGTTTCTTAGGGAAGTCAAAGACAAGATCTTGCTGGTGCAAATCTATGTCGATGACATAATTTTCGGCTCTACGGACAACAATCTTTGCAAAAAGTTCTCTAAACTTATGCAAGGAAAGTTTGAAATAAGCAGCATGGGAGAGCTAAAATATTTCTTGGGACTTCAAGTGAAACAGTCTGAGGATGGAATTTTCATCTCTCAGACAAAGTTCACAAATGAACTCCTCAAGAAATTCGGAATGGAGAATGCAACCTCTATAAGGGCTCCAATGAGATCCACTGTGTCTCTGGACAAGGATGAGAAAGGGAAACCTTTTGATGAAACCAAATACAGAAGCATAATTTGATCCCTGCTCTACCTTACTGCTAGTAGACCGAATATTATGTTTTCCACATGCGTATGTGCCAGATATCAGGTGAACACTAAGGAATCTCATTATGTCGCTGCAAAGCGAATTCTTAGATACCTTAAAGGTACACCAAATCTTGGCTTGTGGTACCCAAGAAACAATGATGTCGAGCTGATAGGCTTTTCAGATGCTGACTTTGCAGGAAGTAGGGATGATAGGAAAAGCACTTCCGGTACGTGCCAATTCCTCGGAAGAAGACTTATTTCTTGGAACAGTAAGAAGCAGAATTGTGTCGCAACCTCCACGGCTGAATCTGAGTACATCTTAGCAGGCAGCTGTTGCGCACAACTTCTATGTATCAGAAATCAGCTCAAAGATTATGACTTGCAGTTCAGAGAAGTTCCGATGTATTGCGACTCCTCGAGCGCAATAGCAATTGCGAACAATCCTGTGTCGCACAACAGAACGAAGCATATTGAAGTGCGCTATCACTTCATTCGGGAGCATGTGGAAAACAAAGATATATCTCTCTGCTATGTCCCCACGGATAAGCAGGTTGCAGATATCTTCACAAAGCCTCTAGACGAGGCCAAGTTCAGTCTCTTCAAAACTGAACTCGGCATGCTGAACTATGAAGAGTGAAGACTTTAAGGCTCAAGGCTCTTGGATCAAGTGGGAGCATCAGCAAGGAACTCAAGCTCGAGCATGGATGTAAGATCTGAGGGGGAGCATGTGGCTCCAAGTGAAGTCCCAGATTTGCAGAAGCCGAAAAGGGGGAGATTACCCTCTTGGCTAAGGCTAAGGTGGCTGCCAACGTTAAGTATGCTCTCAGGAAAATGGTAATGAATTTCACTCTCAACTGAATTCTTAGTTTTTGATTTTCATTCCCATATGTTCTATTCACCTTAGCTTGTAGGGTTTATGCTTCTTCAAATAGTGGGAGATTGTTGGGTATTGTATCCATAATGTACCTGATTTGAAGAAGCCCCTGAACATGGTAAGTTGAATAGATAATGTATTTGATGATTTTCTTCAAGATGTGCTTGCAGCTATTCCATGCTAAATACACACCAATGTCAGGGTGCAGTGTGTCAATATACACGGGTCTGCGCAACGTAATCCCTCGTTGAGCAGATCAGTGTGTTGGCTCACGTGTACTCTATCTATTGGAGTGTACTTATTTTCAAGTACAAGGTTGAGATAGATCAAGAGCAGAAGAGGAGCAAGGATGGGTCAAAGACCAAGTCATGGGAAGAAAGAAGAAAAATCTTCTAAGGAAAATTCATCGGGAATCACTAAGTGATTCTCGCCGATTCGACGGGAATCACCAGTGATTCTCGTCGAATCGTCGAGAATCACTCGCCGATTCCCGCCTACGGCATCCGGCTGACAGTACACATTCAATAAATCAGCTAAGGCAGAATCGACGAGAATCATTAAGTGATTCTCGCCGAATCGTCGAGAATGACTTTGCATTCTCGCCGATTCATTTAGAATGGGCTTGATTCTCGCCGATTCCCACCGGATGTCATGGATTTCTACTGGAATTATTCCAAGGAAAATTCGACGGGAATCATGAGTGATTCCCGCCGACTTCGACGGGAATCACCAATGATTCCCGCCGAATTTGCCTTAGGCAAATCTTCTCTGTTCGCTGGATCGAATCAGAAACTGTGCGCTGTTTTGACCGGGCCTAGGGTTTTTCCTTGTGGGCCCCACAAGGGTCCTTGGGGTTGGCTCGGGTATATATACATGCTTATTTTCGAACATCTACATCAACTTTTCACGAAAAAGAAAGAAGCCGCCGAGCGTAACCTAGCCGATCGCGGAACTCCTTCCGTCGCCGTCGCCGCTCGCTAAGTTGTCGCTGCTGCCGATCTGAGATCTTCTTTGATCGCTCAACGACAAAACCGAAGCTAAGTAACGCGTCTCACGTTTCTCTCTCGAGATCCCTTGTCTCTCGGTTTGTTGAACGGGAACATTTTCCCCCTCCGAATCGATTGAGACGATCGATCCGAGTAAGATCGTTAGTAGACCTTGCTAGCTTGGTCAAGAAGTTTGGATCTACAAAGCATCGCTGCCGCAATCATTTGCCGCCGTCGATCTCGAGAAGATCCTCTCCAAGAGAGTGCTCCGGTCGTGGACTCTTCGTCTTTATCAAGAACGCTTCAACGAACGAAGAGGGACATCGGGTTCTCCATACTTGAAGTTTGTATTTTTTATACAGTCTAATTTTCGTGTTGTTGTAAAGGAATAGTGATTCCTCGTTGTAAGGGTTGGGTGCAACCCGTGGTGGAGGAGTAGTGACTCCTTCGGGTGGAAGGGTTTCTTCCATAGTGTGAGGATTGGATTTCAATCCGCTTGGTGAAGTGACCGAGTCGTCCCTTGTTGGGAGATAGGTCGAAGGGGGAGAGTGGATGTACCCAAATCGGGGAACCACTATAATTGCGTTTGTGCTTTTCTGTGTTGTGGTTGTTTTCTTGTGCAGGTTATTTTTTTATTCCGCAAAAGACAGCAAATCACCTATTCCCCCCCATAGGTGAAGTTAGTTGACACTAGATAACTTTCAAGTGGTATCAGAGGGAGGTTACTCAACAATAAGGTTAACACCTTGAGTAAGTTCCCGCATCTAGTGTCAAGAAGAAAGAAGATCTCTGAAATGGAAGGACTCGAGTATTCAGGGAAGATCCCAGTGTGCACCAAGCTGAACTTTCCTATCTCGAAGGAAAGGATCAGGTACTACATGGAAGCAGTCGACCCATGACTCTTCATGATAGTGGAGGAGGGACCTTATATTCCCACTAAGGCCTCCACCATTGATCCAACCAAGAAAGTGCCCAAGAAACTTTCTGAAATGGATAAGGATGAGATGGTGCTTGTTGGACTTGACAAGAAAGCTCAGAACATTCTGGTAAGCACCATCGATGATTCAATGATGCAGGTTTTCTGAAAAAGCAGGACTGCCAAGGATATTTGGCACTGCCTAATCATCTTGATGGAAGGCACTGATGAAGTAAGGGATGATCGAAGATCCCTTCTGAACAAGAAGTACGAGGCCTTCAGGCAAGGTCCCAAGGAAGAAATCGGAGTGACATTCGAGAACTTCCTGAAGATCGTCAATGCCCTGAAGGGCTATGGCAGAGTGTTCACCGATGGTGAACTAAATGACAAGTTCCTTAGATCCCTTACTAAGGAATGAGACACCAAGATCTACACCATCATAGAATTAGGCAGGCTGGTAGAAACAGATCCCCAGATTCTTTTTTGGAAACTTCTGTTCTATGAGCTTCAGCTAAACACCAGAAAAGCTGAAGAAGAAGCCGATAAAGCCGCTGCCAGAGAGAAGACTGTGGCCCTAAAAGCCAATCACTCAAGGAAAGGCAAGGGTGCAACCTCATCCCGTTCTCGGAAAATGGATGAGGAAGAAGAATCTGAGCCATGCTCTTCCGGATCAAAGCTATCTGAAGAAGACTTCTCCCTCATCACTCGGGAGTTCAAGAAGTTCCTCAAGTTGAGGAATCAAAGAAAGAGAGACGGCTCCTCCTCCAGACATCAGAAGAAGAATTATTCTTCTAACAGGTATGAATCCAAACAAAACTAACATTACTCTAATGACATTATTTGCTTTGGATGCAATAAGCTAGGTCACGTCATCGCTGACTATCACCAAGGCGTGAGAGATAAGGGGAAGGGAGAGGAGCACAAGTCCTCTAGAGATAAGAAGAAGAAGGAGAGGAGCTATATAGCCAAAAAGCCAAAGACACTGAGTGAGTCTGATTCCTCAGACTCCAGTGATGATGAGGAAGCCTACTTCGGGCTAGTGGGTCGCTCTGACTCAGAAGGAGACTGCCCACATTTACTGGGAAGGTAAAAGATCGTACCCCCCTCTTTGACTCTGACTATGAGTCTCCTGATGATGATCTCGAGGACAGCCCATCTACCCGTGAAGCTGAGCTCCTCGAAAAGTATAAGCTTCTGCTATATACCTTTGAGGAATGCCATAAGAGGTTGAGAGCTCAGAAAAAGGAAGTCAAATTCCTTAAGGCTGAGGGTGTGTCTCTAAGTGAAGAGATCACTAGCTTGATCTCTCTCCGATAGGAACACCTGGGCCTGACTTCTGAGCACTCAGAGTCTCTAAGGCTCCTTGACCTAAAACAAGAAGAAATCATCAAGTTGGAAGAATAGCTTGCGGCAGAAAGGAAGATTGTCAAAAGCTTCTCCATGCCCAAGACCATTCTTCCTTTGGTTGATGAATTCTCTGCTCAGGCTAAGGGGCTGGCTTAGGGAATGTGGGTGTGCCTGGTAAATCATCCAGGAGAAACAGAAAGCAGAGGAAAAATAAGGCTGCTAAGAAGGTCTCTACTGCAGATAGGGGAAAGGCCCCACTCGACCCTGTTGTATTCAGAAAGCCTAGCTTTCCCTGCAATGAACAGGACTTTTAGTCAACCTATGGCCACTTCTTCCGGCCCTCGGTTGAAAAGCCCAAGAGCCGGTATGATGGCTGGGCCTTCCCCCGCAACTACGGTGAGAGTGTCTTCAAGGCACCTTATGAGGAAATCCAAGTGGAGGATTATGGCCACTTCTCTAGCGGTCATAATAGGAAGCAGGCACCAAAAGCCAAGTCTGTTATACTGAAGGAATAGGAGGTGAAGAAAGCATGTGACTGTTGTGATCATGATGCCTCCACCTCCAGATCCAAGGCCCCAGCTGGACCCTCCGCTCCAAGGGTGAAGCAGGAGCCTAGGAAAAGGTACAACAGATTTGACTGTTGGTGCTGTTGCAAAGTTGGTCACTTTGCCGTGGATTGCTGGTTTAATCCAAGATTCAACGAGACTCCTCATGTTAGCAATGCGAGGCCGACCACTCGTAGGGTTAACCACCCGAGGGGGAGTATGCTAACAAGGAATCTAGGACCCAAGTTCAATTGGGTTCCTTAGGGAAACTGATTCTGTTTTGCAGGTATGTCCAAAGGCCACAAAAACGCCTATCTGGTACTTGGACAGTGGATGCTCCCGGCATATGACTGGGACAAGAAGCCTGCCGCGTGATTACTCTCCAGTCAAAAATGGACCCAAAGTCATCTTTGGAGGATCAGATCGAGGAGTCACCAGAGGTTACGGTATGATTTCCAACAGTATAATCTCTATCACCGACGTGGCCTATGTTGAAGGGTTAAATCATAACCTGATTAGTGTAAGTCAGTTGTGTGATAAATGTTATGACGTTAAGTTCTGCAAGGATAAATGCTTGATAATATCGTGTGCCTCTTCGGAGACGGTATTAACTGGCATTAGGAGCAGAAATGTATTTTGTTTAGATTTTCTTAGCATAGATTCTTCTACCCCCGTGTGCTTAGTAACAAAAGGCAGTGCATCTCTTTGTGAACAATGGCACAAAAGATTAACACATATTAATTTCAAGACAATTAATATGTTGTTTTCTAAGAACTTAGTAAGGGATGCCCCTACTATTAAGTGCATCAAAGATAGCCCTTGTCCTGCATGCCAGAAGGGCAAACAGACTCGGGCTACCTTTAAGGGCTTTGCAGACAAAGACTCCTCCAGATGTCTTTATCTTCTGCATATGGACTTGTTCGGTCCAGTGCAAGTTCATAGCTTAGGAGGCAAATCGTATACGCTAGTGATTGCTGATGATCACTCTCGGTTTACGTGGGTGTTCTTTTTGAAACGAAAGTAAGATACGTTTGATATCTTCACAAGTTTTGTCAAGCAGATTCAGAACGAACTTAACTGCTCAGTGGTCAAAATCAGAAGTGACCATGGAACAGAATTCGAGTCTGGTGCTATGACAGAATTTTGTGAAGAACTTGGTATCTTTCATGAGTTTTCCTCCCCGCGTACTCCGCAACAAAACAGAGTTGCGGAAAGGAGAAATAGAACGCTCATTGAAGCATGTACGACAATGTTGAATGACGCCTCTCTTCCAGAGTACTTCTAGGCAGAGGCTGTCAACACGACTTGTCATGTGCAGAACCGAGCATTGATGAACAAGAATCATCGCAAGACGCCTTATGAGCTATTGAAAGACAGGAAACCAACCATGTCCTATTTGAGGATTTTTGGCTGCAGATGCTATGTACTCAATAATGGGAAGTACCCATGTACTAAATTTGGAGAAAAATGCTTCGAAGGCATCTTCATGGGATATAGAATCCATAGTCGGGCATATAGGGTCTTCAATAAGAAAACCTTAGTGGTAGAGGAGTCCATTAATGTTGTTTTTGATGAAGGAAGCTTGCTTCACAACAATTCTTCCAGTGGCATTCTTGAAGATGCAGGTGCAAGACTTGAACAGCTAAGTCTCGATGAGACTGCTAAAGATGTAACTCCCAAGTATGTCAAGGTCTCCACCTCAACGCCAACTGGAGAAGTTGAAGATCAGTATGGGGAAAATCTCCTAGAAGAAGGAGAAGCCCGAGAAGATGTCAGAGCTCCAGATGCCAGACTCCTAGAGCTCCGACACGTGAGGGATCATCCCAGAGATTAGATTATAGGAGATCCTCGTGATGGTGTCAGAACTCAGAGAGGTATAATTAACGAGATTTTACACCTTAGTTCTTGTCATAGGTTGAGCCAAAGAAGTTCGGCGAAGCGAACAAAGATGCAAAATGGATATTGGCCATGCAAGATGAACTGCATCAATTCGAACGATGCAACGTCTGGACGCTTATTCCCAGACCAAAGAACCAGAATGTTATCAGCACCAAGTGGATCTTCAGAAACAAACTGGATGAACACGGTGTCATCATAAATAACAAGGCCAGGCTGGTGGCTCAAGGTTACTGACAGGAGGAGGGGATTGACTTCGACCAGACCTTTGCACCAGTTGTAAGGCTCGAGGCGATCAGATTGTTCCTGGTGTATGCTTCGCACAAAGGATTCACTGTCTATCAAATGGACGTGAAATCTGCATTCCTCAATGAAAAATTGAAAGAGGAAGTATATGTCACGTAACCCCCAGGTTTTGTTAATCCTACATTCCCAAATCATGTTTATTTTCTTAATAAAGCGTTATATGGCTTGAAACAAGCTCCTCGAGCTTGGTATGAGACTCTGTCTAGTTTTCTTCTTGAGAACAAGTTCTCGAGAGGAAAAATAGATAAGACATTGTTTCTTAGGGAAGTCAAAGACAAGATCTTGCTGGTGCAAATCTATGTCGATGACATAATTTTCGGCTCTACGGACAACAATCTTTGCAAAAAGTTCTCTAAACTTATGCAAGGAAAGTTTGAAATAAGCAGCATGGGAGAGCTAAAATATTTCTTGGGACTTCAAGTGAAACAGTCTGAGGATGGAATTTTCATCTCTCAGACAAAGTTCACAAATGAACTCCTCAAGAAATTCGGAATGGAGAATGCAACCTCTATAAGGGCTCCAATGAGATCCACTGTGTCTCTGGACAAGGATGAGAAAGGGAAACCTTTTGATGAAACCAAATACAGAAGCATAATTTGATCCCTGCTCTACCTTACTGCTAGTAGACCGAATATTATGTTTTCCACATGCGTATGTGCCAGATATCAGGTGAACACTAAGGAATCTCATTATGTCGCTGCAAAGCGAATTCTTAGATACCTTAAAGGTACACCAAATCTTGGCTTGTGGTACCCAAGAAACAATGATGTCGAGCTGATAGGCTTTTCAGATGCTGACTTTGCAGGAAGTAGGGATGATAGGAAAAGCACTTCCGGTACGTGCCAATTCCTCGGAAGAAGACTTATTTCTTGGAACAGTAAGAAGCAGAATTGTGTCGCAACCTCCACGGCTGAATCTGAGTACATCTTAGCAGGCAGCTGTTGCGCACAACTTCTATGTATCAGAAATCAGCTCAAAGATTATGACTTGCAGTTCAGAGAAGTTCCGATGTATTGCGACTCCTCGAGCGCAATAGCAATTGCGAACAATCCTGTGTCGCACAACAGAACGAAGCATATTGAAGTGCGCTATCACTTCATTCGGGAGCATGTGGAAAACAAAGATATATCTCTCTGCTATGTCCCCACGGATAAGCAGGTTGCAGATATCTTCACAAAGCCTCTAGACGAGGCCAAGTTCAGTCTCTTCAAAACTGAACTCGGCATGCTGAACTATGAAGAGTGAAGACTTTAAGGCTCAAGGCTCTTGGATCAAGTGGGAGCATCAGCAAGGAACTCAAGCTCGAGCATGGATGTAAGATCTGAGGGGGAGCATGTGGCTCCAAGTGAAGTCCCAGATTTGCAGAAGCCGAAAAGGGGGAGATTACCCTCTTGGCTAAGGCTAAGGTGGCTGCCAACGTTAAGTATGCTCTCAGGAAAATGGTAATGAATTTCACTCTCAACTGAATTCTTAGTTTTTGATTTTCATTCCCATATGTTCTATTCACCTTAGCTTGTAGGGTTTATGCTTCTTCAAATAGTGGGAGATTGTTGGGTATTGTATCCATAATGTACCTGATTTGAAGAAGCCCCTGAACATGGTAAGTTGAATAGATAATGTATTTGATGATTTTCTTCAAGATGTGCTTGCAGCTATTCCATGCTAAATACACACCAATGTCAGGGTGCAGTGTGTCAATATACACGGGTCTGCGCAACGTAATCCCTCGTTGAGCAGATCAGTGTGTTGGCTCACGTGTACTCTATCTATTGGAGTGTACTTATTTTCAAGTACAAGGTTGAGATAGATCAAGAGCAGAAGAGGAGCAAGGATGGGTCAAAGACCAAGTCATGGGAAGAAAGAAGAAAAATCTTCTAAGGAAAATTCATCGGGAATCACTAAGTGATTCTCGCCGATTCGACGGGAATCACCAGTGATTCTCGTCGAATCGTCGAGAATCACTCGCCGATTCCCGCCTACGGCATCCGGCTGACAGTACACATTCAATAAATCAGCTAAGGCAGAATCGACGAGAATCATTAAGTGATTCTCGCCGAATCGTCGAGAATGACTTTGCATTCTCGCCGATTCATTTAGAATGGGCTTGATTCTCGCCGATTCCCACCGGATGTCATGGATTTCTACTGGAATTCTTCCAAGGAAAATTCGACGGGAATCATGAGTGATTCCCGCCGACTTCGACGGGAATCACCAATGATTCCCGCCGAATTTGCCTTAGGCAAATCTTCTCTGTTCGCTGGATCGAATCAGAAACTGTGCGCTGTTTTGACCGGGCCTAGGGTTTTTCCTTGTGGGCCCCACAAGGGTCCTTGGGGTTGGCTCGGGTATATATACATGCTTATTTTCGAACATCTACATCAACTTTTCACGAAAAAGAAAGAAGCCGCCGAGCGTAACCTAGCCGATCGCGGAACTCCTTCCGTCGCCGTCGCCGCTCGCTAAGTTGTCGCTGCTGCCGATCTGAGATCTTCTTTGATCGCTCAACGACAAAACCGAAGCTAAGTAACGCGTCTCACGTTTCTCTCTCGAGATCCCTTGTCTCTCGGTTTGTTGAACGGGAACATTTTCCCCCTCCGAATCGATTGAGACGATCGATCCGAGTAAGATCGTTAGTAGACCTTGCTAGCTTGGTCAAGAAGTTTGGATCTACAAAGCATCGCTGCCGCAATCATTTGCCGCCGTCGATCTCGAGAAGATCCTCTCCAAGAGAGTGCTCCGGTCGTGGACTCTTCGTCTTTATCAAGAACGCTTCAACGAACGAAGAGGGACATCGGGTTCTCCATACTTGAAGTTTGTATTTTTTATACATTCTAATTTTCGTGTTTTTGTAAAGGAATAGTGATTCCTCGTTGTAAGGGTAGGGTGCAACCCATGGTGGAGGAGTAGTGACTCCTTCGGGTTGAAGGGTTTCTTCCATAGTGTGAGGAATGGATTTCAATCCGCTTGGTGAAGTGACCGAGTCGTCCCTTGTTGGGAGATAGGTCGAAGGGGGAGAGTGGACGTACCCAAATCGGGGAACCACTATAATTGCGTTTGTGCTTTTCTGTGTTGTGGTTGTTTTCTTGTGCAGGTTATTTTTTTTATTCCGCAAAAGACTACAAATCACCTATTCCCCCCCATAGGTGAAGTTAGTTTACACTAGATAACTTTCACTCATAACTTAGGACGTTAGACGTTTCTTCCTTTGTAAACTGCAAAGTTTTGGGCACATTGTAGCCTAGTAAACTCTACAGGATTTTTGGGCAGGGTTGTTGCTGTTTCCTCGCACATAGTTTTTTTCCTTTTTTTCTTTTCTTGGACAGTGGTGCTTGTTATGGTTTACTTACTCTTCTTGCTTATCATTTAGATTAACATTTCCGTTCATCCTATTTGTTTTTTTGCTTGATGAGGTATTCTTTTCTTCTTTGAATGTCCCAGGTTCTTGTTAGTAGCCGATTAGGCGGCTAGTTGTGCTGTGCTGTTGTTGGTGGTCTCTCGTACTATGGAGATCAGTTCCTTGGTCTTGTGAGATAGTTTTGTGCTTCTTTCTTACAGACATACATACTTGCTAGTGGGTTCGTGTCAGTTTGTTGGCGCCCACTAGTAGTTTTACCTTGATACTAAATATGTTATCTTTTTACTGCTACCTTTCTAGAGATTAGTCTACTTGCTCTTGAGATGTTTTATGCTAGGTTGCTAGTTACTTTAAAAACCTAACGAACACTATTATGCATATATATCTCATGATCAACATGTTTTATAAAACTCAAACACTATTTTCCAAATAACGTATAAAGATCGTTTTCCTATATATAGTATAAATTAAATGTAGGGTCCTGCATAGTATAGGATGTCCTCTGGGGACACTTATGCACTCTTTTAGGATGTCAAACTTGAATAAAGTATTTTCCGTTGCGTATACGTATAGTTTTTAAACTGTGGGCTAGTTGATCCACTGAGCCGAGGGATACGGCCTTTAAAAATATAACTGTTTATTTCTAATCATATAACTCTTGAATTTTCATAAAGTAAAGTAGATTGTTTTGCCTGAGCGTCAGCAGTTATCCCCTGCTCGACGTGGCATCACGGTGCATGTTTTCCCATACTCTGATAACTCTTAATTCGGAGAAAATGTGGGTTGCTTGACAAGTTAGTCGGGCATCTTTCATTTTGATTGCATTAGAAGTTTAGCATCATGTCATTCACACACCGATATGTCATCAACACGTCTTGGCAAAAGCACGAACACTACACTCATAGCATAACATGAAGTATACGGGGCATATTATGTAGTATGGGATGCATAATATGTGTTCGTATATGGATCCACCATAGGGCCAACATGTAAGGGTTATGTAGTATGGGATGCATAACCTCACCACATGGCTGCGAGCCTACAACTAGCTCGTTTTCTTTTCGTTGCATGAGAATGTTATGTAGTATGGGATGCATAACATTTTCATGTGTACGCTGCTCATAACATGCATTAGGGCCTTTTTTAGAATGCATAGCACAAACATGCTGTAAGACCCCCCCTTTTTTTTCTTTTTCAACCACCGGGGTCTTATGCCCAGAACCGCCGCTTTGCGGTGACACCTTCGCATCCGGGAAGGTCGTCACTACAACGCGCCGATTCTGCCGGCCTTTTCGATCACAATAAGTAGCACAATTATTGAAGTAAGAACAGTGCAGTCCACAATAATAAATCACATGTAAATAAGATAAAATCTCCACGAAGGGAGTGTCCACAGAAAATATCAGAGTACTATAAATGCGGGCTTATGCCCGGTACAAAATGTCCTCACTACAAGTCTCTCATGCGGAAGCGAAACAGAAACTACTCAAGGTCGAGACTCACGGTCCCGGCTGTATGAACTCCGGAGCTAGAATGCCCCATCTCCAGGCGCACCGATCTCTGGGGCTGCTCCTCCATGCTGGGCTCCACGATCCCCTAAATGATGCGGTTCGAAAACCGTTAGTCATAAAGACTAAGCCCTATCATCCCCTACCCCTTCCCCCATGGCTCCTAGGTACCGAGCGGGGAGAAAGAAAGGGGAGGACATATTTGTGGAGAATAAAAGTAAACAGGTGACAGTGGACTTAATCTAGCAAGTTGTATTCGGTGAGCAGTTAATATGAATGTTATAATAGGTCTAGCAGTAAGAAAAGTAATTATATGAATTTAAACCTTCACTTATGCGAGAACACATAAGCAAAAGGGATCTTTTGCAAGGCTCCCATCGTATAGAGTGTCCCATACCACTCATACGTTGGGGTGTCGGTTATCAAACAGCAATGGTTGTTATATATTGAAATTAACCTTTAATTTATAAACTTGCCCACACAAGCTTATAGACCAAGGGGTCGTTTTGCAGGTCCTAATGTATAAGCGTCCCATACCACTTATACTTTAGGTGTCAGGGTTAAATGAATCGATTATGCCATGACATGCTAGTGGGTTTGATGAAACATGCAAGTGCAACTCACACACCCGACTCTGTGCACACAGACCTTTAGTTCCCCCTTTCGGAGCCGTTACCTCCCAGGATACCTCCGTAGTGGCAGACGGAAGCGGTGGGTTGGGCCTCGCCCACCTCAAAACCAGTAAAAGCACCACTGGTCTGACCTATCGTACGCCTCAACGCTTGGTGCACTAAGCGGACACCTGCGTACTCTTGCCGGCTGGCGCACCGGACTTCTGTTGGCGAAATGCTAATCACCCCGCCGAGTCAACGATATCGGTGTCGGTGCAATCGAACTCCCCGATATCGAAAGACCCACCACCTTAACTTTTCCTATTTTATGCACATGCAAGTTTAATCGTAAACACACAAAAACCGAGCCGAAGCTCCCCGGACCAAAACATCCATCTCCAAACCAACCGAGCCGAAGCTCCCCGGACCATCCCGTCCGTCTCTTAACTAACCGAGCCGAAGCTCCCCGGACCATCCCGTCCGTCTCTTAACCAACCAAGCCGACGCTCTCATCAATCTTCCTGTGCCAACAGTGTTTGTGAAGAGTGCAACCCTAGTTACTAAGCTACTCTTGTCGGTTTGTTATTACAGTTTACGTTAGCCCAGGACTGCCCCCGGTATTCCCTGTGAAGGGCTCTCAAGGGGCACTAGGAACCAAGACGGCAGCATTACGGCCCGAAGTTCCCTTTCGCAAGGCACTTATTGTTATTGGTTGATCTCCCTTAACCCATTCCCTTCTCACATTACGATAGACTATCCTAGAGTGATTTTAAAACCTTCCACTCTTCGGGGAAGACGATCTTTCGTCGAACCCGAGCACCTCTTAACTCTAGCTATCACCACTACTCACTACTCTTTATATCTTCCTATTGTAATTCCCACCACAATTGTCCACCCAGACAAAATGTTTAACTCCAATGACTTCCTCAGATCGTGTCCTATTGCATTTCACAAATTGCTATATGCAGACCGACCTAGGCTACATGTCGGACCGGTTATGCAATGATCCATTACTCATCCAACTGCCCTAAATTATTTATCGGGGGTCTATCCTAACAAGATTTGCCTAAATCCAAAATATTGGAATTTTCCTAATAAATCCGAGAACTTATTTATTTATTCTTAAGTGTCTAATATCATCATTTGAACATGAGGTATAACATTCTAGTTGATTCCAGCTATCACAAAAATTGAGGTAAATAATAGTAGGCCTAAATATCAAGTTTCCAAAGTTTGATAGTTTTACAATGATTTTCAAGGGCCTAAACTTATTTAATCATTATTTCAGTTATTCCAAGCTTAATGAATAAGCTACCTTAATTTGTCCTCCAAATAATTCAAATAAAATACAGGGTGCTGGTTTTATCCTGAAAATAATTTTGACAAAATCCCATAATTTTCTTGCTGGTAATTAAATCATAATAAATCAAATACTAAATTACAACCTAACATGCTTTGTGAATGAAGTGCCATAACAGTAACTCTAAAAATTTCCGAATAATTCCCAGTGATATAAAAGGGCCTAAAAACCTTAAGTTCCAATTATGATAATTTTCCAGCGATTGTACAAGCCCTAATTTATTTTTATGCTCAAAAGCCCATATTGAAACATTGAGAATGAACCTCTAAAATTTCTCAACATAAAATTCTATAAAAATTCAGGGATCAATATTCTGCTAGTCAAGATCTAAATCCAGAACTTTAACTGAATATAATTAATTTAAAACTTCCAAATAATTGAAACAACAATCGGGCTAATAATCATTTAACACATGGAGTATAATATTTATTAATCATAAAATTCCAGAAAAATTACTATAAGTCTAAAACATCCTAAAACTCCCTCTTCCCGAGTTTCATAATTTTTGGATTAGATTTAGTGCTTAAAATAACTAAATTACATTTTTATCCTAAACCAAAATCTCAACCTTCGAGGTACCTAATTACCTCCAATTCCTTCACTATTTCAACCAGAGGGTTTTCATCATATCATCCCCCTCTCCTCCAAATTTCAAGGGCATACAAGAGCTTTTGCTCCTATGTCCTTCACAAACCTCAAACTACCACACACTGGGTTTGAGCCGATCTCTTAGGGTAAAATCCACCCTAATCCACACCATGTTACCCAAGAGGGTAGACATAGACTTAACAAATCAGTGGCCACAACTTCAGCCTCTTTTGAGGAGATTTGTCCACTCCATTTCCAATTGTACTTTTCCCCAAAGTACCCCTCACCAAGACCTATCTAGGACTTGATACTTCCCTATTCAAAACTCGACCAATTGAGTTGAAATTTTGTACAGATCTTAACATTGATGCCAGGGACCACCACCCAAAATTTGGGGGAGTTTGGACTTAATTTCATCTCCTAATTAATTTTATAATGTTTATTAAAATTTTACAAAAACTTTAGGCAAAAGTTCTCCAAAAATTCTCATTTTTGGACAGCCTCTCGATATACATATTATAAACCTCCAGCCCAAATTTCAAGTCATTTGGACATGTTATGAACCGTGGGCAACCATTTCAATTTCTGGTTAGTCTAGGTCTTGATCCCACCAAAATGAGTGCTGTGGTCAAACCACTCACCCAACTTGAATAAAATCAATTTAATTAAAGTAGACCCAGAGGGCTACAACTTTTGTGACTGGTCATTTTTCCTAATTCGGCCTCTAAGTGCCTCGTTTTGCAGCCTCAAAATATATTCAAATAATCTAGTTTTCCATTATGTAATATATAATAATCTATGTATTATAATATTGATTCTACTGTTCATCTTCTTCATGAACCCGAAAACAGACAGAAAACCATTTTTCCTGTAAGCATTCCGTGATCCGTCGCCGGCAGTCCGGTCACTCCCCTGGCCAGCCACCACCACCACCACCTCCGTTGAGGCGATGGCTAGCGGTCGGCGGTGGTTTGGCCGTCGGAGGTGGCGGTTTCCGGCGAACTCAAAAATACCATTTACATGGTTTTCCCATAAAAACGAGAGACGGGTCCGGCTCCGTTGAGCGCGAACCTCCTTTCTAAGAATCCTAAGATCTACCCATGAAAGAGAAGGAGCAGAGGAGGACCTTGTTCGCGGTTTGAAGGCGAGAAGAACGACGGGGTGCCATGGCGCGGTGGTGGCGTTGCTGAACTTCTCCTACAGCAAGAACAAAGGTCTGATCCGTTTGCTTGAGCGTGTAACCTTCTCCTCTGGTTCCAGGTGGGCTTTTATAAGTCAGAAAGTGGGAAGGTGAATGGGTAAAGCCTTTATGGCCATGAAGGTTCTCCCCTTAACGTTTCGGTTACAGTGAAGGGATAAGAAACGGTGGAAACTGAACAGGTGTGTCCAGCTGGCGGCTTCCTATTGGACCATATCTTCCTCATTTATTATATAATTACAGAAGGAAAACGGTCTGAAATTACTCCTGGTGTAACTTCCCACACCAGCATTTATTACCACGCGTGTTAGAATAATTTCGGGCCTAAACCGTCGTTTCGGCCAATGTCACGGGCATGACACATAGGTCACGGGCGTGACAGGCCCGAATAGCCAATTCTGGGTTCGACGATCGTCGAACTGAGATCGACGATCGTCGATGGATGGTCACGGGCGTGACACCTTGGGTCACGGGCGTGACAGGCTCGGGTGGTTAGTTATGGGTTGACGATCGTCGATTTAAGATCGACGGTCGTCGAATGGTGGTCATGCCCTGGGTCACGGGCGTGACACCCTTTGTCACGGGCGTGACAGGCCCGAACGGCAATTTTGTGGTCGACAATCGTCGAACTGGGATCGACGGTCGTCGAAGGCTGGTCACGCCCTAGGTCACGGGCGTGACACTTAGGTCACGGGCGTGACAGGCCCGAGTTCAATTTCGATGATCGTTTTACGGGGATCGACGCTCGTCGAAGGAGTCACGCCCCTTGGTCACGGGCGTGACACCTTGGTCACGGGCGTGACATGCCCAGGCTGCACGTTCGACGATCGTCTCACGGAGATCGACGATCGTCGAAGAAGTCATGCCCAGGTCACGGGCGTGACGGGTCGGTCACGGGCGTGACCAACCCGTGACCCAAAATCTCGGTCGATTTATTTCAATTTTCGGGCTTCCTCGGGTTCTGTCACGACCAACCGACTCCTAGGGGTCTAGCCGGAAATGGGATGTTACAAATCCCAATAAACAAAACAAAAATTTCGTCCCCGAAATTGAGGTTGAGCCTATGGGGATTTCTATCGGAATAAATTAAACTTGTAACATCCCATACGATCTTTTTATTGGGTTTAAGCGACTATTCGTTTGATAACGAAGACAATCTCCCCAATAAACAAAAGATTAGCCCCTACCTTTCTGATTGAGTGCGCATGCCTAGGTCTTGAATTTTCCTCATCTAGTCTTAACTGTCCAAAACAAGAAGGCAATCTATAGTATACCGAGAGGTGGTGAGATGTACCTGACTGAACAACTCCGGGTATCTTTGCCTCATCAGATCCTGCGGTTCCCAGGTGTGCTCCTCCTGACCGTGATTTCTCCACAGAACCTTGACTAAGGGGATCTTCTTGCGGCGCAAGATCCGCACTCCTTTGTTGTCGATCCGAACCGGCTCCAAGTGAACAGATCGGTCTGAAGCTACCGGCCCTTCGGTGGTCAAAATCCGCTGCTCAGGGCGTAGTAGAGCCCTTCTCAGCGAAGAGATGTGGAAGACGTCGTGTAGAGCTGCCAGCTCTGGTGGCAACTCTAGCCTGTAGGCTAGGGGTCCGATCCGCTCCAGGATCCGGTAAGGGCCCATATACCTAGGGCTGAGTTTCTTCCTCCAACCGCGCACCCGTGAGACTCCGTGCATGGGTCGGATCTTCAAGAACACTCGATCTCCTACCCGAAACTCCACCTGACGATGCCGGGCGTCATAGTATTTAGCCTGTCTGCTCTGCGCCTCCAACATCCTATCTCTGATCAATCTCACCTGAGCCTCGGTGTCTTCAACAAAATCCGATCCCAACACCTTCGGATCCTCGTCTTGAACCCAAGAAAGCGGGGTTCTACATTTTCTTCCATACAAGGCTTCATAAGGGGCCATCCTGATGCTGGACTGGTAGCTATTATTATAGGAGAACTCGACCAACGGTAACATCTTCTCCCACGGCTCCCCTCGGTCCAGTATACACAACCGTAGTAAGTCCTCCAAGGTCCGGTTGGTGCGCTCGGTCTGCCCGTCCGTCTGAGGGTGGAAGGCCGTGCTAAACGTCAACCGGGTGCCCAAATATGCCTGCACTGACTGCCACTCCTTGGATGTAAACCGTCCATCGCGTTCCGACACTATCGTCCGGGGCACGCCATGATATCGGATATATTGCTCCACGAACTTCCGTACCAGCACTCCCACCGAGTCATCCTTCCTGATCGGTACAAAGCGGGCCACCTTCGTCAGCCGATCGACAATCAACCAAATCGAGTCGTTCCCTGTCCGAGACCGGGGAAGACCATGTATAAAATCCATCGCTATATCGTCAAACTTCCACTCCGGCACCGGGAGTGGCTGCAACAATCCTGCGGGGTTCCTGCACTCCGCCTTCACCAACTGACACGCCTCGCAATGGGTCACGAAGTACGTGATGTCCTTCTTCATGCCCGACCAAAACATCGTCTTCTTCAAATCAGCGGTCATCTTTGTGATCCCCGGGTGCACCGAGTACCGGCTGCAATGCGCCTCCATCATAATATCCTCTCGGATCTGGCCTCCTGCGGGTATATATACTCTGCCTCTGAAGTGGAGCAAACCATCTCTCAGGGAATAATCTCCTGTCGAACCTTCCTCCAAAGCTCGGAATATCGGCTCCGCCCACGCATCTGTCCTCTGTCCGTCCCGAATGCGATCCCGAATATTGTCTATGACCACCATCGATGCCAGATACTCCCTATACAGAACTGGGTCATCCTCGGACACTAGGGATATCTGCATATCTCTGAATGACCGGACTAGCTCCATGGACATAACCTGGGGCCCAGCTTCGGAAGTGGCAGCTCTCCGGCTCAATGCGTCGGCCACCACGTTTGCCTTTCCTGGATGGTAGTGCATCTCATATTGATAATCTGCTAAGAACTCCACCCAACGCCTCTGCCTGATATTCAGCTCCTTCTGCGTGTCCACGTATTTCAGGTTCTTGTGGTCGGAGTAGATGTCGCAGTGGACTCCGTAAAGATAATGACGCCAGACCTTCAGAGCAAAAACGACCGCTCCCATCTCGAGGTCGTGCACCGGGTAGTTCCTCTCATGGGTCTTCAGCTGGCGGGAGGCATATGCTATGACATGTCCATTCTGCATCAGCACTGCTCCCATTCCCTGGTATGATGCGTCGGTATACACCTGGAATCCTTCCTTTCCAGATGGAAGGGACAGAATAGGGGCTGAGATGAGTCGGTCCTTCAGCTCCTGGAAAGCCGCCTGGCACTGCGGGGTCCAAACGAAAGGTGCCTCCTTCTTTGTCAAAGATGTGAGGGGGAGGGCAATCTGAGAGAACCCCTCCACGAACTTCCGGTAGTAACCGGCAAGTCCCAAGAAACTTCGTACATCGGTGGCTGTCTTCAACTGCGGCCAATCTCGAACTGCTCGAATCTTTGCCGGATCCACTGCCAACCCGGCTCCGCTGATAATGTGGCCCAGAAAAGCCACCTCCTTCAACCAAAACTGACACTTGCTGAATTTTGCATAAAGCTGATGCTCCCGCAACCTCTCCAAAGTCAGTGCCAGATGCCGAGTGTGCTCCTCCTCCGTCCTAGAGTAGATCAGGATATCGTCTATGAATACTATGATGAACACATCCAAGTAGGCCTCGAAAACCCGGTTCATGAGACTCATGAACGCCGACGGAGCATTCGTGAGCCCGAAGGGCATCACGGTGAACTCATACAGGCCATATCTGCTACTGAAGGCCGTCTTCGGGATATCCTCCTCCTGGATCCGTAGCTGGTAGTATCTTGACCTCAAGTCCAGCTTCGAGAAATAATGGGCTCCTTCCAGCTGGTCAAACAATTCGTCTATCCGTGGGAGCGGATAGGTATTCCGGACGGTCATCCTGTTTAGTGCTCGATAATCGATGCACAGGCGGAGTGTCCCATCCTTCTTCTTCACGAATAGGACCGGTGCTCCCCATGGCGAGGAACTCGGTCTAACAAAGCCTGCCTCAACCAATTCCTGCAACTGAGTACGAAACTCTGCCAACTCCTTTGGGGCCATTCAATAAGGGGCTCTAGATGCCGGCTTGGCCCCCGACACAAGCTGTATCTGAAAATCCTGCTCTCGGTGTGGAGGTAGTCCCGGCAGTTTCTCAGGAAAGATGTCAGCGAAATCTCGCACCACCGGGATGTCTGTCACCGACTCCTTGACCTCCGCCATCTCAAATAGAATCTGATAGACCTCCTCTCCCTGCAGATGGGCCTTAACGGCCTGTACCGAAGATAAGAGTATACGAGAGACAGGTCTTATACCTTCGATGGTAATGAAAGAGTCCCCGTGTCTCACGGTGATCCTCTTCGCCTGGCAGTCAATCTGGGCATGGTTCCAGTGCAGCCATACCATGCCCAGGATCAGGTCGTAGTCAGTCAGCCTCAAAATCGTCGCTGGAGCCTCAAATGCCTTTCCACCAATTTCCGCCTCCATATTGCAGTGATCCGTGGTAAGGAGCTCGGATCCATCCGGTAGTCGCACCCTCATCGTCGATCCTGTGAACCGCTCCACACCTTCCAGTCCTTCTACGAACGTCTCTAACACAAAGGAGTGAGTAGCTCCAGTATCGAACAGCGTGCAGGCCGGCTTGCCGCTGATGAAGACTATACCTGGGGTGATTAAATATCTTAGGGTTCTATAAAGAGTTTTCTTTCCTTGTTAATCTATCTAGTGCGGTTCTGAGTTTTAACAACTTAAAGGGAAATTCTATGAAAATAAAGAAACATTGCAGCGTACCTGCGATGACCTGCTCCGGATTTCGAGGCTGCGCAAGGTCCAAAGCATATACCTTCTCTCTTCCCTGTCTACGGTCTCCCTCCTGGTATCCACGACCACGGCCGCGTCCTCGGCCTCCGTAATGCTGAGCTGGTGGGCCGCCCTGATGTGCTGGAGGTGGTGCCCCCCTCATGGGGCAGTTCCTCCGAATATGCCCAATCTGATGCCAAAGAAAACACTCTGGTGGGGGATACGTCATTCCCCCGGGTCTCGGCATCTCTTGCATCCGAAGAGGGGGAGGGGCTAATACCACCTGTTCCCTCGGCTCCTGCCTCATATCCTGATGAGGCTGGTCCTCTGTCCTCCTCCCCTCTGGTACAGCACCTCGCCGCTGGTCATTTATGCCTCTCCGTCCCTGATCCTCTGCTGGCCGTTTCCGGCCCCGGGTGGCGTGCCAATCTGCCTCAATCCTTTTGGCCATCTCCAAAATCCGGGAGATGGGCCCGTCAGATAAAAACAACAGAGCCTCCCTCAAGTCCTCCCGCAGGCCCTTATAGAACCTCCTGATATACCCTGCCTCGTCCAGCTGGTAGGAATCTGCGTATCATGCCAGATGGTCGAACTCCCGATGGTACTCCACCACGGTCCGGGTACCCTGCTTCAGCTGTAAGAACCGCTCCTCCAAATCATCCCTAGCCGACTGCGGAACGAAATGCTCCAGCAGTGCGGCCCTGAACTCCTCCCAAGTAACCTTCGCAACCTCCCTATCAGCAAATGTCGTGTCCAGCAGCGTCTTCCACCACCTCTTTGCATGGGACTCCAGGCAGGAGACAACCAGAGCCACCCTCTCCTCCCTGGGACACCGTATCCCGGTCAGCATCTCGTACATGATATCTAGCCACTCTTCCGTCCAAATAGCCGACTCTGTCCCCAAATAGGACGAGGGAGAAAGACCCCGGAAGATGCTGAGCCAGTTGGCCCCCGGATTCGGCTGCGGGGCCGGAACCTGCTGGGCCCTGAAGGCCTCCAGGATGGCAGTCAGGGTCTGTCCCATGTCTGACTGAAGGAAAGGAGTGGGGGCCGGTGGGGGTGGTGCAACATCCTGAGCCTGTTGAACTCCACCTTGTGGCGTGGTCCGTGCTGGAGGCTGCGTAACAAAAACACACGCTGAGAAAACATTCAAATATTACATAAAGGTGGACAATTTATATGTGATCCCCATATGGGCACACCACTGCTTCCGCTGCTTAGTTTGTCCCCAAACTAAACTCGAGCGGGGGTGACCCAGGGTTTGTGGACTGCTACTTCCTTCTGATCGATGTTTCTTCTGATACCACTTGTAAGACCCCCCTTTTTTTTTCTTTTTCAACCACCGGGGTCTTATGCCCAGAACCGCCGCTTTGCGGTGACACCTTCGCACCCGGGAAGGTCGTCACTACAACGCGCCGATTCTGCCGGCCTTTTCGATCACAATAAGTAGCACAATAATTGAAGTAAGAACAGTGCAGTCCACAATAATAAATCACATGTAAATAAGATAAAATCTCCACGAAGGGAGTGTCCACAGAAAACATCAGAGTACTATAAATACGGGCTTATGCCCGGCACAAAATGTCCTCACTACAAGTCTCTCATGCGGAAGCGAAACAGAAACTACTCAAGGTCGAGACTCACGGTCCCGGCTGTTTGAACTCTGGAGCTAGACTGCCCCATCTCCAGGTGCACCGATCTCTGTGGATGCTCCTCCATGCTGGGCTCCACGATCCCCTAAATGATGCGGTTCGAAAACCGTTAGTCATAAAGACTAAGCCCTATCATCCCCTACCCCTTCCCCCATGGCTCCTAGGTACCGAGCGGGGAGAAAGAAAGGGGAGGACATATTTGTGGAGAATAAAAGTAAACAGGTGACAGTGGACTTAATCTAGCAAGTTGTATTCGGTGAGCAGTTAATATGAATGTTATAATAGGTCTAGCAATAAGAAAAGCAATTATATGAATTTAAACCTTCACTTATGCGAGAACACATAAGCAAAAGGGATCTTTTGCAAGGCTCCCATCGTATAGAGTGTCCCATACCACTCATACGTTGGGGTGTCGGTTATCAAACAACAATGGTTGTTATATATTGAAATTAACCTTTGATTTATAAACTTGCCCACACAAGCTTATAGACCAAGGGGTCGTTTTGCAGGTCCTAATGTATAAGCGTCCCATACCACTTATACATTAGGTGTCAGGGTTAAATGAATCGATTATGCCATGACATGCTAGTGGGTTTGATGAAACATGCAAGTGCAACTCACACACCCGACTCTGTGCACACAGACCTTTAGTTCCCCCTTTCGGAGCCGTTACCTCCCAGGATACCTCCGTAGTGGCAGACGGAAGCGGTGGGTTGGGCCTCGCCCACCTCAAAACCAGTAAAAGCACCACTGGTCTGACCTATCGTACGCCTCAACGCTTGGTGCACTAAGCGAACGCCTGCGTACTCTTGCCGGCTGGCGTACCGGACTTCTGTTGGCGAAATGCTAATCACCCCGCTGAGTCAACGATATCGGTGTCGGTGCAATCGAACTCCCCGATATCGAAAGACCCACCACCTTAACTTTTCCTATTTTATGCACATGCAAGTTTAATCGTAAACACACAAAAACCGAGCCGAAGCTCCCCGGACCAAAACGTCCATCTCCAAACCAACCGAGCCGAAGCTCCCCGGACCATCCCGTCCGTCTCTTAACCAACCGAGCCGAAGCTCCCCGGACCATCCCGTCCGTCTCTTAACCAACCAAGCCGAAGCTCTCATCAATCTTCCTGTGCCAACAGTGTTTGTGAAGAGTGCAACCCTAGTTACTAAGTTACTCTTGTTGGTTTGTTATTACAGTTTACGTTAGCCCAGAACTTCCCCCGGTATTCCCTGTGAAGGGCTCTCAAGGGGCACTAGGAACCAAGACGGCGGCATTACGGCCCGAAGTTCCCTTTCGCAAGGCACTTATTGTTATTGGTTGATCTCCCTTAACCCATTCCCTTCTCACATTACGATAGACTATCCTAGGGTGATTTTTAAACCTTCCACTCTTCGGGGAAGACGATCTTTCGTCGAACCCGAGCACCTCTTAACTCTAGCTATCACCACTACTCACTACTCTTTATATTTTCCTATTGTAATTCCCACCACAATTGTCCACCCAGACAAAATGTTTAACTCCAATGACTTCCTCAGATCGTGTCCTATTGCATTTCACAAATTGCTATATGCAGACCGACCTAGGCTACATGTCGGACCGGTTATGCAATGATCCATTACTCATCCAACTGCCCTAAATTATTTATCGAGGGTCTATCCTAACAAGATTTGCCTAAATCCAAAATATTGGAATTTTCCTAATAAATCCGAGAACTTATTTATTTATTCTTAAGTGTCTAATATCATCATTTGAACATGAGGTATAACATTCTAGTTGATTCCAGCTATCACAAAAATTGAGGTAAATAATAGTAGGCCTAAATATCAAGTTTCCAAAGTTTGATAGTTTTACAATGATTTTCAAGGGCCTAAACTTATTTAATCATTATTTCAGTTATTCCAAGCTTAATGAATAAGCTACCTTAATTTGTCCTCCAAATAATTCAAATAAAATACAGGGTGCTGGTTTTATCCTGAAAATAACTTTGACAAAATCCCATAATTTTCTTGCTGGTAATTAAATCATAATAAATCAAATACTAAATTACAACCTAACATGCTTTGTGAATGAAGTGCCATAACAGTAACTCTAAAAATTTCCGAATAATTCCCAGTGATATAAAAGGGCCTAAAAACCTTAAGTTCCAATTATGATAATTTTCCAGCGATTGTACAAGCCCTAATTTATTTTTATGCTCAAAAGCCCATATTGAAACATTGAGAATGAACCTCTAAAATTTCTCAACATAAAATTCTATAAAAATTCAGGGATCAATATTCTGCTAGTCAAGATCTAAATCCAGAATTTTAACTGAATATAATTAATTTAAAACTTCCAAATAATTGAAACAACAATCGGGCTAATAATCATTTAACACATGGAGTATAATATTTATTAATCATAAAATTCCAGAAAAATTACTATAAGTCTAAAACATCCTAAAACTCCCTCTTCCCGAGTTTCATAATTTTTGGATTAGATTTAGTGCTTAAAATAACTAAATTACATTTTTATCCTAAACCGAAATCTCAACCTTCGAGGTACCTAATTACCTCCAATTCCTTCACTATTTCAACCAGAGGGTTTTCATCATATCATCCCCCTCTCCTCCAAATTTCAAGGGCATACAAGAGCTTTTGCTCCTATGTCCTTCACAAACCTCAAACTACCACACACTGGGTTTGAGCCGATCTCTTAGAGTAAAATCCACCCTAATCCACACCATGTTACCCAAGAGGGTAGAGATAGACTTAACAAATCAGTGGCCACAACTTCAGCCTCTTTTGAGGAGATTTGTCCACTCCATTTCCAATTGTACTTTTCCCCAAAGTACCCCTCACCAAGACCTATCTAGGACTTGATACTTCCCTATTCAAAACTCGACCAATTGAGTTGAAATTTTGTACAGATCTTAACATTGATGCCAGGGACCACCACCCAAAATTTGGGGGAGTTTGGACTTAATTTCATCTCCTAATTAATTTTATAATGTTTATTAAAATTTTACAAAAACTTTAGGCAAAAGTTCTCCAAAAATTCTCATTTTTGGACAGCCTCTCGATATACATATTATAAACCTCCAGCCCAAATTTCAAGTCATTTGGACATGTTATGAACCGTGGGCAACCATTTCAATTTCTGGTTAGCCTAGGTCTTGATCCCACCAAAATGAGTGCTGTGGTCAAACCACTCACCCAACTTGAATAAAATCAATTTAATTAAAGTAGACCCAGAGGGCTACAACTTTTGTGACTGGTCATTTTTCCTAATTCGGCCTCTAAGTGCCTCGTTTTGCAGCCTCAAAATATATTCAAATAATCTAGTTTTCCATTATGTAATATATAATAATCTATGTATTATAATATTGATTCTACTGTTCATCTTCTTCATGAACCCGAAAACAGACAAAAAACCATTTTTCCTGTAAGCATTCCGTGATCCGTCGTTGGCAGTCCGGTCACTCCCCTGGCCAGCCACCACCACCACCACCTCCGTTGAGGCGATGGCTAGCGGTCGGCGGTGGTTTGGCCGCCGGAGGTGGCGGTTTCCGGCGAACTCAAAAATACCATTTACATGGTTTTCCCATGAAAACGAGAGACGGGTCCGGCTCCGTTGAGCGCGAACCTCCTTTCTAAGAATCCTAAGATCTACCCATGAAAGAGAAGGAACAGAGGAGGACCTTGTTCGCGGTTTGAAGGCGAGAAGAACGACGGGGTGCCATGGCGCGGTGGTGGCGTTGCTGAACTTCTCCTACAGCAAGAACAAAGGTCTGATCCGTTTGCTTGAGCGTGTAACCTTCCCCTCTGGTTCCAGGTGAGCTTTTATAAGTCAGAAAGTGGGAAGGTGAATGGGTAAAGCCTTTATGGCCATGAAGGTTCTCCCCTTAACGTTTCGGTTACAGTGAAGGGATAAGAAACGGTGGAAACTGAACAGGTGTGTCCAGCTGGCGGCTTCCTATTGGACCATATCTTCCTCATTTATTATATAATTACAGAAGGAAAACGGTCTGAAATTACTCCTGGTGTAACTTCCCACACCAGCATTTATTACCACGCGTGTTAGAATAATTTCGGGCCTGAACCGTCATTTCGGCCAATGTCACGGGCGTGACACATAGGTCACGGGCGTGACAGGCCCGAATAGCCAATTCTGGGTTCGACGATTGTCGAACTGAGATCGACGATCGTCGATGGATGGTCACGGGCGTGACACCTTGGTTCACGGGCATGACATGCTCGGGTGGTTAGTTATGGGTTGACGATCGTCGATTTGAGATCGACGGTCGTTGAATGGTGGTCACGCCCTGGGTCACGGGCGTGACACCCTTTGTCACGGGCGTGACAGGCCCGAACGACCATTTTTAGGTCGACGATCGTCAAATTGGGATCGACGGTCGTCGAAGGCTGGTCACGCCCTAGGTCACGGGCGTGACACTTAGGTCACGGGCGTGACAGGCCCGAGTTCAATTTCGACGATCGTTTTACGGGGATCGACGCTCGTCGAAGGAGTCACGCCCCTTGGTCATGGGCGTGACACCTTGGTCACGGGCATGACATGCCCAGGCTGCACGTTCGACGATCGTCTCACGGAGATCGACGATCGTCGAAGAAGTCACGCCCAGGTCACGGGCGTGACGGGTCGGTCACGGGCGTGACCAACCCGTGACCCGAAATCTCGGTCAATTTATTTCAATTTTCGGGCTTCCTCGGGTTCTGTCACGACCAACCGACTCCTAGGGGTCTAGCCGGAAATGGGATGTTACACATGCATAGCATAACATTTCATAAGCACAACGTGCCAAGCTAAAGACTGGCAGGATGACATATGTACACACATAAGTTTTTGAGTCAAAAATAATATAAAGACATGCATTCCCGATCTAGGCACAAGAGTTAGTATGGTGGTGGTTAACCATCCTAGGTTAGGCATAACATCGATTCTTGTAAAAATAAACTCCCAGAGCAAGTTTAGCAGCTTTAAGTTCATATTTATGTATGCATTGTCTGTACTTGTAGTTAGTTGTAGCGGTTATACTAGGATCTGGCTAATGTTGTTATGATTTTAGTATGGCGAGATGTACTTCGACTAGATCGACTCCCCTATCTGAGGGTGAGTCATCTGGAGCGCAAAACGATGCGGTGATCGAGATCCTGCGACAGAGTAACGTTTCCTTGAGCAGGAAGATGGTGGAGATACAGGCCCAGATCTAGTCTCTGGTGGCAGTTGTGGCAGGACAGACTCAGGGAGTGCAAGGCCCTGCAGGGGGGTTAGCTGTTCCTCCTCCTCCTACACCCCTGAGACCTTCAGTGATGGTGCCAGCAAAGATGGTATTTATCTCGCAGTTTCAGAGACTTAGCCCTCCTACTTATGATGGGAAGGCAAATTTCATGGTCATAGATGATTGGCTGATCTCCATGGAGTAGATGTTCTCGTACTCTGGTATTACAGATGATCAGAGAGTGATGATAGCCACCTATCAGCTTAAGGGTTTGGCTAAGAGTTGCTGGCTTAGAGAAAAGGAGAGCTTGGTGGCTGGTTGCTCTTGAGAAGTATTCAAGGAAATGCTGCTGAGGAAGTTCTTGCCTTCGGTCGAGCGTGACCGTATTATGAACAACTTCCTCCACCTGAAGCAAAGACAACTCACGGTCGGTGAGTATGAGATAGAGTTCAGCAAGTTGAGCCGGTTTGCTCCTGGGTTGGTGAGTGTTGAGGCTGATCGAGTCAAGCGGTTTCTTGGTGGCTTGAGGAGCGAGGTTTAGCAGTTGCCTAGTGCATATGGATCAGAGACTTATGCAGGGGTAGTGGAGGCTTCTCTGAAGGTAGAGGCAATTGAGACCGCAAAGAGCAGAGGCCAACAAATGAGAAAGGACAAGAGGAAGTCTGTTGAGGAGAAGAAACCCCAGGTACCCGGTGCTTCTTCGGGAAAGAAGAGCAAGGTGGTGTGTAACTTCTGTGGTCGGTTGGGCCACCCTATTGAGAGGTGTTTCAAGAAGGCATCAGCTCAGAAGAAGGAGCAAGTTCAAGCTATTCAGGGTGCTCCTCAGAGGGAAGTTTCCTGTTCCATTTGCAAGCGACCCGGGCATGATGCTGCCCAGTGCTGGTCCAAGGATAAAGTCTGCTATCAGTGTGGACAGAAGGGCCATATCAAGTCTAGGTGTCCTTAGGTCCAGCCTATTCTTCATGCAACTCCACTTCAGGCATTACCTTCGCCTCAACGTGTGGACAAGGTCAAGGGAAAGCTGAACGTGTTCTCTTCCGAGGAGGCTCAAGCTTTGAATCAGGTCATCTCAGGTTAGTTCTTTTTTTTCCAGCCTGAAAGTTTTATTTACTAGAATGGTTATAGTTTTGTTTTTGTAGTTTCTTAGTTGTATATACTCCTATAGGGAAATTTAAGGTGAAGAACCGCTGGACGCGTGTTCTGTTCGACTCCGGCGCTACCCACTCGTTTGTGGCTTGAGCCTTTGTGGAGCGGCATCAGTTGATTCTAGATCAAGTTCGTGATACCTTCGACATCAAGTTTTGAATCTGTGCTGTCAGATTTGGGCATTCTAGATTGCCCTGTTTTGTTGGGAGACTTTCTTGCGAAGGAAGACTTGAAGATGATTGATCTAGAGGATTTCGATGTTATTCTGGGCATGGACTGGCTCCTTAGGTATGATGCGGTTATTCAGTGCAAAGGGAAGCGCTTGGACTTCATCAAGGACAACGGTCAGCCCGGAAGCGTGTATGCTGATCCGTGCCAGGATTCTCCTGTTATTTCTGCGGTATGTGCTCAAAAGCTGTTTTATTCTGATTGTTTTTCTTGTTTAATCTCGGTGGTTAGGACTGCTGTTAGTGTACCGCGTTTGAAGGAGATTTCTTGTTGTTTGTGGTTTTGTTGATGTTTTTCCGGATGACCTTCCTGGTCTTCCTCTCGATCGGGATGTTGAGTTTGTGATTTATTTGGAACCGGGTACGCGTCCTATTGCTAAGGCGCCGTACCGAATGGCCCCTCGTGAGTTAGAGGAGTTGCGAGTCCAGTTGGATGAGTTGTTGGCAAAAGGATTTATCAGGCAGAGTTCGTCGCCTTGGGGTGCTCCTATTTTGTTTGTAAAGAAGAAAGATGGGTCGATGCGGCTTTACATCGACTACAGGGAGTTGAACAAAGTCACTATTAAGAACAGGTACCCTTTGCCGAGGACCGATGACTTATTTGATCAGTTGCGCGGAAGCATGGTGTTCTCCAAGATCAATCTTCGTTCTGTCTATCATCAGCTTAGGATCCGTGAGGCAGATATTCCACGGACTGCGTTTAGATTGAGGCATGGACATTTTGAGTTCTTGGTGATGTCATTTGGTTTGACCAACGCACCATCAGCTTTCATGGATATGATGAACCGGGTGTTCAAGGATTTTCTAGACAAGTTCATTGTGGTTTTTATCGATGATGTGTTGGTCTATTCTCGCAGCGCTAAGGAGCATGAGCAGCATTTGCGCTTGGTTCTATCGGAGTTGAGGAATCACAAGTTATTCGCCAAGCTGAGCAAGTGGGAATTTTGGTTGCCTCAGGTCTCGTTTCTGGGCCACGTGGTGAACAAGGATGGGATCTCGGTCGACCCGAAAAAGATCACAGCAGTGATTGATTGGAGCAGGCCGGGCACGCCCAAGGAGATCAGAAGCTTCCTAGGGTTGGCCGGCTACTACAGGAGGTTCGTGGAGGGTTTCTCTACCCTGGCTGCACCTTTGACCAGGCTGACTTAGAAGAACACGACTTTTGTTTGGAACGAGAAGTGCGAAGAAGCCTTCCTGGAGCTAAAGAACAGATTGTGCACTGCTCCCGTTCTGACCCTACCTACTGAGGGTGTGGAGTATGATGTGTACGTGGATGCTTCAAATGTTGGTCTGGGTTGCGTGTTGATGCAGGCTGGAAAAGTGATTGCGTATTGGTAAAGGCATTAAAGACTCATGAGAGAAATTATCCTACGCATGACCTTGAGTTTGCAGCGGTGATTTATGCGTTGAAGCTGTGGAGGCATCTACTTTATGGGGCTCAGTGCAAGATCTTCACTGATCATAAGAGCCTGAAGTATGTGTTCACGTAGAAGGAGTTGAATCTGCGCCAGCGACGGTGGCTAGAGTATGTGGCTGATTATGGTGTGGAGATCCAGTATCATCCAGGCAAGGCCAATGTGGTGGCCGACGCCCTGAGCCGGAAGACAGGAAAGATCTTTAATCTCTCCGCCGATCATTTAGTGGAAGAGTTATTCCTTATGGATATCTCAGTGGGATGCTGTGACATGCAGAGCAGTTTGGCAGTGGCAGAGCCATCTTGGATTTATCTTACTAGGTTGCACCAGAAGGATGATCCGGACTTTCTGCACTTATACCTCAGGACTGAGAGAGGGGAGTTGCCAGATTTTTCTATCGATGATGCGGGTACTTTGAAGTATCGCGACAGATTTTTCATCCCCGCTGTTGGAGACATACGGGATATGATATGCAGAGAGGCTCATGGATCCAGTGTTGCCTACCATCCAGGATCTACAAAGATGTATCGTGATTTGAAGCAAATTGCCTGGTGGTATGGGATGAAGAGTGATATAGCCCGATTTGTTGCTTAGTGCCACACTTGCAAGCGTGTGAAGGCCGATCACGGAAGGCCTGGTGGCAAGTTGACTCCGTTAGAGATCCCGACTTGGAAGTGGGAAAGTATTTCTATGGACTTCATTACGGGCTTACCGAAATCTCCAAGGGGATTTGATTCTGTTTGGGTTATAGTGGATAGACTGACGAAGTGTGCTCACTTCGTGCCGTATACGATTGATTATCCGATGAAGAAGATAGCAGAGCTGTACTTGAATGAGGTCATCAGATTGCACGGTGTGCCTGTTAGCATCATTTCTGATCGAGACTCCCGGTTTACTTCTCGCTTTTGGCAGAGTCTGTAGGAGGGTTTGGGTACTTCTTACCACCCACAGACCAATGGTTAGACAGAGCGGGTGAACCAGATTGTTGAGGATATGATCAGATGCTACATTCTAGACCATGGTGGAGCGTGGGATGAGCGATTGCGACTTATGGAGTTTGCATACAAAAACAGTTATCAGGAGAGCTTGCAAATGGCTCCGTTTGAAGCTTTGTATGGGAGGCGCTGCAGAACTCCCCTGTTTTGGGCTGAGGTAGGTGAGAGACCCTTGTTGGGTCCGGATGTGCTCGAGGAGATGGAAGTCACAGTGAAGCTTATTCGAGAAAAGCTTCATATAACTCAGGAGAGATATGAAAAGAACGCCAATCGGCGTAGGTCGGACTTGAAGTTTTCTGTAGGGTACCTTGTCTTTCTTAAGGTTTCCTTGATGGTTGGTGTTAAGAGGTTCAGTAAGAATCAGAAATTGGACCCGAGGTATGTGGGCCCGTTTAAGATTGTTGAACGGATTGACGGGTCAACATATAAGTTGGATTTGCCAGCAAATTTCCCAGGTGTTCATAATGTATTTCATGTAAGCCAATTACGGAAGTGTGTGCGTAGCAGTGGGCAAATCTTGGATGTGGTGCCCCAGTTAGAGCCTAATCTCTCTTTTGTTGAAGTGCCGGTCCGCATTTTGGATACTCAAGATCGGGTGCTGCGGAGGAAGTCCATCCTGATGGTCAAAGTTCTATGCAAGAATCAGGATTTGGAAAGCGCAACTTGGGAGTTTGAGTCGGCTATGAGGGAGGCTCACCCTTAACTGTTCCCCTGATTGGATTGGTATGTTTTCTTCTTGTAATATTTGGCTTGTTACTTTTCCTTCTATAGTAGAAGGGTCGTGCGTAAAGTTTCGAGACGAAACTTTCTTTTAGGGGGAGTGACTGTAACGCCCCCAAGTTTTCTGCGATTATTTAATTCTCGTTTGGCGTTACGTCGACGCATTTTCTTGGCTTGTGCCATCTGTGGAGTGTGGTATTTACTCCTTAAAACTGAGTGACCTATTTTGTAGCCTATTGACAAGATCTCCCTAGCAAGCCGAGTCGTTTTGGGTGACCCGGTGTCGCCTCTCGGGGGATGCTTGTGTTTTGGCTTCGGGTGGGTATAACTCGAGTTCTGTTCGTCGAAAGTTAATTTCGACTTCGCCGTTGCGTTCATAGCATGAGAATTTAGCTACGGTGCGAATTTCGTCGAATTCCGAGGATGTTCGGTTTTCGCGTCGTTTTGTATTTTATGAAAAATAATACTATTTAATAAATATTATATTAATTATTATTTTGGAAAGGTGCCGGTGCTTGGCGGTTATATTGTATTTCATTATATAATATTTAATTAATTAACTATTAAGGTTAATCGGGTACTATATATAGGATGAGAATAGGATTAAAAGATAAAACCGCTCCTGTTCACTTTCTTCCCCCGCCCGCCTGCGCCTGTTCGCGAAACGGAGAAACCGCCGGAACCGCTACCTTCGGACGCCGATTCCGGGAGTGTTAGTGGACGGAATTCGATTCCGAAAGCGGATTTGGTCTGCTCGCGCTTGGACCTTCACTCCTACGGTGAGTTTTTCTGGAATCGTAGCATTTCTAAAGGTTGCAAAATCTCGGTTTAACCATGTTTTCCGCCGAAAATGTCTAGTTTGCTCGGCTTAGTACCTTGCCGCCGGATCCATGAGGAGGAGGAGGAGCTGACCAAGTTTCTTCTGGAAATCGAGGCAAGTGGTGTTCTTGCCCTTGCCTAGTAGTGTTTTCATTCTCTCTTTGTTCTTGCGGTCGTAGAAAAGCTTGTCTAGATTTTTGCTATGTTAGTAAAGCCCTGTTAGCCCTAGGTTAGAAACCCAATTCTTTGCTTGAAATCGGGTATAAACTTCCTACTGTTAGCCTTCCTGTATGGTTTTTACCTAAAGCAGCCGGGGCACTATGTTTTCCTTTTACCGTTACAAACAAATCGTCTGGTTCTCGGGCTGAGAAATGAAGTAAAGGCTAGGGTTAATTTTTTCATGTGCCGTAGGTGTCGCCGGGTAGAAGTTAGAAGCTTTAACTCGAAAATTTTGCTAAGTCCTCATTATAACCTGAGCAATGTGATTAGCTGTTAGAATAATATTACTACAGTAATAAGCTTGCTGGTATCATGTTGGAGTAGAGTTAAGGCTCAGCGTTGAGTGTGGTGCACACACTCAGGGCCTGGGCTATTAGGCTCAGCGTTGAGTGTGGTGCACACACTCAACGCCTGGCTGTTCGGGTGTGGCGTTGCGTGTTGTGCACACACTCAAAGCCATAGCCTTATTGGTCTGTTCTATTGCGGCTAAGTATGGTGGCGTTTAGTGAGTTAGCCTCACTCAATGACATGGCTATCTAGGCATTGAGTGAGGCGGTCTCACTCAACGCCGCAGCCAATCCGCGCGGTTATGTCGGATGGCGTTGAGTGAGTGGGCCTCACTCAACGCAAAGGCCGTTTAGGCATTGAGTGAGGTGGACTCACTCAACGCCGCAGCCCATCTTTGCGGCTAAGTATTTTGGCGTTGAGTGAGTCGACCTCACTCAACGCAAAAACTGTTTTGGCATTGAGAGAGGTGGACTCACTCAACGCCATAGTTAGTTTTTGCGGCTATGTGCTAAGGCATTGAGTGAGTGAGCCTCACTTAACGCCGTAGCTATTTTGGCGTTGAGTGAGGTTAGCTCACTCAACGCCATAGCCAGTGTTGGAGAAGGCGTTGAGTGAGTGAACCTCACTCAACGCCTTTGCTGTTCTAGTGTTGAGTAAGGTTAACTCACTCAATGCCACCGTCTGTTTAGGCGTTGAGTGAGTGGGGCTCACTCAACGCCATGCCGTGTTGAGCCATCTCAACTCTTTTCACTTATCTTGATTTTCTCTCCCGAGTGAATTCCTTGATTTTTGAAGTTCCTTGTCAGCTATATTTTTTTCCAAAGGCCGAATCGTGGGTTGTGGTTAGTAGTGGTGGTTTGAAGCTCTTAATAGGGGTGGTGTTGTGTAATTTAGCCGTGGACACCCTTTTCTTTTATCTTGCTCTAGGTACGGGCTGGACAAGGGGGTGGGAGGTCCCTAGTGATTTCACATGTAGACCCTTGAGCTTTGTTTCTTGGATATGGTGGTTGGTGGACTGAGTTGCCTCCAACCCGGATCCGCGTTGTTTTTGCTACTGCCATCTCTCACAACTTAGGACGTTAGACGTTTCTTTCTTTGTAAACTGCAAAGTTTTGGGCACATGGTAGCCTAGTAAACTCTGCAGGATTTTTGGGCAGGGTTGTTGCTGTTTCCTCGCACATAGTGTTTTTCCTTTTTGTCCTGCCTTGGACAGTGGTGATTGTTACGGTTTACTTACTCTTCTTGCTTATCATTTAAATTAACATTTCTGTTCAGCCTATTTGTTTTTTTTGCTTGCTGAGGTATTCTTTTATTCTTTGAATGCCTCAGGTTCTGGTTAGTAGCCGATTAGGCGGCTAGTTGTGCTGTGCTGTTACTGGTGGTCTCTCGTACTGTGGAGATCAGTTCCTTGGTCTTGTGAGGTAGTTTTGTGCTTCTTTCTTACAGACATACATACTTGCCAGTGGGTTCGTGTCAGTATGTTGGCGCCCACTAGTAGTTTTACCTTGATACTAAATATGTTATCTTTTTGCTGCTACCTTTCTGGAGATTAGTCTACTTGCTCTTGGGATGTTTTATGCTAGGTTGCTAGTTACTTTAAAAACCTAACAAACACTATTATGCATATATATCTCATGATCAACATGTTTTATAAAACTCAAGCACTATTTTCCAAATAACGTAAAAAGATCGTTTTCCTATATATAGTATAAATTAAATGTAGGATCCTGCATAGTATAAGATGTCCTCTAGGGACACTTATGCACTCTTTTAGGATGTCAAACTTGAATAAAGTATTTTCCGTTGCGTATAAGTATAGTTTTTAAACTGTGGGCCAGTTGATCCACTGAGCCAAGGGATACGGCCTTTAAAAATATAACTGTTTATTTCTAATCATATGTAACACCCCAGAAATCTCAAAAAGGTCAAATTGAGGTTCAGGCTGGCTGACACGGCCTGGGACACGGGCGTGTCCTAGGGCGTGTTTAGGTTACACGGCCTGGGACACGGGCGTGTCCCAGGGCGTGTTCTTCTTTGTCGACGATCGTTGAGCCGAAGATCGTTGAGTGTCGACACAGCCTGGGAAACGGGCGTGTCCTAGGGCGTGTCCTGCTCGGATGGCGTTGAGTGGTGCTGAGTGAAGTGGCGTTGAGTGGTGATACGGCCGGGGGACACGGGCGTGTCCCAGGGCATGTCATGCCAAAATTATTAGCCAGAATGTCACGTGAAGGACACGGCTTGGAGGCCCAGCCGTTGTAACGCCCCGTTTTTTGTTCAGCGATTATTTTTATTCTCGGTTGGCGTTACGATGGCGCGTTTCCGTGGCTTGTGCCATGTGTGGAGTATGGTTTAGCTCCTTAGAACTGAGTGCCCTGTTTGGTAGCCTGTTGGCAAGATCTCCCTAGCAAACCGAGTCGTTTTGGTGACCGGTGAGGCCTCTCGGGGGGATGTTTGTGTTTGGCTTCGTTTGGGTGTAACTCGGGTTCTATTCGTCGAAAGTTAATTTCGACTTCGCCGTTGTGTTCGTAGCGTGGGTATTTAGCTACGGTGCGAATTTCGTCGAATTCCGAGGTAGTTCGGTTTTCGCGTCGATTTAGTGCTTTGGGTAATTTTGTAATTAATTATATAATTATATAATTATATATATATATATATATTTATTAGAATGAAAGCCATCATCTTCTTCACGATAGAAACCGCCGGCCCCTTGTACGAGAGAAACGAGTAACCGCCGAGCCTTCCCTTCGGACGCCGATTCCCGGAGCGTTTGTGGACGGAATTCGATTCCGAGAGTGGATACGGATTGCTCTCGTCGAGACCTTCATTCCTGCGGTAAGAAATTCGATTTTCGTGGAGTTTTGGAAGGATTGGAATTTTCAGTTTTGGAAGTTTTCCGCCATTAATGGCCGAGTCTTTGTTCTAGGTGTTGCGGCCATTTTGATCCGTGCGAAGAGGAGGAAAGCAGTCCAAAGCTTCGCTGAGATTTGAGGCAAGTGGTATTCTTGCCCTTGCCAAGTGTTTTCTTTGAATTTATTTGCTGAAATTGAAATCCCGGTTAGCCCAGGTTAGAGGCCTTGTTATTCTCATTTTCTTGCTAACTATAGGGCTTAGTTCTTCCTAATGAAACCCCCCCTATGTTGTGATGTTTGGAATCCAAATTGTCGGCGTGGAGCCGTTGTTTTCCTTTATTTTTTTGAATGTTGCTCTGGTTCGGGTATATCCGAGAGGGAAAGTTAGGAGGGGGGGGGGGGGGGGTGTGGTTGCCATTTTCCTTCGTTAAGATATTATTCGAATGGTTAGGCATAGTTTGAATGGTAGTAGCGTGCGGCGTTGAGAGTTGTCTACTGCTACTGCAGTGGCGTGAGTCGTGTGCGCGTTCCGGTGTCGTTCGGGAAATTCCAAACGGTGCAGGTTGACCGCGCACGGTCATCAACCTTTAGGGCGCTCGACCACTGGTCGTGTGCCTCTGTTCGTGCGCGTATAAACTTCAGTTTCCAAAGTTCTGTCTCGGGCAATCGCACGAGCGCTGACATCAGTGCGCACGACCACTGATCGTGCGACACTGATCGTGCGCAGTTGCTAGGTTTTCTGTCAGGTTTTCCAGGTTCGTTTCGCACGATCATCAGCCGATGATTGCGCACGACCACTGATCGTGCGACACTGATCGTGCGCGTTGTATATTTTCTTTTGATAGGCGAATTTAGATAGTTTCGAGTGCGGGAGTTTAGATACTCAAGTGGCAAGCAACTACTCGAGTTCTGGATCTTCTGCCTTGGTCGTTCGACTGTCGTCGAGCTCCGCATTCTTTAGTGGGCTTGTGGGTAGTGGTATAATTTTGGCGGTGAGTGAGGCTAGCTCACTCAACGCCAAAGTTTAGGTAGGCGCTGAGTGCGTTTCACTCAACGCCTAGTCGTGTTGGTTTATTTCAACACTCTTCCTTTACCTTGTATTTCGTTTCCGAGTGGATTTTCCAGTTGTATTTCTGGGTTTTCCTTGTCGGCCGTTTTCTTTATTTTTTCCTAAAGGCCGAATCGTGGGTCGTGAATAGTAGTGGTGGTTGTAGCTCTTTATGGGGGTGGAGTTGTGTGATATAGCCAAGGCCACCCATGGATTTCTTGCTCCAGGTACAGGCTGGGCATGTCGGGTGGAAGGTCCCTTGTGTTTTCACGTGTTGACCCTCGAGCTTTTGACTTGGACATGGTGGATTGGGGGACTGCGTTTGCCTTCGATCCGGTTCCTCGTTGTTGTTTTTGCTACTATCACTTCCCGCAGATTAGGGTGTTAGAAGTTTCTTCTTTGGTAGTTTGCAGCATTCTGGCTCTTGGTAGCCTAGTAGGCCCTGCAGGATGTGGTTCCTGGGCTGGATCGTTGCTGTTTCTTTGCACGTTGTGCATTTCTTGTGGTCCTGTTTGGACAGTTGTGACTCTTTCTACTGCATGTTTTCTGTTATTTTGTCCTTTGGTTGACTCTTTCATGCAGTTTTACCTTGATTTTTGCTTGCTGAGGTATTCTGTTTTCTTTTGGAATACCCCAGGTTCTGAGCTGTAGCCAGTCTGGTGGCTAGTTGGAGGTGTTGTTGTTGGTGGACTTCCGGACCTTTGGAGTTCTGTTTACCTTGTTTGTGAGGTTGTTTTCAGTACTTTCTTACAGACATATATGTGTGCTGGTGGGTTCGTGTCAGGTTGTTGGCGCCCACTAGTAGTTTTTACCTTGTACTAGATATATACTATTGCTGCTACCATTTATTTTCTGGAGATAGTCTACTTGCTTTGAGAAGGTTCTATGCTAGGTTGCTAGTTATTTTTAAACTATAATTACTATTATAAATGAAGCTCATGATCAGCATGTTTTGTAAACTTAATCACTACTTTTCAAATCACGTACGAAAACCGTTTTCTTATATATATTATATAAACTAAGTGTAGTGTCTTGCATAGTATGAGTGGTTCTCTTGGGACCCTTATGCGCTCTTTAGGGTGTAAAACCTAATCAAAGTATTTTTCCGCAGCGTTTAAATATAGTTTTCTTTTGTGGACTAGATGATCCACTGAGCCGAGGGATACGGACTCTAAACATAACTGATTTTTCTATTCATTAAGCACATGATTTCCTTGCATAAAGATTGTAGTTGGATTTGCCTGAGCGTCAGCAGTTATCCCCTGCTTGACGTGGCATCATGACGCGTGTTTTCTCTTACTCTGATAATTCTTAATTCGGAGAAAATGCGGGTTGTGACAGTTGGTATCAGAGGGAGGTTGCTTGACAAGTTAGTTGGGCAACCTTCCTTGGATGCTTTTAGTAGTTCAGCATCATGTCATTCACACACCGATATGTCATCAGCACGTCTTGGCAAAAGCACGAACACTACACTCATAGCATAACATGAAGTATACGGGGCATATTATGTAGAATGGGATGCATAATATGTGTTCGTATATGGATCCACCATAGGGGCTACATGTGAGGGTTATGTAGTATGGGATGCATAACCTCACCACATGACTGCGACTAGCACGTTTCTTTTTCGTTGCATGGAAATGTTATGTAGTATGGGATGCATAACATTTTCATGTGTACGCCGCTCATATCATGCATTAGGGCCTTTTTAGAATGCATAACACAATCATGCATATCATAACATTGCATAGGCACAACGCGCCGAGCTAAAGATTTGCAGGATGACATATGTACACACATAAGTTTTCAAACTAACATAAGTTCATGCATCCGATCTAGGCACAAGAGTTAGTAAGGTGGTGGTTAACCATCCTAGGATAGGGCATATCATCTAATTATTGTGAAGAAGATAAACTCTCAGAGCAAGTTTAGTAGCTTTAAGTCTATATCTACATATGTATTGTCTGTACTGGTAGTCGGTTCTAGTCGTGGGATTTGGGTCTGATTTGCGTTGTAATGATTTTTAGGATGGCTAGGCGTCCTGCGACTCGATCGACTCCCCTGTCTGAGGGTGAATCTTCTGGAGCTCAGAACGATGCGGTGATCGAGGGTCTGCGTCAGAGTAGCGAAGCTATGGGTAGGCAGTTGGAGGAGGTGCAAGCCCAGATTCAGTCTTTGGTGGCAGTTGTGGCAGGGCAGGCTCAGGGTGCGCAAGTTCCTGCAGGGGGGTTAGCTGTTCCTCCTCCTCCTGCACCCTTGAGGCCTCTAGTGGTGGTGCCAGCAGAGATGGCCTTCATCTCGCAGTTTCAGAGGCTGAGCCCTCCCACTTATGATGGGAAGGCAGACTTCATGGTGATAGACGACTGGCTGATCTCCATGGAGGAGATGTTCTCGTACTCAGGGATTTCAGATGATCAGAGGGTGATGATAGCCGCCTATCAGCTTAAAGGTTTGGCTAAGAGTTGGTGGTTGAGAGAGAAGGAGAGCCTAGTAGCCGGATGCTCTTGGGAAGTGTTCAAGGAGATGCTGTTGAGGAAGTTCTTACCCTCGGTCGAGCGTGACCGCCTCATGAATGATTTCCTCTATCTGAAGCAAAGGCAGCTCACGGTGGGTGAGTATGAGATAGAGTTTAGTAAGTTGAGCCATTTTGCCCCTGGATTGGTCAGCGTTGAGGCTGATCGAGTTAAGCGATTCCTCGGTGGTTTGAGGAGTGAGGTGCAGCAGTTGGCCAGTGCTTATGGGACAGTGACTTATGCTGGAGTTGTAGAGGCTGCTCTTAAGGTTGAGGCCATTGAGACGGCGAAGAGCAGAGGCCAGCAGTTGAGGAAGGATAAGAGGAAGTTGGTAGAGGAGAAGAAACCCCTAGTACCCGATGCTGTTCCGGGAAAGAGGAGCAGGGTGGTGTGCAGTTTTTGTGGCCGGTCAGGCCATCCTGTTGAGAGGTGTTTCAAGAAGGCGGCAGCTCAGAAGAAGGAGCAGGTTCAAGCTATTCAGGGTGCTCCTGGGAGAGATGTCTCCTGTTCAGTTTGCAAGCGATCCGGGCATGATGCAGCCCAGTGTTGGTCCAGGGATAGAGTCTGCTATCAGTGTGGGCAGAAGGGTCACGTTAAGTCGAGGTGTCCTCAGGTCCAGTCAGCTCTTCCTGCAGTTCCATTGCAGGCTTTACCTCCACCTCAGCGTGTGGACAAGGGAAAAGGGAAGCTGAACGTGATTTCTTCCGAGGAGGCTCAGACTTCGGCCCAGGTGATCTCAGGTTAGTGGTTTGTTGTTTTCTTTCTAGCCTGGTAGTTTAGTTGCTAGTTTATTTGCGGTACTGTTGTGCTAGTTCCTTAGCTTTTTGCGTTCCTATAGGGAAATTTAAGGTGAAGAACCGCTGGGCGCGTGTTCTGTTTGACTCCGGCGCTACCCACTCGTTCGTGGCTAGAGCCTTTGTGGAGCGTCATCGGTTGTCTCTAGATCGTGTTCGGGATTCCTTCTGTGTCAAGTTTCCCTCTGGTGAATCTGTGTTGTCAGATTTGGGTATTTTGGATTGCCCGGTTTTGTTGGGGGATTTTCTTGCGCAGGCGGATCTGAAGATGATTGATCTAGAGGACTTCGATGTCATTTTGGGCATGGACTGGCTCTCTCGGTATGATGCGGTCATTCAGTGCAAAGGAAAGCGCTTGGACTTCATCAGGGACGACGGTCAGCCCGGCAGCGTGTATGCTGATCCGTGTCGGGATTCTCCTGTTCTCTCTGCGGTATGTGTTCAGAGATTGTTTCTTTCTGATTGTTGTGTTTGTTTAGTCTCGGCGGTTGGAACCGTTGATAGCGTGCCACGCTTGGAGGAGATTCCTATTGTTCGTGGTTTCGCCGATGTTTTTCCTGATGATCTTCCTGGTATCCCTCCTGAGCGGGATGTGGAGTTTGTTATTGATTTGGAGCCGGGTACGCGTCCTATTGCCAAGGCGCCGTACCGGATGGCCCCTCGTGAGTTAGAGGAGTTGCGAATTCAGTTAGATGAGTTGTTGGCTAAAGGTTTTATCAGGCAGAGTTCGTCGCCTTGGGGTGCTCCTGTTTTGTTCGTAAAGAAGAAAGATGGGTCGATGCGGCTTTGCATCGACTATAGAGAGTTGAACAAGGTCACTATCAAGAACAGGTACCCTCTGCCGAGGATCGATGATTTATTTGACCAGTTGCGTGGTAGCACGGTGTTCTTCAAGATCGATCTTTGTTCGGGCTATCATCAGCTCAGGATCCGTGAGGCAGATATTCCACGGACTGCGTTTAGGTCGAGGCATGCGCACTTTGAGTTTTTAGTGATGTCGTTTGGTCTGACCAACGCACCATCAGCCTTCATGGATATGATGAACAGGGTGTTCAAGGATTTCCTAGACAAGTTCGTTGTGGTCTTCATTGATGACGTGTTGGTTTATTCTCGCAGTGCTGAGGAGCACGAGCAGCATTTGCGTTTGGTCCTATCAGAGTTGAGGAGCCACAAGTTATTCGCCAAGTTTAGCAAGTGCGAATTTTGGTTGCCTCAGGTTTCTTTTCTAGGCCACGTGGTGAACAAGGATGGGATCTCGGTTGACCCAGAAAAGATTGTAGCAGTGACGGATTGGAGTAGGCCGAATACTCCTAAGGAGATCAGAAGTTTCTTAGGGTTGGCTGGCTATTACAGGAGATTCGTGGAGGGTTTCTCTTCTCTAGCCGCACCGTTGACCAAGCTGACTCAGAAGAATGTGGCATTTGTTTGGAGCAAGAAGTGCGAAGAAGCTTTTCGGGAGTTAAAGAGGAGATTGTGTACTGCTCCCGTTCTGACCCTTCCTACTGAGGGCGTGGATTATGATGTGTATGTGGATGCTTCGCATATAGGACTGGGATGCGTATTAATGCAGGATGGAAAAGTAATTGCTTATGGGTCAAGGCAGTTGAAAACTCATGAGCGGAATTATCCTACGCATGACCTTGAGTTTGCAGCGGTTATCTACGCGTTGAAGTTGTGGAGGCACTTACTTTATGGGGCTCAGTGCAAGATTTTTACTGACCATAAGAGCCTGAAGTACGTGTTCACGCAGAAGGAGTTGAATCTGCGTCAGCGGCGGTGGCTTGAGTATGTGGCAGATTATGATGTGGAAATCCAGTATCATCCGGGCAAGGCCAATGTGGTGGCCGACGCCCTGAGCCGAAAGACGGGAAAGATCTTTAACCTCTCCGCCGATCGATTAATTGAGGAGTTCCTCCTTATGGATATTTCAGTGGGATGCTGTAGTTTGCAGAGTAGCTTATCAGTGGAAGAGCCGTCCTGGATTTCTTTGACTAGACTACATCAGAAGGACGATCCGGATCTGTTGCACCTTTTTACCAGGACAGAGAAGGGAGAGTTGCCAGATTTTTCTATTGATGATGCGGGTACTTTGAAGTACCGCGGCAGGTTTTGCGTTCCCGCTGTTGGGGACATTAAGAGTATGATTTGCAGTGAGGCTCATGGTTCCAGCGTTGCCTACCATCCAGGATCTACGAAGATGTACCGTGACTTAAGGCAAATTGCTTGGTGGAATGGTATGAAAGGAGATATAGCCCGATATGTTGCTAAGTGTCACACTTGCAAGCGTGTGAAGGCCGATCATGGAAGGTCCGGTGGTAAGTTGACTCCGCTAGATATCCCGACTTGGAAGTGGGAGAGTATATCAATGGACTTCATTACGGGTTTGCCAAAATCCCCGAGAGGATTTGATTCTGTTTGGGTTATAGTGGATAGATTGACGAAGTGTGCTCACTTCGTGCCTTATAAGATTGATTACCCGATGAAGAAGATAGCGGAGTTGTACTTGAATGAAGTCATCCGACTCCACGGTGTGCCGGTTAGCATCATTTCTGATCGAGACTCCCGGTTTACTTCTCGTTTTTGGCAGAGTCTGCAGGAGGGTTTGGGTACGGATCTGAGGTATTCTACTGCGTACCACCCTCAGACCAATGGGCAGACGGAGCGGGTCAATCAGATTGTTGAGGATATGATCCGGTGCTATATTTTAGACCACGGTGGAGCGTGGGATGAGCGTCTGCGACTCATGGAATTTGCTTATAATAACAGTTATCAGGAAAGCTTGCAGATGGCTCCGTTTGAAGCTTTGTATGGGAGGCGCTGTAGGACTCCGTTGTTTTGGGCTGAGGCTGGTGAGAAGCCTTTGTTGGGTCCTGATGCTCTGGAAGAGATGGAAGTCGCCGTGAAGCTTATTCGTGAGAAGCTTCGTTTAGCCCAGGAGAGGTATGAAAAGAACGCCAATCGACGTAGGTCTGCCTTGGAGTTTTTTGTAGGGGATCATGTATACCTCAAGGTTTCTCCAATGGTTGGTGTAAAGAGATTTGGTAAAAACCGGAAATTGGACCCAAGGTATGTGGGCCCGTTTGAGGTTTTGGTGCGGATTGGTGTGTCTGCTTATAGACTGGATTTGCCGGCGAACTTCCCTGGTGTTCATAATGTTTTTCACGTTAGCCAATTGCGGAAGTGTGTGCGCAGTAGTGGGCAACTCTTGGATGTTGTGCCCCAGTTAGAGCCCAACCTCTCTTTCGTTGAGGTGCCAGTTCGTATTTTGGATACTCAGGAGCGTGTGCTGCGAAAGAAGTCCATACCGATGGTGAAAATTCTATGGAAGAATCAGGATTTGGAGAGCGCGACTTGGGAGCTAGAGTCGGCCATGAGAAGGGCGTACCCTCACCTGTTTCTCTGATTTGATCGGTATGTTTCCCTTTGTAACTTCTGTTTGTTACTTGTCCTTCTTTTGTAGGAGGGTTGTGCATAAAGTTTCGGGACGAAACTTTCTTTTAGGGGGAGTGACTGTAACGCCCCGTTTTTTGTTCAGCGATTATTTTTATTCTCGGTTGGCGTTACGATGACACGTTTCCATGGCTTGTGCCATGTGTGGAGTATGGTTTAGCTCCTTAGAACTGAGTGCCCTATTTGGTAGCCTGTTGGCAAGATCTCCCTAGCAAACCGAGTCGTTTTGGTGACCGGTGAGGCCTCTCGGGGGGATGTTTGTGTTTGGCTTCGTTTGGGTGTAACTCGGGTTCTATTCGTCGAAAGTTAATTTCGACTTCGCCGTTGTGTTCGTAGCGTGGGTATTTAGCTACGGTGCGAATTTCGTCGAATTCCGAGGTAGTTCAGTTTTCGCGTCGATTTAGTGCTTTAGGTAATTTTGTAATTAATTATATAATTATATAATTATATATATATATATTTGTTAGAATGAAAGCCATCATCTTCTTCACGATAGAAACCGCCGGCCCCTTGTACGAGAGAAACGAGTAACCGCCGAGCCTTCCCTTCGGACGCCGATTCCCGGAGCGTTTGTGGACGGAATTCGATTCCGAGAGTGGATACGGATTGCTCTCGTCGAGACCTTCATTCCTGCGGTAAGAAATTCGATTTTCGTGGAGTTTTGGAAGAATTGGAATTTTCAGTTTTGGAAGTTTTCCGCCATTAATGACCGAGTCTTTGTTCTAGGTGTTGCGGCCATTTTGATCCGTGCGAAGAGGAGGAAAGCAGTCCAAAGCTTCGCTGAGATTTGAGGCAAGTGGTATTCTTGCCCTTGCCAAGTGTTTTCTTTGAATTTATTTGCTGAAATTGAAATCCCGGTTAGCCCAGGTTAGAGGCCTTGTTGTTCTCATTTTCTTGCTAACTATAGGGCTTAGTTCTTCCTAATGAAACCCCCCCTATATTGTGATGTTTGGAATCCAAATTGTCGGCGTGGAGCCGTTGTTTTCCTTTATTTTTTTGAATGTTGCTCTGGTTCGGGTATAGCCGAGAGGGAAAGTTAGGAGGGGGGGGGGTGTGGTTGCCATTTTCCTTCGTTAAGATATTATTCGAATGGTTAGGCATAGTTTGAATGGTAGTAGCGTGCGGCGTTGAGAGTTGTCTACTGCTACTGCAGTGGCGTGAGTCGTGTGCGCGTTCCGGTGTCGTTCGGGAAATTCCAAACGGTGCAGGTTGACCGCGCACGGTCATCAACCTTTAGGGCGCACGACCACTGGTCGTGTGCCTCTGTTCGTGCGCGTATAAACTTCAGTTTCCAAAGTTCTGTCTCGGGCAATCGCACGAGCACTGACATCAGTGCGCACGACCACTGATCGTGCGACACTGATCGTGCGCAGTTGCTAGGTTTTCTGTCAGGTTTTCCAGGTTCGTTTCGCACGATCATCAGCCGATGAGTGCGCACGACCACTGATCGTGCGACACTGATCGTGCGCGTTGTATATTTTCTTTTGATAGGCGAATTTAGATGGTTTCGAGTGCGGGAGTTTATATACTCAAGTGGCAAGCAACTACTCGAGTTCTGGATCTTCTGCCTTGGTCGTTCGACTGTCGTCGAGCTCCGCATTCTTTAGTGGGCTTGTGGGTAGTGGTATAATTTTGGCGGTGAGTGAGGCTAGCTCACTCAACGCCAAAGTTTAGGTAGGCACTGAGTGCGTTTCACTCAATGCCTAGTCGTGTTGGTTTATTTCAACACTCTTCCTTTACCTTGTATTTCGTTTCCGAGTGGATTTTCCAGTTGTATTTCTGGGTTTTCCTTGTCGGCCGTTTTCTTTATTTTTTCCTAAAGGCCGAATCGTGGGTCGTGAATAGTAGTGGTGGTTGTAGCTCTTTATGGGGGTGGAGTTGTGTGATATAGCCAAGGCCACCCATGGATTTCTTGCTCCAGGTACGGGCTGGGCATGTCGGGTGGAAGGTCCCTTGTGTTTTCACGTGTTGACCCTCGAGCTTTTGACTTGGACATGGTGGATTGGGGGACTGCGTTTGCCTTCGATCCGGTTCCTCGTTGTTGTTTTTGCTACTATCACTTCCCGCAGATTAGGGTGTTAGAAGTTTCTTCTTTGGTAGTTTGCAGCATTCTGGCTCTTGGTAGCCTAGTAGGCCCTGCAGGATGTGGTTCCTGGGCTGGATCGTTGCTGTTTCTTTGCACGTTGTGCATTTCTTGTGGTCCTGTTTGGACAGTTGTGACTCTTTCTACTGCATGTTTTCTGTTATTTTGTCCTTTGGTTGACTCTTTCATGCAGTTTTACCTTGATTTTTGCTTGCTGAGGTATTCTGTTTTCTTTTGGAATACCCCAGGTTCTGAGCTGTAGCCAGTCTGGTGGCTAGTTGGAGGTGTTGTTGTTGGTGGACTTCCGGACCTTTGGAGTTCTGTTTACCTTGTTTGTGAGGTTGTTTTCAGTACTTTCTTACAGACATATATGTGTGCTGGTGGGTTCGTGTCAGGTTGTTGGCGCCCACTAGTAGTTTTTACCTTGTACTAGATATATACTATTGCTGCTACCATTTATTTTCTGGAGATAGTCTACTTGCTCTGAGAAGGTTTTATGCTAGGTTGCTAGTTATTTTTAAACTATAATTACTATTATAAATGAAGCTCATGATCAGCATGTTTTGTAAACTTAATCACTACTTTTCAAATCACGTACGAAAACCGTTTTCTTATATATATTATATAAACTAAGTGTAGTGTCTTGCATAGTATGAGTGGTTCTCTTGGGACCCTTATGCGCTCTTTAGGGTGTAAAACCTAATCAAAGTATTTTTCCGCAGCGTTTAAATATAGTTTTCTTTTGTGGACTAGATGATCCACTGAGCCGAGGGATACGGACTCTAAACATAACTGATTTTTCTATTCATTAAGCACATGATTTCCTTGCATAAAGATTGTAGTTGGATTTGCCTGAGCGTCAGCAGTTATCCCCTGCTTGACGTGGCATCATGACGCGTGTTTTCTCTTACTCTGATAATTCTTAATTCGGAGAAAATGCGGGTTGTGACAGCCGTGTCGATCGTGACACTGGCGTGTCAAAATGTTACACGGGCGTGTCCAGTGCCCGTATGGTTCTCGGGAAAATAACGATTTCCGTCTCGATGGGGGAACACGCCACTTGACACGGGCTTGTCAGGTGCCAACACGGGCGTGTCCCGGGCGTGTCGACACCTGTGTTCTGGTTTGGCTTAAGTCGGTTGTTGGACGCTTCAGGAACACGGCCTGTGACACGGGCGTGTCACTACCCGTGTTCGGCCCAGAAAATCAATTTCAGGGCTGATCAGAGCCGTTCATTTTCTTTGACCAAGATCCAATAGTTTGGGCTCTTCCCTGGGTTGATAAGTCCGGGAGTGAAGAGGAGAAAGCTCATTTGAGTTTCATCTTTCTCTTTCTAAAGCTAAGAGAGAGGGGAGAGCAAGGTGAGGAAGAAGAAGGGGAATCCGGCTGCCAGTGGTGCTACGGTGGTCCAAATCATGAGCCGAGTTCGGATTTGCGAAGGCAAGGCTGTTGCAAAGACTTTCATCCGATTGCTTTCTCTCCATGGCTCCAAAGCGAATTCCTAGGGTAACGATTTCCTTCTTGGACATGTGAAGTCCTTCTTTGCTGCATTTGCATAGGGAAAGCCCTTACCCCCGAGTGTGCGGTGGGTTGTGGCGTCCCTTGGGGTAGATATGTGAAGTCCCCCTTGTTAGAATCCGGAATCGGAGTACGGACCTAGACATGCTGTGTGAAGCCCATTTGGACGTGTTGGTCTGGATTGGTGATGCTTTGTTTGCATTTCGGAGGAGCCTCCGAGTATTTGATTGTTTGTGTGCAATCTGTGGTGGATACCTGTCGCTTGGTGCAGCAGGAAGTACTGGAGGAAGTCCAGGAAATTGTGAGAGGTGGGTTCAACTCTTGTGGCAGACGGGCAAGGTGAAACTATACCCGCGTCAGTCAAGGCTTGAGTCTGACGATTTGAGCAACGGGATAGGTGGATCTGTACCCGCGTTATGGTTGTCTAACCTTGGGTGCTTAAGGCCCTATTAGGATCACATAGCGAGAGTCGACGGCTTGCATGCCGATCAAGACTAGAATGCTCATTGGTGGGATCCGGTGTTTCCGGTACACCCGAATGTGCCCTGAGTGCACGGAGCGTCGTGCCGTCGTGCCGGCGTTTGTGAAATGTATTGACTGTGCGGTCATGCACGTCTTGCGTGGTGTGCTATACATACTGTTGGAAAAATGCTATGCAGGGATGGAATGTCGCTGCCCTGTGCCAGGGGCAGGGTCATTATAATTGGTCAGCTGAATGCTGACCATTACCCTGTTTGCCACCGCTTGGTGGATTGGTTCTTGCAGGTGCATGAGGTGCTGGTCCGAGCGGGACTTAGCGGGTTGAAGCCCAAGCTGCATTGCTGCCCTCAAAGGCTTTGTTTTGTTTCTTCTTGTTCATGTGTGGCCGGCCTGCGTGCCGATGTCTGTAAACCACACCTTTGTTAAGAGAAATTTGTAAGGCCTTAAGGCCAAATACTTTGGTTGTATACATTCCTATGTTATAGTGGAAAGTTCGTGTTTTGCTTGAGTTCAAGGTTTGATCCGTGAAGCTTTCGCTAGAATGCTCTGTGTTAGGATGTGTTGGTTTTGATATGATTTAGTAGCATCTCCTCCTGTTTGTGGAATATGGTGTGGGGCCCCGGCCGGACCCTGTATTATATTCTTCTTGACGGGTAGAGGTGTTACAATTTGGTATCAGCTTGTTGGTCGATCTCTTCCGAATTCGCGGACGAATTCTTTTGAGGGGTGGCGAGCACGTGTTAGTGCTGTCATTATAACACGTAACTTGAACTCAAGAATGTCCACTTAGGAATGCAGATACACTTGTTTGTTGAACTTGTGTATTCTTTTTGTATGTTTGCCGTTTTACTTGGTCGCTAAATTGTGTGTTTTACACATATAGGTGACTAGAAGTGTTGCGGGTCAATCCGAACCTCAACATTCTGTACAAAGTGTGGCACCAGCTGAGGTGCCCACACCTCCTCCATCCGCTGAAACGGTACGTTTCATCACGGAAATGGTACTTGCTGTGATGAATGCTCAGCAGGCTGGGCAGGTACGTCCTGTAGTGGTGCCAACGCATGCTGGGATACGACAAGAACCGGCAGAAGCGGTAGTTGATCCGCGGGTAGCAGATCAACAATTAAAGCAATTCCTGAGCTTCAATCCTCCGCAATTTACTGGGGCTGGTTCGCCGGCCCAAGCAGAGGATTGGCTTGCAAGGATCAAGAGGATTATTAGAGCGATCAAGGTTGAAGAGGGACAGAAGGTTATGTTGGCCACTTTCCTAATAGAAGGAGAGTCTCATTTATGGTGGGATGAGATTGAACTGCATCACTTGGCCGGTATGCAACTTGCAGAGGTCTCGATGGATGAATTTTCTCGGTTGTTCTTGGCACAACATCTACCAATGCAGCAAAGGATATCGATGGAAATGGAATTTCAATGGTTAACTCAAGGAGATCATAGTGTGGATGATTACCTACATGAGTTCACACATTTGGGAAGATATGCGGGTACATTCTTCGCCGAAGAAGAGCGTAAGACTAGTAGGTTTTATGCGGGACTGCGAGATGAGCTGCGGTATTTGCTCTCGAGTTCTGTGAGTCAGGGATTTCAAGCCTTAGTCTGTACGGCTCGGTCTTTGGAGACGGATATGAGAAGGGGGCAAGCAAAGGGGACCTTGGATGTGACAAAGCCAGAGTTCAAGCCGCCGCGTCCGGAGAAGTTTGGGTACCTTAAGAGATGGGGAAAGAAGTCCAAGTCTACTAGACAAGCTCCTTCTGCGACTGTGACAGAGACATCTGGGTATGGATCTCGCGCTTGTTTTACGTGTGGGAAGTTAGGGCACTTCGCACGTGATTGCCGAGTTGGTCCTCCAAAGGGTGACAAGAAGACGGGAGGATCTTATGCGGAGAAAGGGAAGACTGTGGTGGAGTCTTCTGCCTCGCACGCGCAGCCCATGGTCTTTAATCTTAGATAACAGGAGGCCATAAAGCAGGCCGATGTCGTCACAGGTGCGCGCAGTTTTAATGTTATTTTATACTATGTGCTGTGCTTGTTTAATTGTGGTGTGGTGTTATAGGTTTTGTTCTCTTACGAGAGTATCCGACGCGAGCACTATTTGATACAGGTGCTTCCCATTCGTTTCTGTCTGAAGATTTCATCTTTCATATCGGGGTACCTATCCGGACCACGACAGACAGTGTAAAGGTGTTGTTACCTAACAGATGTTTGATGTGCGCGGATAAATCTTGCGGTCTTGAGGTCAAGATAGGGAGACGGGAGTTCAAGGTGGAAACACTAGTATTGCCGATCAAGGAATTTGATATAATCTTTGGTATGGACTAGCTTTCAGCGCAGCGTGCCTGTATAGATAGCACTTCAAAAGAGCTCACACTCGGGCAGAATACCGAACAAGAGACCAAGTTCATTGGTATACAAGGGATGAGTGGGATGTTGTTATCTGCTCTCCAAGTCATTAAGGCAGTTCGGAAGGGTGCGGAGTTATTCTTCACACTTGTAGAGGCGGTGACGCCGAAGGCTAGTATGAGTGACGTGCCAATTGTGTCAGAGTATGCGGATGTGTTTCCAAAGGACCTTCCGGGGTTACCTCCCCAAAGGGAAATCGACTTCGCTATCGAGCTGGTGCCAGGTGCGAAGCCTGTGGCCCGTTCGCCGTATCGGGTAGCACCAAAAGAGATGGCCGAACTGAAAGTTCAGTTGCAAGAGCTGTTGGAGCAGGGATACATATGCCCAAGTATGTCACCTTAGAGCGCGCCTGTTCTTTTTGTGAAAAAGAAAGACGGTAGTTTGCGGCTATATATTGATTATTGTGAACTGAATAAGCTGACAGAAAAAAACAAGTATCCGATTCCACGGATCGATGACTTGTTTGATCAGCTAGCAGGCTCAACCGTCTATTCCAAGTTGGATTTAAAATCTGGGTATTATCAATTGCGGATTAGGGAAGATGACATTCCCAAGATAGCGTTTGGCACACACTATGGTCATTATGAGTTCACAGTGATGCCATTCGGCTTATATAATGCGCCTTCAGTATTCATGGATCTCATGCATCGAACGTTCCGCGAATACTTTGATCTATTTGTGATCGTGTTCATTGATGATATCCTTATGTATTCACAATCGGAGGAAGATCATGCAAACCATTTGCGGTTGGTATTGCACACCTTGCGGAGGAATAAGCTGTATGCCAAGTTCTCTAAGTGTGAGTTCTTGCTCTCGTCGGTGGCTTTTCTGGGCCATGTGGTAAGTGGAGAGGGCATAGCAGTGGATCCGACAAAGATAAGTGCCATTCGTGATTGGCCAGTGATGTCTTTGGTGGCCGAAGTCAGGAGTTTTTTTGGACTGGCAGGCTACTATAGACGATTTGTGGAGAACTTCTCCCGGATTGCTTTGCCTTTGACGACGTTGACGAGAAAAGATCATAAGTTCGTTTGGATGCCGGAGTGCACGCGAGCTTTTGAGGAACTAAAGTGTCGTTTTACCACGACGCCTGTTTTGACGTCGCCATGTGGTACAGATGGTTTTGAGAGATACAACGATGCGTCAGGGAGCGGCTTAGGCTACGTTCTCCTACAGTTTGGCAAGGTGATCGCATATGGCTCACGTCAATTGAAAGTGCATGAACGTAATTACCCCGTCCATGACCTGGAGTTGGCGGCGGTGATCTTTGCGTTAAAGTTGTGGCGGCACTATCTCTATGGCGTGAGGGTAGATATTTATACAGATCATAAAAGCCTAAAGTATCTGCTCGATCAAAAGGATTTGAATATGCGACAACGGAGGTGGATGGAATTCCTAGGGGATTATACCTTCGACATTCACTATATTCCCGGAAAGGGAAATGTGGTCGCTGATGCCTTGAGTCGTCGGACTCCGGTGCGGGCAAGTTGGTTGCGGATACATGACGAGCGTCTAATACAGGAGTTGGAAGCGTTGGAGATATCTTGTGTTGAGAGGGATTCTTCGACCGATGCACGCTTGAACTGGATGGAGGTTCAATATGACCTTGCAGACAGAGTTCGGCGGGCAACGGAGTTGGATGAAAGTCTCCAGCGCTATGCAAAGGAAGGGTCTGGTGACAAATTCTCCTAGGATGACGGTTTATTACGGAAGGATGGCCGATTGTGCGTCCCTTGTGCGGATAAATTGCGAGAAGAATTATTGTACGAAGCGCACTTTATAAAGTACTCAATTCACCCTGGGAGCACAAAATGTATAAGGACATGAAGAAATTGTTCTGGTGGCCCGGTTTAAAGAAGGACATAGCCGAGTATGTGGCTAAGTGTCGTACTTGTGCTTTAGTAAAGGCGGAATGTCAACGGCCGAGTGGTTTACTGAAATCGTTGCTGGTTTCGCAGTGGAAGTTTGAGGATATTTCTATGGATTTCGTGAACGGATTGCCGAGATCGCAACGCAGAAATGAATCAATCTGGGTGATTGTAGACCGATTAACAAAGGTGGCTCACTTCCTACCAAACAACGGGACGATTCAGTGGAAACATTGGCAAAGCTCTATGTGGAGCAGATTGTTCGATTGCACGGTATTCCCTGAAGCATCGTCAATGACCGTGATGGGCGATTTACTTCAAAGGATTGGAGGCTAATTCATCAGCTGTTGGGAACGAAGTTAGCATTCAGTATGGCCTTTCATCCGCAAACGAATGGCCAAACTGAACGAACAAATAGAACAATGGAGGATATTCTCCGTCTGTGCGCCCTGGACTTCGATAAGAAATGGGAAGATCATCTTGTTATGGTGGAATTTGACTATAACAATATCTACCAAGCGAGCATTGACATGGCACCGTTTGAAGCTCTGTATGGTCTCAAGTGCCGTACACCACTAGCTTGGGCAGCAACTGGCGAGTCCAAACTGTTAGGACAAAAGGAAGTCGAGGATGCTAACTCAATAATACGCTCTATTCGAGAGAGGCTACTAATAGCCCAGGATCGGCAAGCCAAGTATTACAATGCTAAGCACCAGAACGTGGAGTTAGCTATAGGTGGCTGGGTCTATTTAAAGATTAAACCCTTCAAGGGCGTATCTCGGATTTAGCGGTTGAAAAAGCTAAGTCCGCGATACCTTGGTCCGTTTGAAGTGGTGGAGCGAGTTGGGGAAGCTTCCTATCGGCTAGATCTTTCATCAGAATTGGGTGGACTGCATGATGTATTCCACATCTCGGTACTACGAAAAGCAGTCAAGGATCCAGCTCAAGTGATTGAGAATGATCGGGTGTCGGTTGAGTATGGGCTAACGAAAAAGGTGAGGCCCATTTAGATCAAGGATTGAGCTGAGAAACAGTTGCGGAACAAAATGTTTGGGATGGTCAAAGTCCGGTGGGACAATTGTGGCTGAGAAGAGCTAACATAGGAGTGAGAGCAGACCATGCGAGCCGAGTTTCCCGAGTTATTTTCGTAACCTGTTAGCGCGTTTGTATATGTGATAGAAACATATATATCTCATTATCATATATTGTGTTATGTTGTTATCTCCCTACTGTCTTCAAATTTCGGGACGAAATTTTATTAAGCAGGGGAGGATTATAACACCCCAAAAATCTCAAAAGGTCAAATTTAGGTTCAGGCTGGCTGACACGGCCTGGGACACGGGCGTGTCCCAGGGCGTGTCTAGGGTATACGGCCTGGGACACGGGCGTGTCCCAGGGCATGTTCTTCTTTGTCGACGATCGTTGAGCCGACGATCATTGAGTGTCGACATGGCCTGTGACACGGCGTATCCCAGGGCGTGTCTTGCTCGGATGGCATTGAGTGGCGCTTAGTGAAGTGGCGTTGAGTGGCGTTCAGTGGTGACACGGCCGGGGGACACGGCCGTGTCCCAGGGCGTGTCATGCCCAAATTAATAGCCAGAATGTCCCATGAAGGACACGGCTTGGAGGCCCAGCCGTGTCGATCGTGACACGGGCATGTCAAAATGTCACACGGGCGTGTCCATTGCTCGTGTGGTTCTCGGGAAAATGGAGATTTCCATCTCGATGGGGGAACACGCCCCTCAAAACGGGCGTGTAAGGTGTCGACACGGGCGTGTCCAGGGCGTGTCGACACCCGTGTTCTGGTTTGGCTTAAGTCGGTTGTTGGCCGCTTCAGGAACATGACTTGTGACACGGGCGTGTCACTACCCGTGTTCGGCCCAGAAAATCATTTTCAGGGCTGATCACAGCCGTTCATTTTCTTTGACAAAGATCCAATGGTCTGGGCTCTTCCCTGGGTTGATAAGGCCGGGAGTGAAGAGGAGAAAGCTCATTTGAGTTTCATCTTTCTCTTTCTAAAGCTAAGAGAGAGGGGAGAGCAAGGTGAGGAAGAAGAAGAGGAATCCGGCTGCCGGTGGTGATACGGTGGTCCAAATCGCGAGCCGAGTTTGGATTTGCGAAGGCAAGGCTACTGCAAAGACTTTCATCTGATTGCTTTCTCTCCATGGCTCCAAAGCAAATTCCTAGGGTAACGATTTCCTTCTTGGACACGTGAAGTCCTTTTTTCCTGCATTTGCATAGGGAAAGCCATTCCCTGCGAGTGTGCGGTGGGTTGTGGCGTCCCTTGGGGTAGATATGTGAAGTCCCCCTTGTAGAGTCTGGAATCGGAGTACGGACCTAAGCATGCTGTGTGAAGCCCATTTGGACGTGTTGGTCTGGATTGGTGATGCTTTGTTTGCATTTTGGAGGAGCCATCGAATATTTGATTGTTTGTGTGCAATCTGTGGTGGATACCTGTCGCTTGGTGTAGCAGGAAGTACTGGAGGAAGTCCAGGAAATTATGAGAGTTGGGTTCAACTCTTGTGGCGGATGGTCAAGGTGAAGCTGTACCCGCATCAGTCCAGGCTTGAGTCTGACGATTTGAGCAATGGGATAGGTGGATCTGTACCCGCGTTATGGTTGTCTAACCTTGGGTGCTTAAGGCCCTGTTAGGATCACATAGCGAGAGTCGACGACTTGCGTGCCGATTAAGACTAGAATACTCATTGGTGGGATCTGGTGTTTCCGGTACACCCGAATGTGCCCTGAGTGCACGGAGAGTCGGGCCGTCGTGCCGGCGTTTGTGATATGTATTGACTGTGCGGTCGTGCACGTCTTGCGTGGTTTGCTATACATACTGTTGGAAAAATGCTATGCAGGGATGGAATGCCGCTGCCCCTTGCCAGGGGCAGGGTCGTTATAATTGGTCAGCTGAATGCTGACCATTGCCCTGTTTGCCACCACTTGGTGGATTGGTTCTTGCAGGTGCAGGAGGTGCTGGTCCGAGCAGGACTTAGCGGGTTGAAGCCCAAGCTGCGTTACTTCCCTCAAAGGCTTTGTTTTGTTTCTTCTTGTTCATGTGTTGCCGGCCTGCGTGCCGATGTCTGTAAACCACACCTTTGTTAAGAGAAATTTGTAAGGCCTTAAGGCCAAATACTTTGGTTGTATACATTCCTATGTTTTAGTGGACAGTTCGTGTTTTGCTTGAGTTCAAGGTTTGATCCGTGAAGCTTCCGCTAGAATGCTCTCTGTTAGGATGTGTTGGTTTTGATATGATTTAGTAGCGTCTCCGCTTGTTTGTGGAATATGGTGTGGGGCCCCGGCCGGACCCTCTATTATATTCTTCTTGACGGGTAGAGGTGTTACATCATATAACTCATGAATTTTCATAAAGTAAAGTAGATAGTTTTGCCTGAGCGTCAGCAGTTATCCCCTGCTCGACGTGGCATCACGACGCGTGTTTTCCCATACTCTGATAACTCTTAATTCAGAGAAAATGCAGGTTGTGACACTAGCTCACCTTAACTACAAGTTTATAGGTCAACTCTTTAGGAAAGAGTTAGTGATGAATTGCCCTCATGTCAAGTGTGAAAGAAATGTATAGAGAAAACCTCTAATACCAATTGAAAGATAGGGTAAACTCTGATAAACTTTAGAGGGGGGGGGGGGGGTGAATAGAGTTGTTAAAATCTTTTTGATTTTTGCGGAATTAAAAAAAACTTTAATAAAATATATTACTATGATATAAGTGTATGAGTGTATAAGTGCAACAAATGAACTAGAGAGAGGATAACTAAGCTACTCAGTAAAATATATCACAGCACAAGCACACAGGAAAATCACAGCCACACAGACAACACAATAAATTTATAGTGGTTCCCCAAACTTGGGTATATCCACTCTTCTACCACCCTAGGTAGGAATCCACTATAGGTTTTGATCAGGTGACTGCCACCATTGAGCTTTTGATCAGGTGCTCAAAAACCAACCCAAGTCTTTTGGAAGGAGACTTACAACCAGAATAATTTTGAAGGGAATTAAAACCCTATACAGAGGTGGGGAGGAGAGGTTGATTTGGACTACTCTTTTCTCAAGCAAAATGAGAGAAGTCTTGAGAATTCTTCAGATATTGTCAAAGCTCCCCCTGAGATTAACATCTGTTCAGGAAGGGGAACTTTGCTAATGTGAAGGTCTTTTGCTATAAGATCAACTCTCCAGGGATCCTTTGACTGATTGAATATTCTTGTCACTTGAGATCCTGGAAACAAAGAAGGAGGGGAAGAAAGACTCTTAATTGTGATTGATGTTCTTCCTTCTTCTTCTTTTGAGAGCAGTTATTTTTCTCTTTTTCGTATATTCTTCTGTATGAAAATCAAAGAGTATGATCCTCTCCTTTTTTGTATCTAGCAGAGAGATGATCGGGATGATAGCTGCCTCAAGTTCGAATTCAAAAACCTGTAATAAATGCTCAGCCGAAATCTGGGAAATGAAAACTGGCAAGTATGCTGTCATATATTTCTATTCTATGTCTGTCCCGAGATATAAGAAATTAATTCTATGGAAAATATTTACAATCAATGCTGCCAGTAATGGCTCGATTTAAAGGATATAAGTGCATTGATTATCCAGGGAATTAACGGCCTATAATAGATATAGAATCAGGAGACAAAAAAAGAAAGAATAAATAACAATATGACTTACAATTTTCGTCGACCAGAGAACAGCTTTCGTCGACCTGAAATCAGAGATCGTCGACCTCAGAACTGTTCGTCAACCTGAGCTCTGCGAACAACTGCACTTCATAACCTGACGGATTCTGTGCTCTAAGTTCGTCGACCTGAGAATCTGATTTTTGTCGACCTCAGAACTTGGTCAAACTGAAGGTGTTGAGATAATAACACATCTGGCGTTGAGTCATTGAGAGCGTTGAGTCATTGATAGCATTGAGAGCATTGAGTGATCTTAGATTCTGAGTAAACTTTGGCTTTGAGTGAACTATGGCGTTGAGACAATTATGGCGCTGAGTGATCTTTGGTGTTGAGAGCATTTAGCGAAACACACACTTTGCAGACCACATAATTTTTCTTTTAAGACCAAATCGTCGACCTCAGAACTCTTCTCTTTCACTTAGAGTTCGTCGACCTGAGAACAGACTGAGAGAATTTTCTTCTAGGGCTGATTTTGGAGTTGTCTTCAGGCATGTCCTTGATCTTCCATCTGTAGGACTGACCTAAGACTAGAAAGACATAAAACTTGACCCTTCTATACAACATGGGTCACACCCTAAGAAGAGAACCTAGCCCAAATCACCTAGGGGTTCCAACAATCTCCCCTATTTGGGTTGAGGTTACTTCAAACAAAATCAAAAGAAAAAAACACAGAACAAAGTGAAATAAGCATAGCAAAAAAACTGAGATGACTGATAGAGTAAATAAGCTATCAACACCTTTATAAGGCTATGCACCAAAATTGTTCACAACCAGAAATAGAGACAAAAAATAAATAATCTAAATGTCCTTGGGAGAATCAGAAGATTTAGCAAATTTAATTACTCTGTTAGGATCTTGTGCTTGTTTCAGTGTCATAGTCAGATCTGCATCACCCAAAGTCTTTTCAGATGTGGCTCTTGGAACTATGGCTTCAGGATGCAAATTCATATACTCTTCAGCATTGAACAAATTTCTAACTTGATATCTTTCTAGCTCTTTCTTCCTGTAGGATGACATTATAGAGTACTGAGAGGTATCCTGACCCTGTTCTCTTGCTTTTCTGATTTAAGATAGAGCAATAGATTCTTTAAATCTAGACATTCTGGTAGTTGGACTAGTCTCAGGATTATAGGCTGGAATTAGAGGTCCTTTAGGGCTGTTGGCTTTGCTAGGAGATGGAGGAGGAGAGAATGTTGGCTTGGTGGCAAACTGCTGAGCACTATATGAACTTCTAGAGGAGGACTGATGTCTGTGTTGGTGCTGACTGCCTCTAGAAGATTGAGAAGATCTTCCTTGTCTCTGATAGTTTTGGTGTTGCTGGAAAATTTTTGCTGACCACTGCTTGCAGATCCTACACCTGGAGGAGGAGGACGTAGAGGATCTCTCTTGTGAAACCTTGGAGGAGGAGGAGGAGGGTTCTTCTTAGATTTCTTCTTGGATTTCATCTCATTCTTTGACATTCTCATCCACTAGGGCATATTAGGATAAGGCTCAATGTTGTGCCTGATATAATATGGAGTATCATTATGTGGATTGGGAGTAGAGACTGGAGCTTTCTTTCTTAATTTCCTCTTCTTGGTTTTTGGGGAATCATCACTGTAGATTTCTTCACTACTTTCACTATCAAAGTTGTACAAAGCATCAATTGCTTTATATACTCGGGAGTTACCTTGGGAGGAGGAGAAGGAGCCTTGGGAGCTGGGATAGGAGTAGGAGAATAGACTGGAGGGGTGGGGTCAGTCATATACTCAGACTCAGATTCATCAGACTCTTCAACTGCCTCTTTGGTATCAGCTACTGAAGCTTTCTCAGTAATCATAACTTCAGTTTTAGAACATTCTTCAAAATTAGCCCTTATTGTGGCTATCACCTCTGAGGAAGCAGGTGGAGTATAACACACAATGGCTTTTATTGATAAATCAGCAATTGGAGCAATAACAGAAAGAATGCTATCCAGATCTACTGATGGATGTATGACACAATATCCACCAGTTAGAACTTCTAGCATAGCCTCAACCATCTCACAATCAACTGCTGCTGCTGCTACTTCTGCTGTTGCTGCTACTGCTGCTGCATGGACTTCTTCTGCTACTGTTGGAACTGCTATTGATGCAGGAGCTTCTTCATAGAACATCTCCCCCTACATGGCTTCAGAAGGCTCTGTGGTCATGCCTTGGGTTAAAGAAGGGATGGGGGAAGAGGAGGCAAGCAGGTTAGTGAGAGTGGTTATGGAGGTGACTAGGGGGGCAATCTCATCAGCAATGAGCTTCTTGAGGATAGGAGTGAGATGAGATATGAGGGTATGGAAGAGTGCATTGTATGGGGTTGGAGGGGAAATGACAGATGGTGGTATGAGTTGTTGGATAAGATCTGGCATAGGGTTATCTATGTTGTTGGGAGGAGACAAAGATGGGGAATATGAGGGAGTTTCTGGTGAGGCTCTGTTATCTGGAGAATGGTGAGGAGATGACTCATTGAGGAGGTCAAATGTAGGGATGGATAACAGAGAGGATGAGGAAATGTTGGCCAAATGTTGTGGTAGTGGCGAGTTAGGAGGTGTGGGGTTATGAATAGGAGAGGCTGGAGGAGGTGGTGAGGAAACAACTGGAGAGGCAAGGGGCAGAGTTTCTTCAGCCAAGGAGGGAGTGGTTGTTACCACCCTTGTGTTCTCTAAAGCACCTTCTGATGGCTTGTCCTTGGAGGGCTTAGATATGGTCCTCTCCCATCTGCCAAAGAGGGCAGATGTGAGCCTCTTAGAAGCATTGATGGACATGGTCTGGGAGACCAGGAGTTCATCAGCTTTTGCCTTCAGAAACAAGCCTAAGATGCGTGCGTAGCATACCTCTTTCTTATTATTTCTCTTCCTGATGAGATCAAACAATGTCTGTCCCCAATTGATTTTCTTTTTGTTCACCAGAGCAACCATCACAAGAAACTGCTGCCTGGAGATGTAGTCATGGGACGTGTGCTTCACAAACAGCACTTTCCCTACTACATCTGCGAGAAACTTGTATGCGGGCGACAAGTTCTTTTTAAGCAATTTATTAGGGTTTCCGCTGGAGTGACCCATAACAATTAACATGTTTTCAAACTCTTCATCATCCAAATCTATTTCATCATCTCCATTATCGACACCAAAAACTTCAGAAATAATAGAGGGAGAGAGAGTGACCTTTGTCCCACTGATGAGTCCAGACATTTCTTCTTCTGAGGATATTGATGAAAATACCCATTCCTTAATTTTAGTTGCATGCAATTTTATTCTGCTTGTCATGAACTGCTTCAGCTTCTGTTCCTCAAATAATTTCAGAATGTCCAGGAAAATCTGATCATATTGCAGGAACGAATCAAAGTCAATTTCGAAACCCGTATCAAACTTCATGCCAGCTGATCCACTTGCGGCCATTACTAAAGCTTAGGTTGAATGAGAGTGGAGGTATCTGCAACAGAAAACAAGAGATCAAGTGCAAGAGGGGAATTCTGAAAGCGCGGGATTGAGGTCGAAGAAGAAATCCTATAAAAAGGTTTTTAGAATATGAATAAACAATCTCAGCCCAGCGAAATAAAGAAGGGACAATTTTCATCGTTCTCAGAAAATTGCCAGAAACAGTTTTCGTCATTCTCGGTCGACGAAAGTGCTTCAACAAGAGATTTCGTCGATCTCAGGTCGACGAAAATCTCAAGAATAGTTATCAGTTCGTCGATCTCAGGTTGACGAACAGAGATTAATCTATTACCACAGACAGAGCATTAGATTAAATTCTAACAATTTATCATACCAAGTTGATTGACAAAGAATAGATGTTTGGATGAGTCCAAAGGCTTAGTGAATATATCTGCTCTTTGCAAATCAGTAGAGATAAATTCAAGTTTAATCTTTTGTTTGTCAACACAATCTCTAATGAAATGATGTCTAATGTCTATATACTTTGTTCTAGAATGCAATACTGGATTTTGTGCAATTGAAATAGTACTTGTATTATCACATAGAATAGTTGAATTATTTAAGTTAATACCATAATCCAGTAGTTAGTTTTGTATCCACAAAATCTGTGAACAGCAACTGCCTGCAGCCATATTTCAGCTTCAGCAGTGTATGTTGAAACAGATGTTTGCTTTCTACAGAACCAAGATACAAGTCTGTCATCAAGGAACTGACAAGTTCCAGAGGTTCTTTTCCTGTCTACTCTGCATCCAGCATAATCAGCATCAGAAAATCCAGTTAACACAAATGTAGATTCTGTTGGATACTAAAGGCCTAGATCTGGACAACCTTTTATATATCTCAAAATCCTTTTTAAGAAAATAAGGTGAGATTCTTTAGGGTTCACCTGGAACCTAGCACAAAGATATGTGACAAACATAATATCTTATCTGCTTGCTGTTAAATACAGTAGGGATCCAACAATGGCCCTATACCTGGTTTGATCAACTGGTTTTCCAGATTCATCAGCATCTGCAACAATATTGGCAGCCATGAGAGTTTTCATGGCATAGGAATCATTCATCCCAAACTTCTTAATGAGCTCATTAGCATATTTAGATTGTGAGATGAAAATCCCTTCAGGGGCTTGTTTCACTTGGAGACCAAGGAAATATTATAACTCACCCATGCTACTCATCTCAAACCTTGAGTGCATTAAATCAGAAAATCTCTTGCATAATTTGGGATCAATAGAACAAAAAATTATGTCATCTACATATATTTGCACTAAGAGAATTTTTTTCATGATGCAACTTTATAAAAAGAGTTCTATCTACCATGCCTCTAGAAAAACCATGTGAAAGTGAGTGTAAGATCTACCTTTACTCTAGAGGGGGGTGAATAGAGTATTTTAAAATAATTTACAATTTAAAACTATAAAGTAGTGGAAGTCTTGATTTATGTATATGTGTAAGGTGCTTGCAGAAAGAAAAACTAAGTAAGCAAGAAATAAGAAATCACAGAACACAACAAAAACAAAACACAACAAGCCAGATGACACAAGGAGCTATAGTGGTTCCCCAATAACCTGGGTCCATCCACTCTTCTACCACCCTAGGTAGGAATCCACTACATGAATAGTTGATCAGGTGTCCTGGGCACCAATGAGCTTTTGATAAGGTGCTCAAAAAGCAAACCTAGATTTTTTGATAAGGTGTCTTGCCACCACTGAGTTTTAACAAAGTCTCATAAACCAGCCACAAAACTTTTGAAGGGAGTTTTGAGAAACCCTTACAGAAGGAATAAAGAAAAACAAAAAGGTTGAGTTGTTCTTCTCTGTCAATAATCTGAGAGAAGACAAGTGGAAGATGTTGTCAAAGCTCCCCCTGAGATCTGTAAGGGTTCAGGAAGATGAGCTTTGCTTAGGGTGATAGGCCTTCAGTTGCTTCAGATCTCCAGTAATAGATGATTTCAGCAGATGCTGAAATGTGTGATGTCTGTAGTTCTTGATGAAGAAGCTTTTGAACACTTGATGCTTGAAGGAGTAGAATAGCAGATTATCTCCTTCACAGTAATGTTCCTTGTGTTCTTAAAGAATTCTGACTCAGTAATTCTGTAGGCTTTTGTCTACTGAGTCTATTCCTAGAAGATGAATTCTGATGAATAATTTTCTTGTTCTCTCTTCTGTATTCTTTTTCAAATCTTGTAAGTTCTTGTTTTCAAAATGATTCTCTAGGGAGTATATAAGATTCTGACTTCTTGATAGCCGTTAATCAGTCATAAATGACTACCTTAACTACTATCTGCCTCTGGAGGAAAGTCCTTAAGAAACATTATAATTAGTCTTCCTTGAAACTTGCTCCAGATTGATTGAAACGGCTACAAAATCCTTTGCCATAAATGCTGAAAATAAGTCTGAATGAATTCCATAACTGTCCTGAATTTGAATCCTGAAATCGTCGATCTCTCAGAAAAATCGTCGATCCGAGCTCAACGATCGTCGAACTGAGCTCAGAGATTGGATTTAAACTGGAAACAGAAATTGTCGAACTTAGCTCTACGATCGTCGAACTGAGCTCAGAGACTTGGAAAACAACTAGAGACAAAATGTCGACCTGAGCTCGAAGATCATCGAACGGAGTTTGACGACTCGTTGAACTGAGCTCAGAGATCGTCGAATGGAGTTCGACGATTCGTCGACCTGAGCTCGACGAAAATTGTCTTGGTCCTCAGCACTGAATCCTGATCTTTAGAAGGTCTTGAGTGCAGCTTTCAAACCTAAGTACTAACCCTAAGACTCATTCTAATTGACCTATCAGACTATACAGCAAGGTCAAAACAAATTCCTAAGCACATAGTGATCCTTACCCAAATTAGTAATAGGGTGTTCCAACAATCTCCCCCTATTTGGGTTAGGATTACTATTTACATGACAGAATATGAAATAACAAGCATACATCAAAATTAAAAATAAAACAGAAACAATAATGCAGATAACACATGTTTAGCATTTCAGAATCACAACAAGAATCACAGATTCAGTCAGAAATAGATATAAGTATCAACTTACTCAAACTACTCATTGCCCTTTTTGAAAAGAATTTCTCTATTGGGATTGAGGGATTCCTTTTTGGATCTTATATCATCATCTGCACCTAAGGAGGTTTGAGATTTTGGCCTTGGAACAACAGCCTCTGGATGCAGCTTCATGTTGCTCTCTGGATCAAAGAATTTTCTGGAAGCATATCTTTCTAATTCTTTCTTTCTCTGCTCTGACAGGGTTGTAATGTTGAAAGTGTCTTTTCCTTGTTCTCTTGCTTTCTTGATCTAATCTAATGCTACAAGTTCTTTCATTCTGGCTGTCCATGATAGTGGATTGTTCTCAGGGTCTTCAAATGGAACTGGAGGTTCATATCTGTTTAATTCCACTGATTCAGTAGGAGGAGCTCTAGTGACAACTGTATCTTTCAGCTTGTAAGGGAAAGGACCAGATGTTGAATTAGTAGGGCCTTGTCCTTCCCTTTGATATGGGTGTTGTCTAGCTTGATTTCTAGAGTGAGTCCTGTAATCTCTCTATCTGCCTCTTGACTGACCTCTCCTTGACTGATATCCTCTTTGCTGGGTGCCTCTTGGTTGATATCTATCTTGAAACTGGTAAGAGCTTGGCCTAGCAGCAGAAGAAGACTGAAAAGCTGAACCTCCACCAGATCCTGAATCTGGAGGAGGAGGATGATGGAATTGGGAGGATCCCTTTTCATACTTATCAAGTTTTCTCCTTTTCTTCATGTCCTTAAGTTGATTTCTGGAATATTGCATCCAAGGCTCAGAAATTGGACAGTCATGAAGAATATAATAAGGTATATCATTGTCATCTTTTACTTTTTCTGGAGGAACTCTTTTCAGTGCCTTGCTTCTTGCTTTCCTCTTCCTTGCAATAGTTGCAGAGGAGTCATCAGAATCAGTATGGAGTTGGTCATTGTCTGAACTTTGAGGATTATCATAAAGCTCATTAATCCTTTGAATATATTTCTCCTGTTGTTTGGTTTGTTCAGCAATAGTGATGGAAGCAGCACTCTCAGATATAACAGTAGCAGCAGTAGGCTCAATAGGAGCATCAAAAACTATCTCATCAGAAACTGTATCAGCAATTGTATCAACAGCAGCAGGAACATCACTAACAACAGACAACACATCAATTTCAGCAAACTCAACAATTTCATCAGTAACTATATCAGCAGCAGCAGCACAATCAGAAACAATAATTTCCTCAGCCTTAAGAGAATTAATATAAGAAGCAATCAGTCTGGGATCACAACAAGCAATAGGCATAATGGCCTTAGTCAGATCTTCAACTTACTGAGCTGGTGGACAGCTGAAGTGAAGAGTATCAAAAACTGATAACAGTGACTTGAAGTCAACTGTTAGAGTTGGAACTAGAGCTGGAACTAGAACTGTCTCTGGCAAGAATTCTTCTGAAGCAGCAGGCAGTGTCTCTTCTTCACATGGCATCTCCCCTTGCCTTGATTCAGTTGGAACTGGATCAAGGCACCCCATAGAAGGGATTGCCTATGGAGGGGAAATATAGGATAGCCTGGCAGACAGCTCCTGGATGGATTTCAGAAGTGGAGCCAGGGAGGTCTCCAGCAGGAGTGCTAGCTTGGGGGCTAACATCCCATAAAGCCTGTCTACTAGGGAAGGAATATCTACTTGCTCAAGTGAGACTTGAGTAGAGGTAGAGGTTAGAGAGACAGAGATAGATAGTGAAGGAGCTGTAGAAGTAGTGATAGAAGTGGTGGATGGTAGGATGGATGGTTGAGAGATTGGAATTGTGGAGATGGAAGATATTGGTGTGGAGATGGATGGGATGAAAGATGGTTGTGCAAGAATATCATGTAGAAGTTGTTGGTAGGATGTGGTGTATGATGGAAGCTCAGTAGGTGAGGAGGGGGAATAATCCATAAAGGAATCTTCCATGAGATTGAAGGATGGTATGGTGGTGTCTATGTCAAGAGGTTGATAGAAGTGTAGGGGATGGAATTGGTCTTCTGTGGTTGGAGGTGGAGATGAAATGGTTATGGGGGAAGAGATAGAGATGGCGATGGTGGATAAGGGGATGGTTGAAGGAACAATTGGAGAAGGTGGAGAAGAGGAGGAGGCAGTCAAATCTTCTATGAGGGCAGTTGCCTGAGGGGAAGAGACTGCAACAGTCCTTGTGCCTAAAGAAGCAGTAGTCCTGGTTGGCTTAACAATCTGCCTGTCCCATTTGCCAAAAAGGGCACAGGTAAGCCTCTTGGAGGCATTAATATGCATGCCAAAGGACACCAGCAACTGAGGGCACCTGTTGTTCAAGAATTGCCCTAAGATCCTCCCAAAATTAACAAAATTTTTATTTACCTTCTTCTTAATCAGCTCAAAGAAAATTTCTCCCCAGTTTAAGTGCTTCTTATCAACCAGTGCACCCATCAAGCAGAATTGATACCTGGAAATGGTATCATGGGCAGAATGTTTGGCTAGCAGGACCTTTCCCACAACATCTGCAAGGAATCTATACTCAACAGACAGATTCTTTTTCAGCAGCTTGTTAGGGTTTGCTGCAGAATGCCCCATTCTATCTAACATCATCTCAAATTCCTCTCCAAACAGATCAACAGAATCTTGTCCTGAACTTAACTGAAAAACCTCTGTAAGCAGGGCAGGTGTTAGAGGTACCTGTGTTCCTGCATTTGTACCGACCACTGTGGTTGAATCCATGTTCTGTGCAGTATATACCCACTCTTTTATCCCATCGGCTGCCAGCTTTATTCTTATAGACATAATCAGGGCCAACTGCTGTTCCTTGAAAAGTTCCAGTATATCCTTGAAAATTTGATCACTGCCGTCAAAGGAATCCATGTCTATATCAAAACCTGTGTCGAATTTCATTTTGGCAAGGGCGGCAACAGACACTGCCATTGTATACCTGCAAAAATGAACAAACACAACCAAGTGGAGAGAGGTTTGAAGGGAAAGAAAAAAAGTTTGCAGAGAGTATGAAAGCGCAAAAGGAGAATGACGGCCGAAAAATGAATTTTATATTAGGGTTCGACGCCGGAAAGGAAAGATTGTTGAACTCTATTCGACGATCTGGGCTACTAAAGGAATCTGAAGAGTCACAACATCGTCGAGCTCCGTTCGACGATATTGGAGAGCGTCGATCTCCGATTAACGATCGCTGACCAGAAAGAAGATATCCTAGCGCTATCTGAAAGCGCTGAACTCTGGTCGACGATTTTGGAAATCGTCGACCTCCGTTCGACGATCTTTGGGAAAATCGTCGAGCGCAGTCCAGAGACTAAAAACAGCCTACAGACACTAGAAAAAAAATCAAGTTTTTAGCCTAGTCTTGGTCTGTTTTTAGAGTTTTAAAATCTTCGCTTTTATTTTAAACTTCCTCCATCTAACATTCCTAACTGATTTAGGAAGAAGGTATGTTTCTTTTCATCCAATGGTTTGGTGAAAATATCTCCCCTTTGCAAATCAGTTGGGATATATTGAATTTCAATTTTATTTTTCTCAACATTGTCTCTTAAGAAGTGATGCCTAATCTCTATATGTTTTATCCTACTATGGAGGACTGGATTTTGTGCTATAGAAAAAGCACTGGTGTTATCACAAAGAATTTTAGACCTTTCTAAGTTGTAGCCATAGTCTAGGAGCTGGTTTTGAATCCACAAAATCTGTGAGAAACAACTACCTGCTGCCATATATTCAGCTTCAGCAGTTGAGGTGGACACAGATGTTTGTTTCTTACAGAGCCAGGAGACAAGTCTGTCACCAAGAAACTGGCAAGTTCCACTGGTGCTTTTCCTGTCTACTCTACATCCTGCATAATCAGCATTTGAAAATCCAGTTAATTCAAATCCTGAGTCTTTTGGATACTAGAGACCTAGATTTGGACAACTTTTCACATACCTAAGAATCCGCTTAACTAATGTTAGGTATGACTCTCTAGGGCTTACTTGGAATCTAGCACATATACATGTAGCAAACATTATGTCAGGTCTACTAGCTGTAAGGTACAATAGAGAGCCAATCATTGCTCTATATGTTGTCTGATCAACATGTTTTCCATGTTCATCAGTATCTAATACAACATTAGTAGGCATAGGTGTTTTCATACAAGATGCTTCAGACATACCAAATTTCTTAACCAGTTCTTTTGCATACTTGGTTTGAGAAATAAATATGCCTTTAGCATGTTGTTTGACTTGCAATCCTAGAAAGAAGGAAAGCTCACCCATGCTACTCATTTCAAATTTAGAATGCATCAGGTTGGAAAACCTTTTGCACAAATTTAAATCAGTAGATCCAAAGATAATATCATTTACATATATTTGTACTAGTAGGGTATGAGACTTATGGGTTCTAATAAAAAGAGTTTGGTCTACTCTACCCCTTAAAAATCATTTTCCAACAGAAAGCATGGTAAGGTCCGATACCATGCTCTAGGAGCCTTCTTGAGACCATATAATGCTTTATGCAATTTGAAAATATGATCAGGATAAGTTGAAGAGATAAAACCTGGGGGTTGTCTAACATAGACTTCTTCTTTGATGTCTCCATTGAGAAATGCACTCTTCACATCCATTTGGTAGACCTTGAATCCTTTGTGAGCAGCATGAGTTAGGAATATTTTTATGGCCTCTAACCTTGCAACTGGTGCAAAGGTCTGGTCATAGTCTATTCCTTTTTCTTGAGAATATCCTTGTGCAACTAGCCTTGCCTTGTTTCTTACAATAACTCCTTGATCATCCAATTTGTTTCTGAACACCCACTTTGTTCCAGCAATGGAGTGATCCTTAGGCCTTGGCACTATTTCCCAAACTTTAATCCTCTCAAACTGATATAGTTCCTCTTGCATTGCAATGATCCAGTGTGGATCTTGTTCTGCATCTTGAATGGATTGAGGCTCAACTTGAGATTGAAAGCAAGTGTGCATCAGGTTCTGGTTGACCTGATTTCTGGTTTGCAAACCAGCTGAGATGTTTCCAATCACTTGGGAGATTGGATGATCTCTTGATGTTACTAAATCAACAAGGGGTGTTGATTGTTCACCAACCTATGTTGTTGTTTCCTCTTGTGGAACAACAACTGGCTCTTCAAGACGGTTCTCTCCAAGATGTTGAGTATCCTCTTCATCTTCACTGCTCTCATCCTTTTGTTGAATAGGTGGAGGAGCTGTATCTTTTTCTTTAATATGCAATCTATCCATACTTTCTGAAAGAGAGTGTACCTGCAATGGTTCTATGATAGAAGTAGACTTCTCCTTATAAAACATGTTAGTCTCATCAAAAGATACATGAACAGATTCTTCAATTTTACGAGTAGATTTGTTATAAACCCTATAAGCTTTACTGAACATGGAGTATCCCAGAAACACTCCTTCATCAACTTTAGCTTGGAATTTTGCTAAGTATTTCTTGTCATTATTGTGAATATAACAAATGCAACCAAAAATTTTAAAATAGTCTACTTTAGGTTTCTTCCCTTTGAGCAATTCATAGGGAGTCTTTCCCTTCAATTTATGTATCAAACTTCTGTTCAACACATAGTTGGAGGTGTTCACTGCCTCTGCCCAAAAAGATAGAGGGAGGTGAACATCTGTCAACAATGTAGTAGAAGATTCAATTAGGGTTCTATTTTTCCTTTCAGCTATCCCATCTTGTTGAGGAGTTCTAGGCGCTGAGAAAGTATGCCTGATCCCTTCAATCTGACAGAACTCTTGCATAAGAAGAGAATCAAACTTTGTCCCATGATCACTTCTGATCAGGGCAATGTGAGTATTGAACTCAATCTGTATGCATTTGAGAAAATCTGTCAAACACTTAAAGTTATCATACTTCTTCCTCAGAAAGAATACCCAAGTGAATCTAGAGAAGTCATCTACAATCACTAAAGTGTAAGATTTCCCTCCTAAGCTTTGTACTGTAATGGGTCCAAAAAGATCCATGTGTAACAGATACAAGATCCTAAGTGAATCACTCTTATTAAGTGACTTAAAACTATTTTTAGTTTGCTTGCCTAATTGACAAGCCCTGCAGAGTCCTTCCTTCTTGTAGGGGCCAGAAGGTAGTCCTCTAACAAGGTTGTCCTTGGATAGCCTTGTAATGGTTCTAAGGTTTAGATGTCCTAGTCTCTTATGCCAAAGATAATTTGGTTTACAAACTGAATTAAATAAGCAGATATCTATATTGGTTGAAAGGAAATCTACAAGATAAATGTTACCTTTCCTTTTACCTGTTAACACTGTTGTGTTATCCTCTGACTTGATCTTGCATTAGGATTTGTTGAATATCACTTGATAGCCTTCATCACAGAGTTGACTGATGCTGATTAGGTTGTGCTTCAGTCCTTCCACATAAGACACCTTCTTGAATATGACTGAGCCAATCTGAATAACACCATATCCTTTTGTTTGACCAAAGTTTGAATCACCAAATATTACTTTGGGTCCAAGTTTGGTTTTGAAGGATGTTAGATTCTCCTTGTTCCCTGTCATGTGCTTTGAGCACCCATATCCAGATACCATTGTTGGTTCATTGCTGGATAGGTCTTCACCTGCACATAAATAATTTATATGTTTTTGACCCAGTTTACCTTGGGTCTAGGTTGATAACCTTTAAACTCAGAAATAAAAGACATCCCTGGCTGACTCTTATATCCTTCAGGATGGTATCTCCTAGGAGGTACTATCCATTCAGTATAAGGGTTGAAGCTTTGGGATGTAGGAATTCTAGGATTGATTTTAGATTTACCTCTGAAAGATTGTTCAAAGCTCTGAGCTCCGTTCGACGATCGTCGATCTGAGTTCGACGATCTTGGTCAGATCGTCGAGATCCGTTCGAAGATCGACTATGCCAGAGTTCAGAGTTTAGAAGTCGTCGACCTGAGTTCGACGATTCAGCTTGAGATCGCCGAGCTCTGTTCGATGATCGTCAAGCTCTGCTCGACGTTTTCTGCTGAACTTTGTTTTTCATAGGTAAATCAGGATTCTTCCTAGCTACCTCTACAACACCCTTTCCTTTATCTGAGATAAATTTAATTGGGGTTGTTAATACTATAGGTTGGCTGGATGAAGCACCCAAGCCTAGTGTACTGTTGAATCTTGAGTTCACTGTGCTTGTGATGTCCATCAGTCTGATGCTTCTCCCATTAAGGGATTCTTTAAACTTATTTGCCTGGGATAGTTCACTTTTCAGTGAAGCTATCTCCTCCCTACAACATTCTAACTCCTCAGAGAGTTTGAGGTTGTCTGATTTTAAAGTGCTATGTTCAGACAATTGATTTCTGAGAGATATAATCTCTTTCTCAGACTTTAACAAGTCTAAACAAAGTGCCTTAAATTCAGATCTAAAGTCCTCTGAATCAAAATCAAAGGAATCTATTACCTGGTCTTCTTCAGTTTGAGTTTAAGATTCAAACTCTGACTCTTGTTCTGCATCAGAATTATGTTGAGAGGCATTGATAGCCATCATGCAGAACTCCTTCTCTTTAGCATCATCTTCATCATCACTTGAGCTTGATGAAGCCTCTGATTCTTCTTCAGTTTCACTCCAGGTTTCAGCTACAAATCCCTTCCTGGTGTGTTTGTTTTTGCTGGAGGAGGATTTTTCATTGTTATTTCTCCTGGAGTCCTTGTCTTTTCTCCTATCTTTTCTGTCCCTCTTGTCCTTATTTTGATTTTCTGGACAATCAGACACAATATGTCCTGGTTTCCTGCATCCAAAAGCAAATGATTTCTTTATTATTGGATTTGTCATACCTTGGCTTCTCATGCCCTATGGATGACCTCTTTCTGAAATCCTTCCTGGCCATCTTATAGAATCTTTTGGCCAGCAAGCTCATCAATTCTTCATTGTCTGTGACCTTGTCTTCAGGCTGATCTTCTGTAGCTTTGAATGCTATTGTCTTTTCCTTACTGATTGCTGGAGAAGCAACCTTTTGTTCTTCCTCTCTATTCTTGATGAGCAGCTCATAAGACTTGAGCTTGCCCAACAAAGCTTCAGTAGTAATCTCAATTAGACTTCTGGCATTCTTGATTGGCCAGATCCTTGAGTCCCAAGTGCTGGGGAAGCACATTAGGATTTTGTCATTTAGTTCAGTGAGTGAGATCTCCTTGTCCAATGTTCTTAATTCACTGACAATTAGGCTGAGCCTGTTGTACATATATGCAACTGACTCAGTTTCTCCTTTCTTGAAGTTCTCATATTGGGATATGAGATGGGATCTCCTGTCCTTCCTTTCATCAGCAGATCCTGAGACAATTTCAGATAACTTGTCCCATATCTCTTTTGCTGAACTGCATTCAGCCACCTTTTGGAATATCTCATCAGACATAGTCTGAGCAAGGATATTCATAGCCTTTGCATCTGCAACTTTCCATTTCTTTATTTCTGCATCTGTTCCTGAGGGAGGTGGAACAACACTTGTACTTGTGATCTCTGGAGGTCTTGGACAAACTGTCAAAACAGAATTAAAGATGTCCTCATCAATAGAATTCATGTAAAGCCTAATCCTTGCCTTCCAAAGTGCAAACTTAGAAAGGTTGCACACTGGAGGTCTGGTGCTAGCATAATCTTTGTTCTGTGCCAAGGTTTTGAAGAAAATAAATATAATACAAAATAATAATAACCCTCTATAGAAGATTGATCTTTTAGAGATCTTTTGGTTCAGGTATTAGTGTAACCCCCCTACCCGTTACGTGCAACATAGTAGAAGGTCCGGCCGGGGCCCCACACCATGTCTTAGAAATAGGCGGAGACGTTACTAAGTAATACCAAATACGCATCCTATCACAGAGCTTTCTAGCGGAAGATTAAAGGGTTGCAAGAATGAACTCAAACATCAACACAGAAGTCCACAGCTAAACCAAACATGCTATAATATAAAACCACAAGTACGGCCTTATGGCCTATTACAAGTGTTACTCTTTACAAGAAGGTATCTTTCATACATCGGCACGCAGGCCGACCACACATGAGTTCTTACACAAGGTACAAAAATAGCCTTCGAGGGCTAGCACTCAGCAGTAGCAGCTTAGGGTCTTCCACCCTCATCCCTGCTTGGCCCTTCTTGACCTACACGCAAAAGATCCACCAAGCAGTGGTAAACAAAGCAACGGTCAGCATTTGGCTGACCATTTATAACGACCCTGTCCCAGGCACGGGACAACGAAATTCCTTCCCTGCATAGCACTTATATACAATCAAAAGGGTATGCTTTAACACATCACACTTGTACGCCCGTACAAGTCATCATCCATCACAAATGTCGGCACGACGGCCCGACGTTCCGTGCTCTCAGGGCACATTATCGATGTACCGGAAAACCAGGGTCCCACCACCGTTCAGAGGTCCCAGACATGACGACAATTTGTGAGCATTCCAATCCTCCATGGCTCAAATAGCCGGAGCGATTCTCATTCGGAGATCCTAACAGGGCCTTAAGCACCCCACGGTTAGACAACCAGAACGCGGGTACAGATCAGCCTTGCCCGTAGCTCACATATGTCAGACGTCGATCAGGACTGACACGGGTACAGCTTAAACTTGCCTGTTCGCCACACAGGCTTTTCCACAGTTGCAGCCCCACCGGCTCAACAAGTAGCATCACAACTACAAGGGTTGAGATCACACAGCATCAACCCATCCACATACTATCCTACTGCACCAAGCTGCAGGTGTCCACCAAGAACATCACACGCATCACAATAATACAGAGTCTTACTCTGATATGCATACAATCATCACCAATCCGGACTAACCTATCCAGATAGGCTTCACACAGCATGCCTACCCGTACTTCTCGTTTCCGGGACTACTCTAACAAGAATCAAGGGATGGAGTTCAACATCTCAAGAGAATTCAACTCTACCTTTGTAGAGGATTCATGCATATTCACAAAGGAAGGATGAAAGTGAGGGGATAAGTTGTAAACTACTCTAGAGGGGGGGGGGGGTGAATAGAGTATTCAAAATTTTATGAACACTTAGTCAGCTCCCTTGGAGTTTATTTGCGGAATAGAAAATCTGATACTTGAACCCTAAGAGCCTAACACAGTGAAGTGCACAAGTGAAGAAGTTGACTGAAATTTCAGTTAACTACAAGCCTATCACAGCACCTAGCAATCCTAGGTAGTTCTATCACAGCCACAGAATAAAATGAATAAACAAGATAACCAGATGGACACAGGATATATAGTGGTTCCCTTTAAATAGGTACGTCCACTCTTCTACCACCCTGGTAGGAATCCACTACAGGTTTTTGCTAAGGTGCCCTGCCACCAATGATCTGATTCAGGTAGATCAAACAGACCCTTTGAGCTTTTGATAAGGATGCTCAACCACAGGTTGTTGATAAGGTGCCCTGTCACCAACGTTCACTTTTGAAGAGATGTGAACAAACTCTTTTTACAAAGGGGTTGAGAGGGTTTGATTATCTTCTCTATTTTAAATACAGATTAGAGAAGATTTGTGGATTCTCTAAAGAATCAAAGTCTCCCCCTGGCTCAGTGGAAGTCCAGGGAAAGCCTTTGCTTCAGGATGAAGGAGTTTCAGATAAACTGAAACTAAATCCTCAGAAATCTGAAGACTGATTTTTATCAGGTCTTAAGATTCTGGAGCACTTGAAGCAGATCTTGAGCCTTTTCTGAAGTCTTTGAAAAACTCTAAGCAGATTGCTCAGGAGACTTGAGAATGGAAGATGATTGCTCTGGGCTTTTGCTTCAGGAAAACTTTTCTTCTTCTTGTAAAGAGATGTTGAAGAAGTGCTCTGATGATGCTTGAGCGGATGAATAATTTTTCTCTGTGTCTGTTACTGTAACTTTTCTTAGAGCAGAAATCTCTTTTAAATATGTCTTCACGTTTTCCTTTGAAACGGCTCTATTGATTTGAATTCTCGAGCCCTGCAACATATTATAGAATATAGCAATAGGAATAGAATGACCTATTAACTTTCTGTCAGTCCCAATAAGGAATAAAATAAGCGGGAAAGAAATCTCAGCATAAAGACGTACCTTTCTTGGAAATAGTACATAGTACCAACGGCTAGAAAACAGGCTGGAAAGATAAAGTCAACGTAATTTGTATAATAGGACAAAATGCTTTATCAAGAATACTGAATCCCGTGATTTATGTTTGACAGAATTTGTAAATAATTCATTTTGAATTTAAACCATAATTTTAGCAACAAATAACTTTAGAGAATCTTTCTAACCACAAGCTAACACACTTGGAAATAAACCAAGGAATAGCATAAATACAAATAGATAAAAGCAGACAGAAATCGTCGAACAGGGGTTCGAAGATCGTCGACCTGTTAACAAATCGTCGACCAATAGCAGGAATCTGTCGGACCAGAAATCGTCGACCAGAAATCGTCGACCAAAAAATAGATCGTCGACCAGCTAATAGATCGTCGACCAGCAAACAGATCGTCGACTAAAGCAAAAAGTCTGATGACACAGAAATCGTCGAACATCTCATGATGTCGACGACTAAGGCAGAGATCTGTCGAGACAGATATCGTCGACCAACAATGATGTCGACGATTAAGGCAAAGATCTGTCGAGACAGAAATCGTGAAGCTAGAACACGATCGTCGATCTGTTGATGACAGATCGTCGACCAACCTTCAGAGCGTAGTAAGCTAGCTCTGAGATCGTCGACCAACGGTCGACGATAATTGTCTTGACTTCAATGATTCAATAGCCCTGCTATCGTCGATCAATGATCGACGATCGCGAGGCCTCGTTCGACGATAGTCGAACGGAAAAAGTTTCAACCAAAACACATTCTAAAACTACTAGCCTAAACTCTAGGTCAGTTATATACTGCCCTAGGGAGACTAAACAAAGTCTAAACATGATCATATATCTTTATATGGATCAAGAGGGGCTGGAAAGGGATTACATAAGCCAAATCACATCTAGGGTACCAACAATCTCCCCCTATTTGGGTTATGTTATCCAATCCAATTTAAAGGCTAAAGCAGACAACAACACTTCTAAAGATTAACCAGAATGATAAAACACAGGCAATACACAGAAAATATAACAAGCATAAATCAGCAAAAATGGAATGTATCAAGCAGATTTATCAGCATGTTTAGCATCAGATGAGTTTTTGGGCATTGCAGCTGGTTTGAAAATAATTTCTCTGTTAGGGTTTGCTGCTTGTCTTTTAGATAGCATTAGATCATGTTCTCCTATGATTTTCTTTTCAGCATAACTCGGTAGAACTGCAGCAGGATGTAGTCTCATGTATTCCTCAGTGTCAAAGGCTTCTGGATTGACTTGAATTCTGCTCAGTTCCTTTTCTCTGAATTCTGACATTGTTGAGTAAGCTGTAGGATCCAGTCCTTGAGATTTGGCTCTCTCCATCATGCTAAGTGCAATAGACTCTTTGAATCTTGCCATAGAGGCAATCCTTTCAGCTTCAGTTTTGTCTGATGGAGAGGGAGGTCTATCAGAATCTGTATGAGCTGCAATCTCCATATTCCTTTGAAGAGCTGTAGCAAGTTTGCTTGAATCGAGAGGAATCTGCACAGTCTTCTTAGGATCAGTTTGAGCATAGAGAGATCTAGGAGGTGCAAGCTCAATGAACTTTTTGAGGGAATTTTCTGAAAAGACTACTCTTTTTCCTTTTGAATCAGCTGCAGCAGGTTTCTTTAAAGAGGAGGAGGGACCTTTCCTGGGAGGAGAAGGTTTCCTTTCTGGGACTAACTTCTTAGGAGAAGGAGGAGGAGAGAATGTAGGTTGTTGATAAGTCATCTCCTTTATTTGTTCTACGGGAGCATTGTCATTTCTTTTATTTCCTTGTCCTGAACCACTTTGGCTTCCCTGGCCTTGTCTACTTCTTCTCTGATAAGATTGAGAGGGGTTGGAACTGGCTGATTTACCAATTGGAGCAGAAGAGATACTTCCAGAGGCTCCAGCACCAGGAGGTGGAGGAGGACCTCTGGGGGGGAATTTTTGAACTGGAGAGTCATATCTCTTTCTTCTCTTATTTTCTTTAGTCTGATTCTTTGACAATCTCATCCAGGGTTGGAATTCCTTGCTCTTAGGATCTATTCCCTTCAGAATGTAATAGGGAACATCCTTGTTAGGATTTGCAGTAGAAGGAGCAGGGGCTTTTCTTTTCTTGGAAGCAGCTCTTTTTCTTTTCTTAGAGGAGTCCGAATCATCAGAGTCATCATCATCATCATCAGAATGAGATGAGTCTTTCCCAACATAATCATCAAAGTTTAGTTCAGATGGATCTTTGGCAGTAAGTTCAGCTTTGTCTTTCTTTTCTCTTTCTTCTTTCTCTTTAGCTTCTTCAATGGCATCTTGCCTAAGAAGGGCATCCAGATCAACATTTGGAGCACTTTTCCATAGCTCTGATTCTGGGTACAACTCAGGAACTGTCTTGGGGACCAGTTCTGCAATAGAAGGAGTGGATATAGGATAGGTAAGGATAGGAGGAGAAAAGATGACAATATCTGCAGGGGCAGATGCTTTCTCTAGAGAGATGGCTAGGGAATCCAGATGATATTTAGCCATCCCTTCAATGTACTCAGAGGCAATACCTTCAGCCACAAAGTCTATAAATTGGTCAATGTTTAGAGTACCTGAACTTGAGTCCAATTCAGTCATCTTGGGAGCATTGTCTGCTCTATCTTGCACATCTTCAATTACTTCAGCAGCAGCATCAGCAGGGATGTTGATGATTTCAGCAGCAGCAGCATTTATGGTTGTGCCTGTATGCAAAGAGAGATAGGTTAACAACCAAGTGGGAATAAGATATTCCCCCCAAGGTGAACAAACAACAGGTAATAGATAGGATTACCTGAAGATCTACACAGGATACCACTTTGCATCTAGGAAGGAGGTTATAATTCCTTCTAGATGATTAGTGACATCGGGGATAGACACCTCTGCAAGGCACAAGAGGAGTGCCATACAGGAAAAGAAAAGGGTATCCTTGACCAAGGGGTCATCAAGGTACTCAGGTCTATAAGGGACCATTTTCTCTTGAGGAGGAGGAACAAAAGGAGGGGATGTGAGTGAGAACTCACAGTCTGAGGAAAGAAATGATTCCAAGTCTTTATCAGACTCAATGGACTTGGCAGCATCAACTTGCAATACTGATGTAAGATCATCAGCAGCTGTGATGAAAAGGAAGGGATAAGAAATTAACTCAAAGATGGAGTTTGAATTAATTAGAATCTTAAATAAAACTATACCATCAGGTTGAGCAGCATCCTTCTCACAAACGTCCATGGGGACTTCTTCATTTTCTTTTTCAGGAACTTCTTCCTCAGAAGCTAGATTCACTAGGGAGTGAATGTCTTTGTTAGTTACAAATGTCAAATTGAAGTCCTGATTATATCCTTTGGAGGAAGAGTTTTAAAGTTTACCTTCTGGTTCTTTCTCTGAAGTTTCTTGAGGGACTTCTACAGATTCTTGAAGGGGAAGAGAGGAATTGTCCTGAAGGGTCAGGGCATCACCTGAGACCACTTCGACAGACATCTCCCCCTGCATGACTTCAGTGGGGACTGGAGTCATGCATCTTACAGAAGGGGGCTCAGCAGAAGATGAGATGGATTTGATGGCATCAGTGAGAGAGTTGATGGAGGCAATGAGAGGGGCATTGGCAGCCTCAATCATGCTTTGGATGGAGGGAGTGATGAGCTGTACAAGGTGTGCAAGCATTTCAGGGGATATCTGAAATGCTGATGATGTAGAGGTGGATGGAATGGAGGCAGGATGATCTGCCACATGATCAAAGGAATCATGTGGAGATGGGTGATCATCAACATGAGTGTGGGATTCATGTTGAGAAAGGTTTGTGAGGATGGTGGCAGTCACCATGTCAACACTGGCTGAAGCTGCCAGATGATGTGGTGTTGGTGACTGGTGTGGAGATGCAGGTGGAATGAATGATGCATGTTGTGGTGGCACTGCGGGTGTTGGAGAGAGTAATGCAGGAGAAGAGGATGCAGGGGTTGCTGAGCCTTCCCCAGTAAGCGGGAGAGCAGTCGAATCAGCCCTTGTGTCTGAAGAAGGGTTAGGATCAACCCTGGCTGTCTTCTTGATAATCCTCTGAGATTTCTTGAATAGCGAGGGGTCCAACCTCTTGCTAGCATTTACTGCGGAGGGTGCAGAAACGAGCAGCAGGGGTGCTTTCACATATAGAAACACACCCAGTACCCTGGCAAGATTTACCTCTTTCTTGTTGTTCTTTCTCCTGATTAGGTCAAATAGAACTTTCCCCCAGGCTAACTGCGTCCTATTCACCAAAGCCGACATAAGGGCAAACTGTTGCCTGTTGATATTGTCATGCGCCGAATGTTTTCCCAAAATGATCTTGCCCACCAGGTCTGCCAGAAACTTGTATTCTGGAGACAAGTTTATCTTCAGCAGCTTAGCCGGAATCCCTTCGGCATGGCCCATCACAGTGAGCATGCGGCCATATTCCTCTGAGCTTTGCTCATATTCCTCAGTTCCTGTTTGCAGTCCAAACAGCTCAGTCAATACTTCAGGAGTCAGAGTGACCTCCTCGCCATTTATCTTTCCTGACATCGCTTCGTCGCTGGAGGACGAGGTGTATACCCATTCACGAATCTCGGGTATATTAATCTTAGGTGCGGATGACATGAATTTCTTGAGGCCTTGGTCTTCACATAGCTGCAGAATATCTTGGATTGGTTGATCGCATCGGCTGAAAGAATCGAAGTCGACACAGAAGCCCGTATCGAACTTCATTCCGAGGAGAACAGCAGAAGGAATCGCCATAGAGTTTGAGAGAAGATGGCGAATCGAGAAGCAAAACAGGGGAGAAGAGAATCGCGCGGGATTAGAGTTCGAGAGCGAATTCTAAGCCAGGAGAAGGAATATGAAAAGACGGAGCGGAAGGACGACGATCTTCAGACCTAAATCGACTATTAGAAACAAATCTGCGATCGTCGATCCCGGAATAAAATCGGTCGTCGAACACAGACCGACGATAGTCAATGTTTGACTAAATCGGTAAACATCGACCGACTATAAGCAATTACCACGATCGTCGATCAAAATATGATGGTCGACGATTCTCCACACAACACAGAAAATCTGTCGTCGACCACTGGTCGACGATAGATACCTAAGGAGAGATCGTTGACCAGTTGGTCGACGATTTCTGCCTTACTACAGAACGAGCTGTCGTCGACGGTTGGTCGACGATAGTTCTGACCTGGTCGAAGATCGTCGATCAGTCGTTCGACGATTTTAGACAGAAAACAAAACTATCTTAATTTTCACTACTCTGAACCATTAATCATACCAAGCTGGTTCAGGAAGAACAAATGCTTTTGTTCATCAAGGGGCTTAGTGAAAATATCTCCTCTTTGCAGGTCTGTGGATATAAATTCCATTACTATCTTGTTCTTTTCCACATTATCTCTTAGAAAATGATGTCTAATCTCAATGTGCTTGGTCCTGGAATGGTGCACAGGATTTTGAGCAATTGATATTGCACTGGTACTGTCACACAGAATTTTTGTGTTTGAGTGTGTGTACCCATAATCCACTAGCTGATTTTGAATCCACAGGATCTGTGAACAACAACTAGCTGCTGCTATATATTCAGCCTCAGCAGTTGAAGTAGACACAGATGCCTGTTTCTTGCAAAACCAAGAGACAAGTCTCTCTCCCAGGAACTGACAAGTCCCTGAGGTGCTTTTCCTGTCAACTCTACAACCAGCATAATCAGCATCTGAATATCCAATTAATTCAAATCCTGACTCAGCTGGGTACCACAGTCCTAAGTTAGGGCATCCCTTAAGGTATCTCAAGATCCTCTTTAGGAGAGTTAAGTGAGATTCCTTTGGGTTGACCTGGAACCTAGCACATAGGCATGTAGCAAACATTATGTCAGGCCTACTTGCAGTCAAATACAGCAGGGAACCAACAATGGCTCTATAATTCTTTTGATCAACAGACTTGCCATTGACATCAGAATCAATAACTGCATTTGAGGCCATAGGTGTGCTCATTGATGAAGCATCAGACATTCCAAATCTTTTAACCAGCTCTCTGGCATATTTTGATTGTGAAATGAAAATGCCATCAACACTCTGTTTCACTTGGAGACCAAGGAAATAGGATAACTCACCCATGCTGCTCATCTCAAACTTAGAGTGCATTAGTTCAGAGAACCTCTTGCATAGTTTGGGATCAGTAGAGCCAAATATAATGTCATCTACATAGATTTGAACTAACAGTTGTGAGTCCTTATGATGTCTAATGAATAGGGTTCTATCTACTACACCTCTCACAAACTTGTGTTCTAGAAGAAAATTTGCTAAGGTCTCATACCAAGCTCTAGGAGCTTGCTTAAGTCCATAGAGAGCCTTTTGGAGTTTGAACACATGAGTGGGTAGTGTTGATGAAACAAACCCTGGTGGTTGTTCAACAAACACTTCTTCCTTTAAATCTCCATTGAGGAAGGCACTCTTCACATCCATTTGGAAGACCTTAAATCTTTTATAGGCAGCATAGGCTAGGAAAATCCTAATGGCTTCTAGTCTAGCTACAGGGGCAAAAGTCTGATCATAATCTATGCCTTCCTCCTGTCTATAGCCTTGAGCTACTAGCCTAGCCTTATTTCTAACTACTATGCCTTGGGCATCAAGCTTGTTTCTAAACACCCACTTGGTGCCTATGATCCGTTGGCCTCTTGGTCTTGGAACCAAGGTCCAAACTTTACATCTTTCAAACTGGTTAAGCTCCTCTTGCATTGCTATAATCCAGTGGGGATCAAGCTCAGCATCTTTAATGGTTAGGGGCTCAACCTGAGAAAGGAAACAAGCAAACATCATATTTTTGTTGAGTTGATGTCTTGTCTGGACTCCTGCTGAAATGTCTCCAATCACTTGAGATACAGGGTGATCTCTAAGTGTGACAAGATCAGTAGGTTCAACAATGATCTGATCCTCAACAGTTTCAAGATTTAATTCCTCATGTGGAGTTTGATCAACTGTTGGAGCAGGTGCTTTAGCTTCAAGCAGATCTACATCAGATTCAGAATCTGAGGAAGCAACCTGAGGAGTTTGTTGGGGATGATTCTCCTGTGTGAGTCTCAAACCTTCCAAATCCTTACTTACTCCTAGGACTTGCACTGTACTATTAGAAGAAGAATCCTTCTCCTTATAGTACATGACTGTCTCATCAAAAGAGACATGTGCAGACTCTTCTATCTTAAGAGAGGATTTATTAAGGACCCTATAGGCTTTGCTTACTTGAGAGTATCCTAGAAAAACTCCCATTGAAGCTTTTGCCTCAAATTTTCTATGGTATTCTTTGTTATTGTTATGAACAAAAGCAACACAGCCAAATACTCTAAAATAGTCTATTTTAGGTTTCACTTGCTTAAGTAATTCATAGGGAGTCTTACCCTTAAGTTTATGTATCAGACTTCTGTTCAATACATAGTTAGCTGTGCTAACTGCTTCAGCCCAAAAGGACAGAGGCATGTTAGCATCAGCCAACAATGTACTTGCAGCTTCAATTAGGGTTCTGTTTTTCCTTTCAACTACCCCATTTTGTTGAGGAGTTCTAGGAGCAGAGAAGCTATGTTTGATACCTTCCTTCTCACAGAATTCTTGCATAAGAAGAGACTCAAACTCAGTACCATGATCACTTCTGATCAAGGCAATCTGAGTAGAATACTCACTCTGTATACACTTTAGAAAATCTGTAAGAACCTTGAAGTTATCAGCCTTAGTTCTCAAGAAGATTACCCAAGTGAACCTAGAGAAGTCATCTACAATTACTAAAGTGTAAGACTTTCCTCCAAGACTCTGTACAGCAATAGGACCAAATAAATCCAAATGTAGCAGGTACAGAATCCTGGGAGAATCACTTTTATTAACTGATTTAAAGCTATTTCTTGTTTGCTTTCCTAGTTGACAAGCTTTGCAAAGGCCTTCCTTCTTGTAGGGGCAAGAAGGTAATCCTCTTACAAGATTGTATTTAGCCAACCTAGAGATGTTTTTCAAGTTTACATGACTAAGTCTCTTATGCCAAAGGGTATTATTACTGGTTACTTCATTAAATAAGCATATTTCAGATTTGGAGGAATTAAAGTCTACAACATAAACATTTCCAATTCTAATGCCTACTAATACCACAGTATTATTTAAAGAAATATTGCAGGCAGTGTCAGTAAACCATACCTTGTATCCAGCATCACACATTTGACTTACAGAGATTAGGTTGTGCTTTAGTCCTGAGACATAAGCTACCTTCTTGAAGGTTACAGCTCCTATGGTGAAGCTCCCATACCCTTCAGTCTGTCCACAGCTGGAATCCCCAAATACAACTTTTGGTCCCAGCTTGGCTTTGAAACCTGACAGGTTCTTCTTCTTTCCTGTCATATGCTTTGAGCATCCACTATCCAGATACCATTTGTCATGTATGACTGGATAGGTCTTCACCTGCAGAAAGAGCAGTTACACATTGTGGACCCAGGTTACCTTGGGTCCAGTATTCTTCACAAAAGAAAAACTAGATATAAAAGATTTTGCAGGCTTTGATTTATATCCTAGGGGGTGTGATCTCCTAGGTGGGATAATCCATTCAGTTGAAGGATTAAACAACCTGGGGTGGTGATTAGGATTTGAAGTTCTGGAAGTTTGAAAATGATTTTCCGGCTTAAGTCCAGATCGTCGATCGATGGTCGACGATCGCAAGCCATATCGTCGATCATTTCCAGTATAGCTATATTCTGGATTCCACGATCGTCGATCACTGGTCGACGACTCAAGATGAGATCGTCGATCTCCTGCACCAAAGATATCATACTTGGTGAAGGTGTTCAGCGATCGTCGATAGTCGTTCGACGATTGGTTTGACGATCGTCGATTAATGTTCGACGATTTTTGTAAAGCTAGAAATTTTTTCTTCCTATTCTCTTTCTTAATCTTATTCTGAATTTTCTTGCATTTTTCAATTTCCTCAGTATTCTTTATTCCTGATTCAGAAACAAATTTTACTGGAGTGCTAAATCTCTCCTTTGTGAGGAGGATGGGTTCACTAGGTGTAGCACCTAAGCCTAGTTTATCATTACCAACCCTAGTGTTTGCTATACAGGTTATTTCAGATAATTTAAGGCTTCTGCCATTTAATTGTTCTTCTAACCTCTTAGATTTAGCTAGTTCTAACTTTAGGAATGTTACTTCTTCTTTTGAGCTCTCTAATTCCTTTTCTAATCTGATTATTTCAACACCTTCCATGTCTAGTTCCATTATTTTTAATCTAAGTGACTTAATTTCCTTTTCAGATAATAGTAAATCTAAACATAGAGTTTTAAATTTTAGTTTGAACTCAGGAGATGAGAAATCAAATGAGTCGATTACCTGGTCCTCCATAAAGGAATCTTCTTCATTGTCTCCTTCTTCTTCAGAATTCTCTGCAGCTGACAGAGAGCTGCAGGCATCAATGGCCATGAGGCAGACCTCTTTGGCTTTCTTCTCTTCTTCTTCTTCTGAATCACTGGAGCTAGAGGAGCAGGTATCCTCTTCTGTTTCACTCCAGGTAGCAGCCACAAATCCCTTGTCCTTCTTCTTGTATTTGTGTGATGAGGACTTGGAGTGGTGCTTCCTGTATTCTTTCTCATGTTTCTTCTCCTTATACTTCTTCTCTGGACAATCTGGGGCAATGTGTCCAGGCTTGCTGCATACATAACAAATGATTTCTTTAGATGGAGTTTTGTCATACCTTGGCTTGTCCTCATGCTTGGAGAACTTCTTTCTGAGGTCTCTTCTTCCCATGTTGAAGAATCTCTTGGCAATGAGTGCCAGTAACTCCTCATTTGATTGACTTCCTTCAGAAGTCTCAGCAGCCTTAAGAGCTAGAGAATGCTCTTTCTTTATAAGAGTAGGAGTCTTCACTTCAGTTACAGCAGCTCTACTCTTTAAGGTTTGCTCATATGACCTGAGCTTTCCCAACAGAGCTTCTGTGGAGAGTTCCACAGTGTTTCTTCCATCCTTGATGGGCCATATCCTTGAGTCCCAAGAGATGGGAAGGCACATCAGGATCTTGTCATTGACTTCTGACAAGGTTATCTCCTTGTCTAAGGACCTCAGTTCACTTATTATTGAACTGAGTCTTGTGTACATGGTGTCAATGTCTTCAGCATCATCCTTCTTGAAGTTTTCATACTGAGAGGTGAGATTAGATCTCCTGTCCTTCCTCTCATCAGCTGAGCCAGCAACTATGTGGTTGAGGGAATCCCACATAGCTTTGGCTGAGGTACATTCAGCCAGCTTCTGGAATATCTCATCAGACATTGTCTGAGCTAGGATATTCATTGCTTTAGCATCAGCTGCTTTTGCTTTCTTGTAAGTTTCATTGTAGTCAGGTGGTGGCACAGCACTGAGATCAGCAGAAGTGGAAGCAGCAGCAGGCCTAGCAGGTGGTCCTGTCAAGATAGAAGAAAAAATATCTTCATCAATAGAATTCATGTATAGTCTTATCCTGGCCTTCCATATGCCAAACTTGGACAAGTTGCATACAGGAGGTCTGGTGCTTGAATAATCCTTAGACTGGGCCATGTGTGAAAGTGTTTGTGAAAGGTATCAGGAAACAACTTATCACAGGATCTTTTAACTCAGGTGTTAGCCTGTATGAACAGCTAACCTCCCTCTGATACCAATTGAAAGTGAGGGGATAAGTTATAAACTACTCTAGAGGGGGGGTGAATAGAGTATTCAAAATTTTATGAACACTTAGTCAGCTCCCTTGGAGTTTATTTGCGGAATAGAAAATCTGATACTTGAACCCTAAGAGCCTAACACAGTGAAGTGCACAAGTGAAGAAGTTGACTGAAATTTCAGTTAACTACAAGCCTATCACAGCACCTAGCAATCCTAGGTAGTTCTATCACAGCCACAGAATAAAATGAATAAACAAGATAACCAGATGGACACAGGATATATAGTGGTTCCCTTTAAATAGGTACGTCCACTCTTCTACCACCCTGGTAGGAATCCACTACAGGTTTTTGCTAAGGTGCCCTGCCACCAATGATCTGATTCAGGTAGATCAAACAGACCCTTTGAGCTTTTGATAAGGATGCTCAACCACAGGTTGTTGATAAGGTGCCCTGTCACCAACGTTCACTTTTGAAGAGATGTGAACAAACTCTTTTTACAAAGGGGTTGAGAGGGTTTGATTATCTTCTCTATTTTAAATACAGATTAGAGAAGATTTGTGGATTCTCTAAAGAATCAAAGTCTCCCCCTGGCTCAGTGGAAGTCCAGGGAAAGCCTTTGCTTCAGGATGAAGGAGTTTCAGATAAACTGAAACTAAATCCTCAGAAATCTGAAGACTGATTTTTATCAGGTCTTAAGATTCTGGAGCACTTGAAGCAGATCTTGAGCCTTTTCTGAAGTCTTTGAAAAACTCTAAGCAGATTGCTCAGGAGACTTGAGAATGGAAGATGATTGCTCTGGGCTTTTGCTTCAGGAAAACTTTTCTTCTTCTTGTAAAGAGATGTTGAAGAAGTGCTCTGATGATGCTTGAGCGGATGAATAATTTTTCTCTGTGTCTGTTACTGTAACTTTTCTTAGAGCAGAAATCTCTTTTAAATATGTCTTCACGTTTTCCTTTGAAACGGCTCTATTGATTTGAATTCTCGAGCCCTGCAACATATTATAGAATATAGCAATAGGAATAGAATGACCTATTAACTTTCTGTCAGTCCCAATAAGGAATAAAATAAGCGGGAAAGAAATCTCAGCATAAAGACGTACCTTTCTTGGAAATAGTACATAGTACCAACGGCTAGAAAACAGGCTGGAAAGATAAAGTCAACGTAATTTGTATAATAGGACAAAATGCTTTATCAAGAATACTGAATCCCGTGATTTATGTTTGACAGAATTTGTAAATAATTCATTTTGAATTTAAACCATAATTTTAGCAACAAATAACTTTAGAGAATCTTTCTAACCACAAGCTAACACACTTGGAAATAAACCAAGGAATAGCATAAATACAAATAGATAAAAGCAGACAGAAATCGTCGAACAGGGGTTCGAAGATCGTCGACCTGTTAACAAATCGTCGACCAATAGCAGGAATCTGTCGGACCAGAAATCGTCGACCAGAAATCGTCGACCAGAAAATAGATCGTCGACCAGCTAATAGATCGTCGACCAGCAAACAGATCGTCGACTAAAGCAAAAAGTCTGATGACACAGAAATCGTCGAACATCTCATGATGTCGACGACTAAGGCAGAGATCTGTCGAGACAGATATCGTCGACCAACAATGATGTCGACGATTAAGGCAAAGATCTGTCGAGACAGAAATCGTGAAGCTAGAACACGATCGTCGATCTGTTGATGACAGATCGTCGACCAACCTTCAGAGCGTAGTAAGCTAGCTCTGAGATCGTCGACCAACGGTCGACGATAATTGTCTTGACTTCAACGATTCAATAGCCCTGCTATCGTCGATCAATGATCGACGATCGCGAGGCCTCGTTCGACGATAGTCGAACGGAAAAAGTTTCAACCAAAACACATTCTAAAACTACTAGCCTAAACTCTAGGTCAGTTATATACTGCCCTAGGGAGACTAAACAAAGTCTAAACATGATCATATATCTTTATATGGATCAAGAGGGGCTGGAAAGGGATTACATAAGCCAAATCACATCTAGGGTACCAACAAAGGATTTCACATATCCAAGTAGGAAGTCGTTACCCTTAGAGGACATTTTGGAGCCATGGCAAGCACTGCTTGGAGCTCTGCCTTCCCGAATATGGCCTCCGATCGCGAATCCGAGCTTGGACTAGCTGGATCTCCCTCTCCTTCCTCCTTCTTCTTCTTCCTTCCTTCTTCCTCTTTCCTTCTCTCACTTAAGAAGATAAAGTGAGGAAAAGTTTGCTGGTTCGGGGTCTTATAGGGGCTAGAAAAACTGAAGACCACCAGATCTGGAAAGAGGGAAACAAACGGCCGAGATCTGCAGAAAATAACTTTTTCGGCCCTGACACGCCCTGTGACACGCCCGTGTCACAGGCCATGTCCCTTAAGCGGCCCTTAAGCGGCAAAGAACTGCCTCACCACACGGGTTGAACATGCTCGTGACCACCGCCTAACCTGACATGGCCTGCGACACGCCCGTGTCTCTGGCCGTATCGCCTCTCTCGACGAAACTCGTCGATCGCCAAGATTATACTCGCCGATCGTCGACACGATCTCGCAGATCGTCGAGAAGGACATGCCCTGTGACACGCCCGTGTCACAGGCCGTGTCTCCTCTTCTCATCGATCGTCGATCACAATGCTCAACGATCGTCGAACGCGCGACCTGCAGCAACCCGAGGATGGCACGCCCTGGGACACGCCCGTGTCTCAGGCCGTGTCATGCCAAAAACACCCGAAACCCAACTTTGAAACTTACTCGAGACCAGCTTGAGTATTTGCTTGACATGCCCTGGGACACGCCCGTGTCCCAGGCCGTGTCACTTGGCCTGAAAACCAAAACTTGGTTTTGGGGTATTACAATTAGCCTATAAGAGCAACTAATATTATAAAGATATAGTTGATGTGCAACCAACCTCCCTCTGATACCAATTTAAAGTGGGTGTAAGATCTACCTTTACTCTAGAGGGGGGTGAATAGAGTATTTTAAAATAATTTACAATTTAAAACGGTAAAGCAGTGGAAGTCTTTATTTATGTATATGTGTAAGGTGCTTGCAGAAAGAAAAACTAAGTAAGCAAGAAATAAGAAATGACAGCACACAACAAAAACAAAACACAGCAAGCCAGATGACACAAGGAGCTATAGTGGTTCCCCAACAACCTGGGTACATCCACTCTTCTACCACCCTAGGTAGGAATCCACTACAAGAATAGTTGATCAGGTGTCCTGGGCACCAATGAGCTTTTGATAAGGTGCTCAAAAACCAAACCTAGATTTTTTGATAAGGTGTCTTGCCACCACTGAGTTTTGACAAGGTCTCATAAACCAGCCACAAATCTTTTGAAGGGAGTTTTGAGAAACCCTTTTACAGAAGGAATAAAGAAAAACAAAAAGGTTGAGTTGTTCTTCTCTCTCAATAATCTGAGAGAAGACAAGTGGAAGATGTTGTCAAAGATCCCCCTGAGATCTGTAAGGGTTCAGGAAGATGAGCTTTGCTTAGGGTGATAGGCCTTTAGTTGCTTCAGATCTCCAGCAATAGATGATTTCAGCAGATGCTGAAATGTGTGATGTCTGGAGTTCTTGATGAAGAAGCTTTTTAACACTTGATTCTTGAAGGAGTAGAATAGCAGATGATCTCCTTCACAGTAATGTTCCTTGTGTTCTTAAAGAATTCTGACTCAGTAATTCTGTAGGCTTTTGTCTACTGAGTCTATTCTCAGAAGATGAATTCTTATGAATAATTTTCTTGTTCTCTCTTCTGTATTCTTTTTCAAATCTTGTCAGTTATTGTTTTCAAAATGATTCTCTAGGGAGTATATCAGATTCTGACTTCTTGATAGCCGTTAATCAGTCATAAATGACTACCTTAACTGATATCTGCCTCTAGAGGAAAGTCCTTAAGAAACATTCCAATTAGTCTTCCTTGAAACTTGCTCCAGATTGATTGAAACGGCTACAAAATCCTTTGCCATAGATGCTGAAAATAAGTCTGAATGAATTCCATAACTATCCTGAATTTGAATCCTGAAATCGTCGATCTCTCAGAAAAATCGTCGATCTGAGCTCAACGATCGTCGAACTGAGCTCAGAGATTGGATTTAAACTGGAAATAGAAATCGTCGAACTGAGCTCTACGATCGTCGAACTGAGCTCGCAGACTTGGAAAACAACTAAAGACAGAACGTCGACCTGAGCTCGAAGATCGTCGATCGGAGTTTGACGACTCGTTGAACTGAGCTCAGAGATCGTCGAATGGAGTTCGACGATTCGTCGACCTGAGCTCGACGAAAATTGTCTTGGTCCTCAGCACTGAATCCTGATCTTTAGAAGGTCTTGAGGGCAGCTTTCAAACCTAAGTACTAACCCTAAGACTCATTCTAATTGACCTATCAGACTATACAGCAAGGTCAAAAAAAATTCCTAAGCACATAGTGATCCTTACCCAAATTAGTAATCGGGTGTTCCAACACCATGCTCTAAGGGAAAGCTGGCTAAGGTCTCATACCAAGCTCTTGGAGCTTGCTTTAAATCATAGAGAGCCTTATACAATTTAAAAACATAAGAGGGATGAGATGGAGAAATAAAACCTGGAGGTTGTTCAACATACACCTCTTCTTTGAGTTCTCCATTTAGGAATGCACTTTTCACATCCACCTGGTAGACTTTAAACCTTTTGAATGCTGTATAATTTAAGAAAATCCTTATAGCTTCTAGTCTAGCAACTGGAGCAAAGGTTTGATCATAGTCAATCCCTTCTTCTTGCCTGTATCCTTGAGGAATAAGCCTTGCCTTGTTCCTCACTATCACACCTTGGGCATCAAGTTTGTTTCTGAATACCCACTTAGTCCCAATTACTGGATAGCCCTTAGGCCTTGGAACTAAGTCCCAAACTCTACACCTTTCAAACTAGTTGAGTTCCTCTTGCATTTCAATGATCCAGTTTGGATCTTGCTCTGCATCAGATATGGATTGAGGCTCAATTTGAGAGAGAAAGCAAGCAAGCATCATATCAGGGTTGAGTTAATGCCTTGTCTGCAATCCCACTGATATGTCTCCAATCACTTGAGATCTAGGGTGATCCCTAAGTGTGACAAGATCATTAGGTTGAGTTGGTTCAGCATCAGTTATTTGATTTAATTCCTATGGTGGAATTGTATTGGTTGAGGAAATTGAACTTCTTCCACTGTCTCTTCTTCACTTTCAGCTTCTAATATAGCTTGTGGAGAGGGATGAAATTCAACCTTTGAGGTAAGGTTTAGATCATCCAAGCTCTCACATAAATTTGGTACCTGCAGATTATTGTTGGTAGAGATGTCTCTCTCCTTGTAAAACATATTAGATTCATCAAATGTCACATGCATAGATTCCTCAATTTTTAATGTTGATTTATTAAACACCCTATATGCCTTGCTGACTTGGGAATATCCTAGAAAAATTCCCATTAAACCCTTAGCTTCAAACTTTCTAAGATGTTTCTTGTCATTATTGTGAATATAACATAAACATCCAAATACTTTAAAATAAGTTATTATAGGTTTCTTCCCTTTGAGTAGTTCATAGGGAGTCTTAAGCTTTAGTTTATATATTAGGCTTCTATTCAGGACATAATTTGCTGTGCTTACTGCCTCTGCCCAATAGGAAAGAGACATGTAAGCATCTGCAAGTAATGTACTTGCAGCTTCAATGAGTGTCCAATTCTTCCTTTCAACTACCCCATTTTGTTGAGGAGTTCTCGGAGCTAAGAGAAAATGTCTGATACCTTCCTTCTCACAGAACTCTAGTATAAGAAGAGATTCAAACTCAGTGCCATGACCACTTCTGATCAATGCAACTTGAGTAGAGTACTCAATCTGTATGTTCTTGAGAAAATCTGTGAGAACCTTAAAAGTATCTGACTTAGTTCTCAAAAAGAAGACCCATATGAACTTGGAGAAGTCATCTATAATACCTAATGTATAAGAATTTCCTCCTAGACTTTGTACTGCAATAGGGCCAAAAAGGTTCATATGGAGCAAGTACAAGATTCTAGGTGAATCACTTATATTAATGGATTTGAAGCTAGATTAAGTTTGCTTGCCTAATTGATAAGCCCTGTAGAGGCCTTCCTTCTTGTAGGGGCCAGAAGGTAAACCTCTAACAAGATTGTCCTTAGATAACCTAGCTATATTCTTATGGTTTACATATCCTAGTCTTTTGTACCATAAGCTAGTTTGAATGCTAATAGAATTGAATAAACAAATTTCTGATTTAGCTGATTCAAAATTTACTAAGTAGATGTTGCCTTGTCTAATTCCTGTTAAAACAGTTGTGTTGTTTAAAGAAATAAGACATAAAGAGTTAGTGAAGATTACTTGATAACGTGTATCACATAGTTGGCTTACTGATATCAGATTATGCTTAAGACCATTTACATAGGTCACCTTCTTGAATGTGACAGCTCCACAGTTGAAATCCCCATAGTCTTCTATCAGTCCAAAACCTGAGTCCCCAAAGATTACTTTAGGTCCAGTCTTGGCTTTATAGTTGATTAGGCATTTCTTGTAACCTTTCATATGTTTAGAGCAACCACTGTCCAGGTACCATTTATTTTGAGTGACAGGGTTCTCTTCTACCTTCTAAGAAGAAGATTAGCAGTTTTGACCCTAGTTACCTTGGGTCCTTATTGTTTAACATAACTGAAACTTGAAATAAATGAACATTCAAGTTGATCCTTATAACCTAAAGGATGATACCTTATAGGAGGTATGATCCACTGACTAAAGGGATCAAAGGATTTATCAGTTATTAGGTTACTCTGGTTATGAACTGAGTTTGACAAATTTGAGTGTGTTCGTCGACCTGAGTTCGAAGATCTGGGTTGAGTTCTTCGATCTCTGCTCAAAGAATGAAGGTATCCATTCTCAGAGCCCCAAAAACGTCGATCTCTGGTCGTCAAACCATACTGGTTTTGTCGATCCCAGTTCGAAGAATAGTTTACATTATTATTTACATTCAGGGTTCGTCGTTCCGAGGTCGACGAACCATACCCAATTCGTCGTTCTGAGTTCGACGAACTGTGCTGAACATAGTTTTGTTGTTTATTTTTCTTTTTCTGATTGGTTTTCTTAAGTTTTAGCTGTTTAAGAACTTCATTAAACTTCTCTACCTATTCAGTATTTTTCTTACCATTTTCAGAGATGAAATTAATAGGTTTTGATAATTGATTTTTCTGAATTAGGATTGGTTCACTACATGAGGCTCCTAATTCTAGTTTGTTTTTCTTAGATATTGTATTAATTTTTCTAGTTATGTCTAACAGTTGTAAACTCCTACCATTCAAGGATTCTTCTAGTTCCTTAGCCTTACTTAATTCAGATTTCAGAAAAACTATTTGTTGATTGACTAAGCTTAATTCTTCAGTTAACTTATCATTTTCAGCAATGATTTTGTCTTGTTCTAAAAGTTTTTCCCTAAGAAGTTTGATTTCCTTTTCAGATCCTATTAAGTCTAAACACAAGAGTTTAAATTCAGATTGAAATTCTGTATATTGAAAGTCATATGAAGCAATTTCCTGATCCTCTTCAGAGAGGAATTCTTCATTATTTGACTCTTCTGAATCTGATCTGCTGCTTCCAGCATCTATTGCCATAAGGCAAACATCCCTTGCCTTCTTCTCTTCTTCATCATCTTCACTGGAGCTGGAGGAGGATGTTTCATCTTCAATATCACTCCAGGTTTCAGCTACAAAGCCCTTCTTCTTATTTTTGTACTTACTGGAGGAGGCCTTGCTATGCTGATGTCTTCTTGAATCCTTCTTTTGCCTTATGTCCTTCTTTTGGACTTCTGGAAATTCTGAGATGAAGTGTCCAGGTTTCCTGCACCCAAAACATACAACCTCTTTAGAAGGGGTATTGTCATACCTGGGTTTATCTTCATTCCTTGAAGGCTTCCTCCTAAAGTCCTTCCTTGCCATTTTATAGAATCTCTTAGCAAAGAGACTCATAAGATCTTCATTGGCTGACAAGTTGGGAGATTCTTCTGCAGCTTTGAATGCTAAATTCTGTTCCTTCCTGGTAGGTGTTGAAGCCTTTGGTTCAACTGTAGCTTCTCTTGACTTGATCAATTGCTCATACGATTTGAGCTTTCCAAGCAGAGATTCTGTTGAAATTTCAGCCATGCTTCTGGCTTCTCTGATGGGCCAGATTCTGGTGTCCCATGTGCTAGGGAAGCACATGAGGATCTTGTCAATTACCTCGATCAGAGTAATCTTCTTGTCCAATGTTCTGAGCTCACTGATGATGGAGCTCAGCATGTTGTACATTCCTTCCACAGATTCTACTTCATCTTTCCTGAAATTCTCATATTGAGATATGAGGTTGGATCTTCTATCCTTCCTCTCATCAGCAGAGCCTGTTACCATTTGGTTGAGGGAATCCCAAATAGCTTTGGCAGATGTACATTCAGCAACTTTCTGAAATATATCATCTGACATAGTTTGGGCCAGTATATTAATAGCTCTAGCATCAACAATCTTGGCTTTCTTATGTGCATCAGTTTGATCTGGAGGAGGAACTGCACTGAGATTTACTAGAGTTGAAGTAGAGGCCACTGGAGCTGGTGGTCTTGTCAAGATGGAATTAAAGATGTCCTCATCAATAGAGTTCATATAAAGCTTGATTCTTGCCTTCCAGATCCCAAACTTTTGCAGGTTACAAACTGGAGGTCTGGTGCTGGCATAATCCTTTTTTTGTGCCATGATATCAGAAAATAAAATCTAATCAAAGAAACTAATAAGACTTATTCAGAGTTTATCCTGAGGATCTTGGTTAATCCAGGTGTAAGCCTGTATGATTTGATTAACCTACCTCTGATACCAATTGAAAGAAGTGGATAGAGAAAATCTCTAATACCAATTGAAAGATAGGGTAAACTCTGATAAACTCCAGGGGGGGAGGGTGAATAGAGTTGTTAAAATCTTTTTTATTTTTGCGGAATTAAAAAAAATCTTTAATAAAATATATTACTATGATATAAGTGTATGAGTGTATAAGTGGAGCAAATGAACTAGAGAGAGGATAACTAAGCTACTCAGCAAAATATATAACATCACAAGCACACAGGAAAATCACAGCCACACAGACAACACAATAAATTTATAGTGGTTCCCCAAACTTGGGTACATCCACTCTTCTACCACCCTAGGTAGGAATCCACTAAGGGTTTTGATCAGGTGACTGCCACCAATGAGAATTTGATCAGGTGCTCAAAAACCAACCCAAGTCTTTTGGAAGGAGACTTGCAACCAGAATAATTTTGAAGGTAATTAAAACCCTATACAGAGGTGGGGAGGAGAGGTTGATTTGGACTACTCTTTTCTCAAGCAAAATGAGAGAAGTCTTGAGAATTCTTCAGATATTGTCAAAGCTCCCCCTGAGATTAACATCTGTTCAGGAAGGGGAACTTTGCTAATGTGAAGGTCTTTTACTATAAGATCAACTCTCCAGGGATCCTTTGACTGATTGAATATTCTTGTCACTTGAGATCCTGGAAACAAAGAAGGAGGGGAAGAAAGACTCTTAATTGTGATTGATGTTCTTCCTTCTTCTTCTTTTGAGAGCAGTTATTTTTCTCCTTTTCGTATATTCTTCTGTATGAAAATCAAAGAGTATGATCCTCTTTTTTTTATATCTAGCAGAGAGATGATCGGGATGATAGTTGCCTCAAGTTCGAATTCAAAAACCTGTAATAAATGCTCAGCCAAAATCTGGGAAATGAAAACCGGCAAGTATGCTGTCATATATTCTATTATATGTCTGTCCTGAGATATAAGAAATTAATTCTATGGAAAATATTTACAATCAATGCTGCCAGTAACGACTCGATTTAAAGGATATATGTGCATTGATTATCCAGGGAATTAACAACCTATAATAGATATAGAATCAGGAGACAAAAAAAAAGAAAGAATAAATAACAATATGACTTACAGTTTTCGTCGACCAGAGAACAACTTTCGTCGACCTGAAATCAGATATCATCGAGCTCAGAACTATTCGTCAACCTGAGCTCTGCGAACAACTGCACTGCATAACCTGACGGATTCTGTGCTATAAGTTCATCGACCTGAGAATCTGATTTTTGTCGACCTCAGAACTTGTTCAAACTGAAGGTGTTGAGATAATAACACATCTGGCGTTGAGTCATTGAGTGCATTGAGTTATTGATAGCATTGAGAGCATTGAGTGATCTTTGATTCTGAGTAAACTTTGGCTTTGGGTGAACTATGGCGTTGAGACAATTATGGCACTGAGTGATCTTTGGTGTTGAGAGCATTTAGCGAAACACATACTTTGAAGACCACAAAATTTTTCTTTTAAGACATTGTTTCTCATAGGCAAGATAAGACATTGTTTCTCAGGGAAGTCAAAGGCAAGATTTTGCTGGTGAAAATCTATGTTGATGACATTATATTCGGCTCAACGGACAACAATCTTTGCAAAAAGTTTTCCAAACTTATGCAAGGAAAGTTTGAAATGAGCAGTATGGGAGAGCTGAAGTATTTCTTGGGACTTCAAGTGAAACAGTCTGAGGAAGGAATCTTCATTTCTCAGACGAAGTTCACAAATGAACTCCTCAAGAAATTCGGAATGGAGACTGCAACCTCTATGAGGACTCCAATGGGATCCACCATGTCTCTGGATAAGGATGAGAAAGGGAAACCTTTTGATGAAACCAAATACAGAAGCATCATTGGATCTCTGCTCTATCTTACTGCGAGTAGACCGGATATCATGTTCTCCACATGTGTTTGTGCCAGATATCAGGTGAACACTAAGGAATCTCATTATGTCGCTGCAAAGCGAATTCTTAGATACCTTAAAGGTACCCCTAATCTTGGCTTATGGTACCCGAGAAGCAATGATGTTGAGCTAATAAGGTTTTCAGATGCTAATTTTGCAGGAAGTAGGGATGACAGGAAAAGCACCTACGGGACGTGTCAATTCCTCGGAAGAAGGCTTATTTCATGGAACAGCAAGAAGCAGAATTGTGTAGCAACCTCCACTGCAGATTCTGAGTACATCTCGGCTGGCAGCTGTTGCGCACAACTCCTATGGATAAGAAACCAGTTAGCCGACTATGACCTCTAGTTCAAGGAAGTACCAATGTACTGCGACTCCTCAAGTGCAATTGCTATTGCCAACAATCCGGTATCGCACAGCAGAACGAAGCATATTGAAGTGCGCTACCACTTCATTCAGGACCACGTGGAGAACAAGGACATCTCTCTCTGATATGTCCCCACGGACAAGCATATTGCAGATATTTTCACAAAGCCCTTAGACGAGGCCAAGTTCAGTCTCTTCAAAACTGAATTGGGAATGCTCAACCATGAGGAATGAAGACTCCAGAAGCTACTGGGTCGTGCATCTAGTGGGAGCATCTGCTAGGAACTCAATTGTAAGCATAGGTGCACGAACTAAGGGGGAGCATAGTGTCAAATGCACCAGACCCAGATTTGCAGAAGCCGAAAAGGGGGCGATTACCCTCTCGGCTAAGGCTAAGGTGGCTCCAAGTTTGCTCCCAAGTAATTGGTAATGAATATCTCTCAACTCAATTTTAAGTTTATGATTTTCATTCCTATATGCTCTATTCACCTTAGCTTGTAGGGTTTAGGCTTCTTCAAATATGGGGAGATTGTTGGGTATTGTATCCACAATGTACCTGATTTGAAGAAGCCCCTGAGCAAGCCAAGGTAAATAGACAGTGTGTTTGATGAAATCTTTCTAGTTGTGCTTGCAGTTATTCCACGCTAAGTACACACCAATGTCAGGGTGCAGTGGGTCAATATACACGGGTCTGCGCGACGTAATCCCTCGTTGAGCAGATCAGTGTGTTGGCCTACGTGTACTCTCTCTATTGGGGTGTACTTAATTTCAAGTACAGGGCTATGATAAAGCAAGAGCAGACAAGGAGCAAGGATGGGCCAAAGACCAGCTCATGGGTTGAAAGACGAGAATTGTCTAAGTGTAAATCGTCGAGAATCACTAAGTGATTCTCGCCGATTCGTCGAGAATTGAGTCGTCGAGAATCACTAGATGATTCTCGCCAGGTTAGGCCGTCTGTCTCGACGCAGTCAAAAAATCCTCTTAAGGCAGAATCGTCGAGAATCACTAAGTGATTCTCGCCGATTCGTCGAGAATGACTTTGCATTCTCGACGATTCGTCGAGAATCAAATGTGATTCCCGCCGATTCTCCCCAGCCTGTATAACCTGTGATGCCAGAATTCGCCAAGTAGAATTCGGCGAGAATCGTAAGTGATTCTCGCCGATTCGTCGAGAATCACATACGATTCTCGCCGAATTTGACTTGGGCAAATTTCTGACATTTCCTAGACCGGTCCAGGTTTCCAGCGGTATTTCGAACCGGACTTAGGTCTTTGCTTTGGTGGGGCCCACAACGGTCATCTTTATGACCTAGTGTATAAATACACAAGTATTGGTGTACAGTGTTTTTCACGGATACAGAATACGAAAGCCAGCGGCCGTCAAACCCTAAATTCGCGAACCTGATCCGTCTCCGTCACCGCCGCTCGTATAGTGATCACCGTTGCTGATCTCGATCTCCTCCAGATCCCCGGTGATAGAAGCCAAGTCTTGCACAGCGTCTCATGCATCTAACCATAGATCTTTTGTCTCTTGATTTGAGATAGGGAAACCATCCCCGTCCGAATCGATCGAGACGATCGATCCTAGTGTGACCGTTGGAAGACCTTGCCGACTTCGCTAAGAAGATTGAATCTCTAGTGCTTTGCTGCTGTTTTCAATTGCCGCCGCCAACACCGAGAGCCTAGCCGCCGCTCGTCGCCGCCGCCGGTCTCGGGGAGATTCTCTCCAAGAAAGATCTAGGGTTGTGGACTTTTCGTTGCCTACAAGAACAAGTAGTCCAACGAAAAGGGACACCTAGATCTTCAAGTTGTTTGTATTTTCTTATACACTATAAATTCGTTTTCATTGTAAAGGAACATTTGGTTCCTAGTTGTAGGGTTGGGTGCAACCCGTGCTGTGGGAGTGTTGACTCCTACGTGTGGAAGGGTTCCTTCCGATAGTGCAAGGATTGGATTTTAATCCTGTTGGTGAAGTGACCGAGTCGTCCCTGGATTGGGAGATAGGTCGAAGGGGGAAAGTGGACGTACCCAAATCGGGGAACCATTATATATTGCCTGTGTTATTTTCTGTGCTGTGTGTTTTGTTTTGATTCTGCAGGTACACTTTTAATTCCGCAAATACGCTGCAAGTCACCTATCCCCCCCATAGGTGAAGGTAGTTGACACTAGGTGGAATTTCAAGTGGTATCAGAGGGAGGTTCCTCATCAAAAAGGTTCACACCTTGAGTAGAATCCTGCCATCAGTGTCAAGAAGAAGAACGATATCTTCCATGGACGGACTCAAGCACTCCGGCAAAATCCCCGTATGCACCAGACTGAACTTTCCTATCTGGAAGGAAAGAATCAGATTCTACATGGAAGCAGTCGACCCCCGGCTCTTCATGATAGTGGAGGAGGGACCTTACATTCCCACTAAGGCCTCCACCATTGATCCAACCAAGAAAGTGCCCAAGAAACTTTCGGAAATGGACAAGGACGAAATGGTGCTGTTCGGACTCGACAAGAAAGCTCAGAACATCCTGGTAAGCGCAGTTGACGACTCCATGATGCAGAACTTCTGCAACTGCAGGACAGCCAAGGATCTCTGGAGCTGTCTGATTGTCCTAATGGAGGGCACAGATGAAGTGAGGGACGATCGAAGATTCCTCCTCAATCAGAAATATGAGGCCTTTAGGCAAGGGCCAAAGGAGGAGATCGGAGTTACCTTCGAAAACTTCCTCAAGATCGTCAATGCACTCAAAGGATATGGAAGAGTGTTCACTGACGGTGAACTCAATGATAAGTTTCTTTGGGCCCTCACTAAGGAATGAGACACAAAGATCTGCGCCATCCGCGAGTTTGGCAGACTTGCGGAAACTGACCCACAGATTCTGTTCGGGAAGCTCATGTCCTATGAGCTTCAGTTGAACACAAGGAAGGCTGAAGAGGAAGCAGAGAAAGCCGCGGCCAAGGAAAAGACGGTGGCCCTGAAAGCTATTCAATCCAGAAAGGGCAAGGGTGCCGCTTCTTCCCGTGCGTGGAAGAGGGATGAAGAGCAAGACTCTGAGCCAATCTCCTCCGACTCCGAATTGTCAGAGGAAGATTTATCCCTTATCACACGGGAATTCAAGAAGTTCCTCAAGCTGAGGAATCAGAGAAAGAGAAACGGCTCCTCCTCAAGGGTTCAGAAGAAGAACTATTCTTCTGACAGGTATGTTTCCAAACCGAACAAACACCGCTCATCTGACATTATATGCTTTGGTTGCAATAAGCCAGGACACGTCGTCACCGACTACCATCAAGGCAAGAGGGAAAAGGGAAAGGGAGAGGAGCACAGGTCCTCAAAAGACAAGAAGAAGGAGAGGAGTTACATCGCAAAGAAGCCAAAGACGCTGAGTGAATCTGACACGTCAGACACCAGCGATGATGAGGAAGCCTACTTTGGGCTAATGGGTCGCTCTGACTCAGAAGGAGAATGCCCCCCATTTACTGGGAAGGTAAAAGCTCAGACCCCTATCTCCGACTCTGACGCTGATCCTGAGTCTCAGGATGATGACCCTGAGGATAGCCCTTCTTCCCTTGAAGCTGAGCTCCTCGATAAGTATGAGCTTCTGCTCAATACTTTCCTAAATTGTCGAAAGAGACTGAAGGCTGAGAAAAAGAAAGTTAAATTCCTTAAGGGTGAGAGTGTATCCCTGAGGGAAGAGATCACCAGTTTGATCTCCCTCCGACAGGAGCACTTGGACCTGACTTCAAAGCATTCAGAGTCTCTTAAGCTCCTTGATCTTAAGCAGGAGGAAGTCGATAACTTGGAAGAACTACTTACGGCAGAAAGGAAGATCGTCAAGAGCTTCTCTATGCCAAAAACTGTTCTTCCATTAGTTGATACCTTCTCTGCTCAAGCCAAAGGAGCTGGCTTGGGGCATGTAGGGGTATCTAGCTCCTCATCTAGGAGAAACAGGAACAAGAGGAAGAATAAGGCTGCCAAGAAAGCCTCTGCTGATGAGAAAGGAAAGGCCCCACTCAGCCCTATTGAGTTCAGAAAGCCTAGCTTTCCCTGTAACCAACATGACTTTTAGTCAACATATGGCCATCACTTGAGGCGCTCGGTTGCAAAGCCGAAGAGCCGGTATGATGGGTGGACCTTTCCCCGTAACTTTAGTGAGAGTGTCTTCAAGGCACCGTATGAGGAAATTCACTTGGGAAATTATGGTCAATTCTCTAGCGGCCATAATAGGAAACAGGCACCTAAGGCCAAATCTGTTACTCTAAAAAGCCAAGAGGTGAAGAAGTCATGTGACTGTGCTCATCATGTTGCCTCCACCTCCAGGTCTTTGGCCCCGGCTGAACCCCACGTTTCAAGGGTGAAGCAGGCGCCCAAGAGGAAGTATAACAGGTTTGACTGCTGGTGTTGTGGCAAAATTGGTCACTTTACCATGGATTATTGGTTTAATCTGAGGAATATCGAGACTCCTCTTGTTGGCAATGCGAGGCCGACCTCTCGTAGAGCTAACCAACTGAGGGGGAGTATGCTAACGAAAAACCTAGGACCCAAGTACGATTGGGTTCCTAAGGCAAATTAATTTTGTTTTGCAGGAATGTCCAAAGGCCAACAAAACTCCTATTTGGTATTTGGACAGTGGATGCTCCCGTCACATGACCGGGATAAGAAGCCTGCTGAGGGAGTACTCTCCAGTCGAGAATGGACCCAAAGTCATATTTGGGGGATCTGATCGGGGAGTCACCAGAGGTTACGGTATGATTTCCAACGGTATACTCTCTATCACTAACGTAGCTTATGTTGAAGGATTAAATCATAACCTGATCAGCGTAAGCCAATTATGTGATAAAGGGTATGACGTTAAGTTCTGCAAGGATAAATGCCTGATAATATCATGTGATTCTTCGGAAACTGTATTAACTGGCATTAGGAGCAGAAATATTTTCTGTTTAGATTTTCTTAGTTTAGATTCTTCTACCCCAGTATGCCTAGTTGCAAAAGGCAGTGCATCTCTTTGTGAACAATGGCACAAGAGATTGGCACACATTAATTACAAGACAATTAATATACTGTTTTCCAAAGACTTAGTAAGGGATGCTCCCATTATTAAGTGCATTAAAGATAGTCCATGTCCTGCTTGTCAGAAGGGCAAGCAGACTCAGGCTACCTTTAAGGGCATCCCAGACAAAGACTCCTCCAGATGTCTTTATCTTCTGCATATGGACCTGTTTGGTCCAATGCAAGTTCATAACTTAGGAGGGAAGTCATATACGCTAGTAATTGTAGATGATCACTCTCGATTTTCATGGGTGTTCTTTTTAAAGCGCAAGTCTGATACGTTTGACATCTTCACCAGTTTTGTCAAGCAGATACAGAATGAACTTAACTGCTCAGTGGTCAAAATCAGAAGTGACCACGGAACAGAGTTTGAGTATGGGGCTATAACAGAGTTCTGTGAAGAGCTTGGTATCTTTCATGAGTTCTCCTCCCCTCGCACTCCTCAACAAAATGGAGTGGCGGAGAGGAGGAATAGAACACTCATTGAGGCATGCACGACAATGTTGAATGACGCTTCTCTTCCAGAATACTTCTGGGCCGAGGCTGTCAATACGGCTTGTCATGTACAAAACCGGGCGTTGATCAACAAGAGCCATCGTAAGACTCCTTATGAGCTACTGAAAGGCAAGAAACCAACCATGTCCTATCTGAGGATCTTTGGCTGCAAATGTTATGTACTGAATAATGGGAAGTACCCTCGTACTAAGTTTGGTGAAAAATGCTTCGAAGGCATATTCATGGGCTATAGTAGCCACAGCCGGGCTTATAGAGTTTTCAACAAGAAAACCCTAGTGGTAGAGGAATCAATAAATGTTGTATTTGATGAAGGAAGCTTGCTTAATTGCAAGACTTCTAGTTGTCTTCCTGAAGCTACAGGTGCCAGACTCGAAAAGTTACAACTGGATGATTCCGAGAAAGATGCAACTCCAAAATACGTCAAGGTCTCCACATAAATGCCGATCAGAGAAGTTGAAGATCAAAATGAAGCAAATCCTTTAGAAGAAGGAGATGCCCAAGAAGTAGTCGAAGCTCCTGATGCAAGACTTCTAGAGCTCAACACGTGAGGGATCATCCCAGAAATCAAATCATTGGAGATCCCCGAGACGGTGTCAGAACTCGCCGAGGTACTCTTAACGAGATCTTGCATCTTAGCTTTCTGTCGCAGGTTGAGCCAAAGAAGTTCGACGAAGCGAACAAAGACGCATCATGGATTTTGGCCATGCAAGATGAGCTACATCAATTCGAAAGATGCAAATTCTGGATGCTGGTTCCCAGACCGAAGACGCAAAATGTGATTGGCACCAAGTGGATCTTCAGAAACAAGTTGGATGAACATGGAGTCATCATCAAGAACAAAGCCAGACTGGTGGCTCAAGGATACAGACAGGAGGAGGGGATTGACTTTGACCAGACATTTACACCAGTTGCACGGCTCGAGGCAATCTAGCTATTCCTAGCCTATGCCTCTCACAAAGGATTCACAGTCTATCAGATGGACGTGAAATCGGCTTTCTTGAATGGAGATTTGAAAGAGGAAGTATACGTTGCTCAACCTCCAGGTTTTGTCAATCCTTCTTATCCTAATCATGTATATTTTCTTAATAAAGCGCTATATGGCCTAAAACAAGCTCCTCGAGCTTGGTATGAGACATTGTCTAGTTTTCTTCTTGAGAACAAGTTCTCTAGAGGAAAAATAGATAAGACATTGTTTCTCAGGGAAGTCAAAGGCAAGATTTTGCTGGTGAAAATCTATGTTGATGACATTATATTCGGCTCAACGGACAACAATCTTTGCAAAAAGTTTTCCAAACTTATGCAAGGAAAGTTTGAAATGAGCAGTATGGGAGAGCTGAAGTATTTCTTGGGACTTCAAGTGAAACAGTCTGAGGAAGGAATCTTCATTTCTCAGACGAAGTTCACAAATGAACTCCTCAAGAAATTCGGAATGAAGACTGCAACCTCTATGAGGACTCCAATGGGATCCACCATGTCTCTGGATAAGGATGAGAAAGGGAAACCTTTTGATGAAACCAAATACAGAAGCATCATTGGATCTCTGCTCTATCTTACTGCGAGTAGACCGGATATCATGTTCTCCACATGTGTTTGTGCCAGATATCAGGTGAACACTAAGGAATCTCATTATGTCGCTGCAAAGCGAATTCTTAGATACCTTAAAGGTACCCCTAATCTTGGCTTATGGTACCCGAGAAGCAATGATGTTGAGCTAATAAGGTTTTCAGATGCTGATTTTGCAGGAAGTAGGGATGACAGGAAAAGCACCTCCGGGACGTGTCAATTCCTCGGAAGAAGGCTTATTTCATGGAACAGCAAGAAGCAGAATTGTGTAGCAACCTCCACTGCAGAGTCTGAGTACATCTCGGCTGGCAGCTGTTGCGCACAACTCCTATGGATAAGAAACCAGTTAGCCGACTATGACCTCTAGTTCAAGGAAGTACCAATGTACTGCGACTCCTCAAGTGCAATTGCTATTGCCAACAATCCGGTATCGCACAACAGAACGAAGCATATTGAAGTGCGCTACCACTTCATTCGGGACCACGTGGAGAACAAGGACATCTCTCTCTGCTATGTCCCCACGGACAAGCAGATTACAGATATTTTCACAAAGCCCTTAGACGAGGCCAAGTTCAGTCTCTTCAAAACTGAATTGGGAATGCTCAACCATGAGGAATGAAGACTCCAGAAGCTACTGGGTCGTGCATCTAGGGGGAGCATCTGCCAGGAACTCAAGTGTAAGCATAGGTGCACGAACTGAGGGGGAGCATAGTGTCAAATGCACCAGACCCAGATTTGCAGAAGCCGAAAAGGGGGCGATTACCCTCTCGGCTAAGGCTAAGGTGGCTCCAAGTTTGCTCCCAAGTAATTGGTAATGAATATCTCTCAACTCAATTTTAAGTTTATGATTTTCATTCCTATATGCTCTATTCACCTTAGCTTGTAGGGTTTAGGCTTCTTCAAATAGGGGGAGATTGTTGGGTATTATATCCACAATGTACCTGATTTGAAGAAGCCCATGAGCAAGCCAAGGTAAATAGACAGTGTGTTTGATGAAATCTTTCTAGTTGTGCTTGCAGTTATTCCACGCTAAGTACACACCAATGTTAGGGTGCAGTGGGTCAATATACACGGGTCTGCGCGACGTAATCCCTCGTTGAGCAGATCAGTGTGTTGGCCTACATGTACTCTCTCTATTGGGGTGTACTTAATTTCAAGTACAGGGCTATGATAAAGCAAGAGCAGACAAGGAGCAAGGATGGGCCAAAGACCAGCTCACGGGTTGAAAGACGAGAATCGTCTAAGTATAAATCATCGAGAATCACTAAGTGATTCTCGCCGATTCATCGAGAATCACTTGTGATTCTCGACGAGTCGTCGAGAATCACTAGATGATTCTCGCCAGGTTGGGCCGGCTGTCTCGACGCAGTCAGAAAATCCTCTTAAGGCAGAATCGTCGAGAATCACTAAGTGATTCTCGCCGATTCGTCGAGAATGACTTTGCATTCTCGACGATTCGGCGAGAATCAAATGTGATTCCCGCCGATTCTCCCCAGCCTGTATAACCTGTGATGCCAGAATTCGCCAAGTAGAATTCGGCGAGAATCGTGAGTGATTCTCGCCGATTCGTCGAGAATCACTTACGATTCTCGCCGAATTTGACTTGGGCAAATTTCTGACATTTCCTGGACCGGTCCAGGTTTCCAGCGGTATTTCGAACCAGACTTAGGTCTTTGCTTTGGTGGGGCCCACAACGGTCATCTTTATGACCTAGTGTATAAATACACAAGTATTGGTGTACAGTGTTTTTCACGGATACAGAATACGAAAGCCAGCGGCCGTCAAACCCTAAATTCGTGAACCTGCTCCATCTCCTTCGCCGCCGCTCGTATAGTGATCACCGTTGCTGATCTCGATCTCCTCCAGATCCCCGATGATAGAAGCCAAGTCTTGCACAGCGTCTCACGCGTCTAACCAGAGATCTTTTGTCTCTTGATTTGAGATAGGGAAATCCATCCCCGTCCGAATCGATCGAGACAATCGATCCTAGTGTGACCGTTGGAAGACCTTGCCGACTTCGCTAAGAAGATTGAATCTCCAGTGCTTTGCTGCTGTTTTCAGTTGCCGCCGCCAACACCGAGAGCCTAGCCGCCGCTCGTCACCGCCGCCGGTCTCGGGGAGATTCTCTCCAAGAAAGATCTAGGGTTGTGGACTTTTCGTTGCCTACAAGAACAAGTAGTCCAACGAAAAGGGACACCTAGATCTTCAAGTTGTTTGTATTTTATTATACACTCTAAATTCGTTTTCATTGTAAAGGAACATTTGGTTCCTAGTTGTAGGGTTGGGTGCAACCCGTGTTGTGGGAGTGTTGACTCCTACGTGTGGAAGGGTTCCTTCCGATAGTGCAAGGATTAGATTTCAATCCTGTTGGTGAAGTGACCGAGTCGTCCCTGGATTAAGAGATAGGTCGAAGGGGGAAAGTGGACGTACCCAAATCGGGGAACCACTATATATTGCCTGTGTTATTTTCTGTGCTATGTGTTTTGTTTTGATTCTGCAGGTACACTTTTAATTCCGCAAATACGCTGCAAGTCACCTATCCCCCCCCATAGGTGAAGGTAGTTGACACTAGGTGGACTTTCAACTTGACCCTTTTATACAACATGGGTCACACCCTAAGAAGAGAACTTAGCCCAAATCACCTAGGGGTTCCAACAAAGTGCATCAAGGAGGGTGTATGTTTAGCTTGTCAAAAGGGCAAACAGACCAAGGCCTCTTTCCATAGTCTTGATACCAAAGATTCAGTGAGGTGTTTGTACCTCCTGCATATGGATCTATTTGGTCATATGCCAGTTTATAGTCTAAGTAGGAAAGTCTATACCTTTGTGGTTGTTGATGACTTTTCCAGATTTGCCTGGGTATTCTTTTTGAGTAAGAAATCTGAAACTCCAACTGTCTTTCAAACATTTGTTAAGCAAATACAGAATGAATTCAACAGTTCTGTGGTTAAGATTAGAAGTGACCATGGGACTGAGTTTCAGTCTGAATGCATGATAAAGTGCTGTGAAGAACTTGGGATTCATCAAGAATTCTCATCACCTAGAACTCCCCAGCAAAATGGAATTGCTGAAAGGAAAAATAGAACACTTATTGAGGCTGGTAGAACACTATTAAGTGACACTTCTCTCCCAAAATATTTTTGGGCTGAGGTAGTAAACACTGCCTGTCATGTTCTCAATAGAGCTTCTATCAACAAAGCCACAAGAAGACTCCCTATGAGATTATGAAGGGCAGAAAACCAAACATATCCTATTTTAGAATCTGTGGTAGCAAGTGTTATGTACTTAACAATGGCAAGTCTTATTTAACTAAGTTTGCTGCCAAGTCTCAAGAAGGGATATTTGTTGGGTACAACAAAAATAGTAGGGCATACATGATCTACAACTTGACTACTCAAGCTATAGAAGAATCTGTCTATGTAGTCTTTGATGAATCTAAGCTAATCAACTGTGAGCTGCCTAGCACTTCTTCTAGCCCTACAGGTTTGAAGGAAAAGATGGACAAGCTAACCATTAGTGAAGACCAACCTGCATGACAGGATGAGGAAAATGATGGATGCTGTCTAGGGGGAGTACAAGACCCACAAGTTGATGATGAAGATAATGAAGTACAGCTTGGTGGGGAGAATGGAGAAAATCAAGTTGTGGACAGATTGCCTCTAGTAATTAGAAATCTAAGGGATCATCCAGCACACCAAATCATTGGTGATCCAAAACATGGTGTTCTGACCTGAAGCAAGAGCGTGAACACAGTTCTATGCTCAAGCTTCCTGTCTTAAATGGAACCTAAGAAATTTGAAGAGGCCATACAAGACCCAAATTAGATTGATGCCATGCAGGAAGAGCTGAATCAATTCAAAAGATTTAAAGTTTGGAAGTTGGTTCCTAAACCAAAGAATCACAATGTCATAGGGACTAAGTGGATTTACATGAACAAGTTAGATGAAAATGACATTATAGTCAAGAAAAAAGCCAGACTAGTAGCAAAAGGCTACATGCAAGAAGAATGAATAGAATTTGACCAGACATTTGCCTTAGTGGCAAGGTTGGAAGCAAAAAGACTGTTCCTTGCCTATGCAGCTTACTAAGGGTTCAAGGTATTCCAAATGGATGTAAAGTCAACATTTTTGAATGGTGACTTAAAAGAGGAAGTTTATGTTCAACAACCTTCAGGTTTTGTAGATCCTCTTTATTCTAACTATGTTTATAGGCTTAAGAAAGCTCTATATGGATTGAAACAAGCCCCTAGGGCTTGGTATGAAATACTATCTACCTTCCTCATTGAGAACAAATTCTCAAGAGGAAAAATAGACAAAACTCTATTTCTAAGGGAATCAAAAGGCAAGATTATCCTAGTCTAGATATATGTTGATGACATTATCTTTGGATCAACTGAAAATAACCTATGTAGAAAGTTTGCTAAACTTATGCAAGGAAAGTTTGAGATGAGCAGCATGGGTGAGCTAAAATTCTTCTTGGGACTCCAAGTTAGACAGACTGATGATGGGTTATCTATATCCCAGTCTAAGTTCACCAAGGAGTTAATTAAGAAATATGGCATGGAGTCATCCTCCACCATGAGAACTCTAATGAGGTCAATTATGCCTATAGGCAAAGATGAGGCAGGAAAATCTATAGATGAGTCTTTGTATAGAGGGATAATTGGCTCTCTTCTTTACTTAACTGCTAGCAGACCAGACATCATGTCTGCTACATGTGTCTGTGATAGGTATCAAGCTTGCCCAAAAGAATCTCATTATTCTGCTGTCAAAAGAATTTTGAGATATCTTAAGTGCACACCAAATCTTGGCCTTTTGTACCCTAAGAATAGAGATTTTCTTTTAACAGGTTATTTAGATGCAGACTTTGTAGGATGCAAAGAAGATAGGAAAAGCACCACTGACACATGTCATTTCCTAGGTGGAAGATTGGCGTCATGGAGCAGCAAAAAGCAGACAAGTGTGGCTATATCCACTGCTGAGTCAGAATATGTAGCTTCAGACAGTTGCTGTGCTCAGCTGTTATGGATACAACATCAACTTGAAGACTATGACATCAAGGTAAGTAGAACTCCATTGTGATTCTACTAGTGTCATATCTATTGCTAGAAATCCTGTTTTACATAGCAGAACTAAGCACATAGATTCAAGTTTCATTTCATTAGAGATCATGTTGAAAAAGAAGACATAAGTTTAGAATTTGTCAACACTGATAATCAAATTGCTGACATGTTCACCAAACCACTGGATGAAACTAAATTCAATTGCTTTAAAATTGAATTAGGTATGTTGAACCTGGAATAATCTAATAGATATATAAAATCAATAGGTAAGTAGAATTTCTAGGTTTCTAGAAAATCTGTAAAATTTCGGCCAAGTTAAAACTGTGTCGACACTACAAGGCGTGTGTCGACACTATCAACTAGTTATGTCGACACCATAAAACTCTTTGTCGACACAGCTATATATCTTTATGTAATAAACTGTGTCGACACTACAAGACGTGTATTGACACTATCAACTAGTTGTATCGACAAAAGAAAACTTTGTGTCGACACAACGCTGTCGAGACTTTAGATTCTCCGTCGCAACCTAGATAGTATGTGTCAACACAAGCAACCAAGTGTCGACATATAAGATTCTAAGTTTAGGCATGTCTTTTGATCTTCCTTCCTCTAGAATCCTATAAAAAGGAGAAAGCAAAATCCTGTCGACTGTGCGATATAGAATGAAAAACAATGGTGCTAAAGATGGAAGAGAACATCAACGAGGGGTATGAGCTAGTTCGACAAGCTTTTGATGATGCAAATCAGGACATCAAGGAGGTAATTCATTTAATCACAATGTGATAGTTTTACTTTCAAGACAACCTAAACACCTAGAGGGGGGGGGGGGGTGAATAGGTTCTAATTGCTTGTTTATACTTTTAGGCAGAATTCAATCACAAAATTAAAACAACCAGCACAGCAATCACAGAAATTTAATCATCACAGATTGCACAATGTTTTATAGTGGTTCCCCAAGGTTTGGGTACATCCACTTTCCCCCTTCACCTATCTAGCAGTATGCTAGATTCGGCCAAACTTCCACTATTCTCAGATCCTCAGATCCTACAGCTCAGAACCTGGATAGGTTCCTACAACTCAGGCACAACAGCCCTACCTCAGCCTAACCACAAGGCCTACAACTCAGAGAAGAACCTTCTCCTACACTCAGGCAAACAACCCTACCACTCAGAGATCAACTCTCCTACACTCAGCCTTTATATCACAGGCTTACAACTCAGATCTGTGTAAAACAGATCCTACAGAAATTTAGAAAAGAAGTTTTAATGCCTTGCCTTTGTTGAGAGAGAAGATGACAAGACAATTCTTGATCAGCTGATGAAATCAACTGAATCTGAGCTTTCTTCAAAGCTTCTTGAATCTGAACTTAGCTGAGTTGATTTCCAAACAGCTTCTTGAGAAACCACTGATGGCTTCCTTCTTCTTCTTCAAAATGGGTGGATCCCTCTCTATCCAACACCTTTGATGATACTTCTGAATTCTTGTTAGAACTCTTCTTAGATCGATCCTGAGATCGTCTTCTTAGATCTTCTGATGAAGATCTTCTTTAGTGTATTACTCCTTCTTGATTTGATTTCTCAATTTGATTGCCAAAGTTCAATCTATCTTCTTCTCTCTGAATCTGTCTATTTATAGACCTTCTTAATGGTAACCGGCTGATCCGGTTTATAACTGTCTTCTGACAAGTCTGACAACATCAGTTAGCTGTCTGCAACCCACAGCTGTCAAGTCTTCAAACAGATCCTGTGCCTTAGTCTTGGTCAGCAAAGTGTTGAGACAGACTGTCAGGAAGTGTCGAGACCAACTGTCTATATGTGTCGACACAAGTAACTTTGGTGTCGACACAGCCTTTGATGATGTCGACAAGTTTGCCTTTAAGTCGACACAGCTTCTTCAGAACTTTATTTTGAGAATGAGTCGACACAGAGAATTTATGTCGACTCAACACTTCATCTTTCTTCAGAAAATAACTTGGTCTTGACTTTGCAGTGTGTCGACACAAGTCCTGTGTGTCGACACAGTTGTTGTAGATTCAGAACTCAGTATGTGTCGACACTGCCTTCAGGTGTCAACACATCAATTGTTGACTCTGCCAAAATGTGTCGACTCTGTCTCATTATGTCGACACAAGTATTATCAACTTCTGCCAAAATGTGTGTCGACTCTGTCTCATTGTATCGACACAGCCTCCTAGTGTCAACACAAATGTGGTCGACTATCTCCTTCTGTGTTGAGGTCGACTATCTTTTAGTTAGTCGACACTGCTTCCCAGTGTTGAAATAAATGTGGTCGACTATCTTCCTGTGAGTCGACACTGCTTCCCAGTGTCGACACAAATGTGGTCGACTATCTTTCTCTGTGTCGACACAGCTTCCTTCAAGTGTCGACACAAATATTCTGAAGTGTCAACATTATTTCTTCAGGTGTCGACACATGGACTTAGAATATTTTTCTGCATTCTTTAACACTTCTTCACCAGCACATGTCAACTCAAAACAACATCAAATACACCTTGATGTATATCATTGAGCTAAGTTGGACTTCTTCAAATCAGGTACACATTTTCCAATGTACCCAACAATCTCCCCCTATTTGGAGAAGTCATAACCCTTAGAGCCAATGATATACACCATTTAAAAAAAATGATGATGTATGACATTACAGGAATACTTTATAAACAAAACATTAACAATTCAACACAGAGTGAACATGAATATGTGATTCCAAACAAAATTTTGTTTATAACTTGGTAATGTTTGATTACAGTTGTTTTCATTGAAAGATTAAACACAACATTACAAAACACATTTGAAAGAACTTAAAAAACTAAGACTGATCAGGCTCTTCTATGACAATTCCTTTGCCAGATTGGATTTGAGCCTTCACAGGAGCTTCAGCAACTTCAGTTGGCTTCTTGCCTTTTAGCTCAGCTTTCTTCTGTGCTTCTTCCTTGAGCCTTTGCCTTTCAAAGTAATGAAAGGGCTTTGGAAAGTACTTGCTTGGTTCCTGAGCATCTGGTGGCAGCCTTCCCATCTTGGCTTTTCTCCTGAACTGTACTATGGATTCCTGCCTAGCTTCAAATTTTTGCCATTCTATTTCATTATACCACTTTCCTCTTTCATGTTCTTTGTCCTTTACAGCCTTCCATGCAGATAGTATAATATTTCTTGAAGTAGGGCTCCACTGCTCAAAATCTGGCCTAAGTTCAGCCTGCTCTCTAAATCTCTTCTTGGATAGTAGAGCATCTTGCTGTTCTTTCAAATTGGCCTCAGGCTTATCCACTTTATCAATAACAACCCTGTTAACCTCCTTTGGAGGGCTATACATATCTTGAACTTGCTGATCAATCATATCAAAATCTGGAGGAGGGTAAATGACTTGGGCAACCTCAGGTTGATTGCCTTCAAGTAGATCTGTTTGTATTCCCGACTCAGCCACCATAACATCATCACACAAAGGTGGATATCCCAATGTGGCTCGAATACTATTTGTCACCCATTTGGTGTGCTCTGAGCCAGCATGAACTAACAACCTCTCCCCCTTTATGGCTTCTCTGGTAATATGATCTCTTAGATCTTCCTTCTGAAATCTGATCTGACCATCCAGATAATTCACACCCTCTTTAAAAAATGGTTTTAACTTTTGAAGCTTGTCAGATATGCCCTTTTGAGAGGTAGTGATAGCAGTTTTAACTAATTCAATTGCATCTTGAAGTTTCTTGTCAAATTCTTCCATCTCTTTTGCTCTTGCTTCAGTTTGCCCTTCAGTAGTAGTCTTTTTCAACTCATTAAGAATCACATTGTGAGAGTCTTCAAGATTTGCATTCATGTTTATCTGATTGGTAAGAACATAGCCTTGCTTCAGTGCTATATCGTCTGCCTTGGTAATAATGGACTGCTGTTGTTTAGCCAAGAATACTACAGCATTACCTCCTTTGTGGAAGCAATCTGTCATTTCCTTTTTGTTCATATTCACTTCAAATCTAATAGACTTAATGTCTTGAGCCAAGTCAAATTGAAGGGACTTATTGCTCTCATCAACATATTTTTCAACTGCCAATCTATGTTCATCTAGCTTTACTTGCAAATCAACCATAAACTTGTTATAATTAAATTCAGAATGGGATTGTTGAGTTGTAGTCTGTAGAGCCTGCTTATAACCTTTGCTCCTTCTCTTGAAAACAACAAGTTTTCTCTTCTTAGCCATTCTGGCTTCTTCAGTCTCAGATTCAGATAAACTATCAATTTGAACTCTTTCTTGAGGAGGTGGATGAATATCTATCTCAGTGCCATGTTGTTCAGCCTCAACATGCACAGACTCCTTCTCAACTACTTGCTCCTTCTCAATTTCTATCTCCATGTCTAGGGCCTTCTCAATATCTTGCCCCTCTTCTACTCTATCAGTAGCAATATCAACATTAGGAAATAACTCATCTAGAGTATATTCCTTCTGAGCTTGAACATAAGATGTATCAATTGGATCTTCTATATTCAGATCTTTGGAGATATCAATTTGTACTGCCTCTTGCACTGGGTCTGACATCTTCTCCCTCTGTACTTGTTCAGTATTGGCAATGTCCTGGGCAGGTGAGTACACTTGCTCCCCCTGCACCTGTGCAGAAATTGAAATATTAGAAATGTCTTTTATAAGAAAATACACCAGCTCCCCCTACAACTGTACCTGGTTAGGAGTAGAATCATTCTGGGCAGGAGAATGAGCTTGCTCCCCCTGCATCTGTGCATGTATAGTGTCTTGCTAGGCTGGAGTAGACGCAGGGTGATCTTCATCCTGCTTCCTTTCTTGTTCTTCTTGAAGCTGCTCAGTATCTTGAGCATGTGAAGAGGATTTCACTAGGGTGTCCTGCCTGCTCTCATCAGGCACATCCTTAGACAGCACCCTATCCCACCTAGAAAACAATCTCATGTCTATCTTTCTCATGTGATTGATCTTTGTTCCTGGCAGGTGTTGCATTACCTCAGGGATCACTCCATTCAGATATAAACTCATAATTCTAGCCAGATTTGGCTTCTTTATTCCTTCCTTGATCTTTTCAAAGATTACAGCTGACCAATCAGTTGGAATTGTAAACACAATTCTGGTCATTAGGCAGAACATATAGGCCGAAATCCTATCATGTCCCCCTGGTTTACACAGAATCACCTTGCCAACTACTTCAGACAAAAACTTCCCTTGCTGATTCATCCCTTTCCTGTTGAACGCAGCTCCAATTTTCAGGGTGGGATCCAATCCGCACCATTGGATAGCCTCCCTTGACTTAGAAGCAGGGACTTCTTCTTCATTCTCAATTATTGGTAAATGTAGAATCTTCCTTAGACTTCTTGGGGTAATCTTCACTGGCGACCCATGAACAGTGGACTTGATCTTGAGAATATCTGAACCTATTGATTCAGAGTTAAAGAATTCATGCACCTCCTTTTTCCATATCTTAGAAGGTTCAGATACTAAAATCTCTAATCCGGATTCGGAAATAAGAGTGATAACTCGTTGAACATCTGTCTGGGCTTCGGCAAAGGCATTCCTTACCAACTCATAACCTTCATTGACGTTGTCTTCAATCTTCGGCGCCATTGTTCAGGTGAGAAAGCTTGAGAGAAGAGAGAGAGAGAGAAAGTTGACACAGGGTTTCAGTCTCGAAAACCTTGTAAGTGTGTCGACTGAATAAGTTCTTGACCTATTTATACCTTTTATTGAAAGAAGATCAAAAGGCGGGCAAAAACAGTCTATATGTGTCGACACAGATGGAATGTGTCGACACAAACTTCTATTGTCTTGACAACAAATCTGTCTACTATGTGTCGACACCAATTGTGGATATGTCGACACCTGAGAGATATAGTAGAGTATCAGAAAATCTGTGTCGACTCTTAGGATAAGTGTCGACATAAAATTTGTAAGTGTCGACATCACTATTCTGGTGAAGTCGACACTACATTCCTAGATAAGTCGACAATTTAATTCTTAAGTGTCGACACATATTCTCTGTGTCGACACAATATTTCTGACTTGTCGACATTACTTCACTGAGTCGACACATTATCACTGAATGTGTCGACACTATTTTACTTAGCCAATTTCTGTTTCTGTCAACACCACTTGAGACCATTTGATAATCTAATATGTTATTTGTAAGTTTGTTGATAATCTAATCAATGGTCAGCATGCCTAATTCAATTTTAAATTTATTGAATTTTGTTTCATCCAGAGGCTTAGTGAATACATCTGCTATTTGATAATCTGTTTTAACAAATTCCAATGTGATGTCTTCTCTTTCTACATGATCTCTAAGAAAATGGTATTTAATTTCTATATGCTTAGTTCTACTATGAGAAACAGGATTATTAGCAATAGAAATTGCACTCTTAGAATCACACAAAAGAGGTGTTCTACTTACTTGAATACCATAATCTTTAAGCTGATGCTGTATCCACAATAGTTATGCACAGCAGCTGCCAGCAACAACATATTCTGACTCAGCTGTAGATATAACCACACTGGTCTGCTTCTTACTACTCCAAGATATCAATCTTCCTCCCAAGAATTGACAAGTACCTGTTGTACTCTTCCTATCCTCTCTACAGCCTGCAAAGTTTGCATCTGAATAACCTATTAGTAGAAAATCTCTATTCCTAGGGTACCAAAGGCCTAGATTAGGTGTGCCCTTAAGATATCTCAGAATCCTTTTGACTGCAGTATAATGAGACTCTTTAGGACAGGCTTGGTACCTAGCACAGACACATGTAGCATACATAATATCTGGTCTACTAGCTGTGAGATATAGTAGAGAACCAACTATTCCTCTATACAAAGTCTCATCAACAGGTTTACCTGCATCATCTTTACATATAGGCATACTTGCTCCCATAGGAGTTCTCATGATGGAGGATGACTCCATACCATACTTCTTAATTAATTCTTTGGTAAACTTTGACTGGGATATGGACAAGCCATCATCAGTCTGTCTTACTTGGAGTCCCAAGAAGAACTTCAGTTCCCCCATACTGCTCATCTCAAACTTCCCTTGCATAAGTTTGGCAAACTTTTTACAAAGGTTGTTTTCAGTAGATTCAAAGATTATGTCATCAACATAGATCTGAACTAAGATGATCTTGCCTTTGGATTCCCTAAGGAATAGAGTTTTGTCTATTTTTCCTCTTGAGAATTTATTCTCAATAAGGAAAGTAGACAGGGTTTCATACCAAGCCCTTGGGGCTTGCTTTAACCCATACAAAGCTTTTCTAAGCTTATAAACATAATCAGGTTTAAGAGGATCTACAAAACCTGATGGCTGCTCTACATATACTTCTTCTTTAAGATCACCATTCAGAAATGCTGACTTCACATCCATCTGGTATACCTTGAAGTCTTGATAGGCTGCATAGGCAAGAAACATTCTTATTGCCTCCAGCCTTGCTACTGAGGCAAAGGTTTGATCAAAGTCAATCCCTTCTTCCTGCCTGTATCCTTTAGCAACCAATCTTGCTTTTTTTTCACTATTACTCCACTCTCATCCAACTTGTTCCTATAGATCCATTTTGTCCCAATTATATTGTGGCCTCTTGGTTTAGGAACAAGCTCCCAGACATTGCACCTTCTGAATTGATTCAGCTCCTCTTGCATAACATCAGTCCAGTGCTGTTCTTGGATGGCTTCTTCAAACTTCTTAGGCTCCATTTGTGACAGGAAACTTGAATGCAGAACTGTGCTTTGACTTCTGCTTCTAGTCTGCACTCCCTGTCTTGGATCACCTATTATCTGATCTGCTGGATGGTCTCTTAAATGTCTTGTAGCTGGAGGAAGATTCCCTTCTGGTTGAACATCTCCAGCTCCTTCATTATACTGAACCTCTTAGTTTTCTTCATCTTCTATTGAATCTTGTACTCCCCCTGGACAATAGCCTTCATTTTCCAATACTCCATCTTCCCTTAAAGCTTCAGCAATGGAGAGCTTGTCCATACTTTTGCTTATACCTGTTGAGTCATTTGATCTACAAGACAACTCACAGTTGATTAATCTTGTTTCATCAAACACAACATGCACAAATTCTTCAACAACTTGTGTAGTCAAGTTGAAGATTCTATAGGCCATACTATTTGTGCTGTACCCAACAAATATCCCATCCTGGGATTTGGCAGCAAACTTAGTCAAATATGACTTACCATTGTTAAGTATATAGCATTTGCAACCAAAGATTCTGAAGTAGGATAGATTTGGTTTTCTACCTTTCATAATCTCATAGGGAGTCTTTTTGTGGCTCTTGGTGATAGAAGCCCTATTGATCACATGACAAGCAGTGTTTACTGCCTCAGCCCAGAAATATTCTGGTAGAGAGGTGTCACTCAATAGAGTTCTACCAGCTTCAATTAATATTCTACTCTTTCTTTCAACAATTCCATTTTGCTGAGGTGTTCTTGCCGAGGAGAACTCTTGGAAAATCCCAAAGTCTTCACATAACTTTGTCATGCTTTCAGATTGAAACTCAGTACCATGGTCACTTCTGATTTTGACCACTATACTATTCAGTTCATTCTGAATTTGCTTTACAAAACTAAGTAAGACACTTGGGGTTTCAGATTTCTGTCTTAGAAAGAACACCCATGTAAATCTAGAATAGTCATCTACAACCACAAAAGTGTAGACCTTCCTACCTAGACTATGAACTAGCATAGGACCAAAAAGATCCATATGCAAGAGGTATAAGCACCTCACAGAATCCTTGTTTTCAAGGCTTTGAAAGGAGGATTTTGTCTGCTTGCCCTTTTGACAAGCTGAGCATATCCCTTCCTTCATACACTTAACTTGAGGACCATTCCTCAATAACTCTTTGATAAAGAGTTGGCCAATTGTCTTGTAGTTAAGATGAGCCAATCTCTTGTGCCACTTAACACAATGAGAAGCATTGTCATTAGCTACAAGACAGATGGGAGAGGCCTTATTCTCACATACAAAATTAAGACAATATACATTTCTCTTCCTATACCCAGTCAAAATGATCTCTTGATCACTTGACCTTTTGATATGACATCCATCCTTAACAAATGAAATGTCATATCCTAAATCACTCAGCTGGCTTATGCTTATTAGATTATGTTTCAAACCTTTTACATAAGCCACTTGGGTGATAGTAATTAGGTTAGAAGAAATGTTACCAAACCCTTTGATGACTCTTTTTTCAGATCCACCAAAGATCACTTTAGGTCCATCTTTGACAGATGAATACTCCTTTAACAGCCCCTTTGTTCCAGTCATGTGCCTGGAACAACCACTATCCAAGTACCATATAGGGGCATGACTACTTGGATACACCTGCAACACAGATTTACTTTCCCTTAGAACCCAAGCAAGTCTTGGGTCCTTGGTTCAGGTTAGCATTAACAAAGCTACCATTATCTCTTCTAACAGGTAGACTATTGTTCTTTCTAACACTTGTGTTATACCAGCATTCTAGTGCAAAATGGCCTCTCTTGCCACAGCACCAACATTCAAACTTGTTGTATCTAGATCTAGATACTTCCTTGACAAAAGAATTTCTGTCCATTGCTGGTGCTGCAGTAGCTTCACCCACTGATTTTTTTTATAACCATTGGGTTTATGAACATGGGTAGGCCTGTTGGCATTTACACCTTTGTTTTTCAGAACATTAGTCTTAATATGACCATGAATATTTTCATGATTATATTGATTAGAAGGCACTTGCACCTTTCTAAACTTAATAGGGACTGAAAAGTTCAGTGGCTTGAAGGAGCTTTGCCTTTCCTCTTGAAACGGCCAGCCCTGGAGTTACCTTTGAATCCTAATCCTGCCTTACCCTTTTGATTCACAAATTCATCAATCAAGGGTAAGACAGACTTTGGCTTAGAGTAACTAGCCACTAAATCTTTTTCTATTCTTAGTCTGGCCTCCAGACTCTTCACTTGATCATTGGTATAATTAATTGTGCCCATCTGAATAATAGTTATATTCTTCAGCTTGGCAATTTCATTTAACTTTTGATCAATTACTTTCTCTAACTCAGTTGCAGCTACCCTTAATTCAGCAATTTCATGAGCCTGAGATTTAACCAGGTTCTTGCTTTTCTTAAGGGCCTGCAACAAGTCCCCATACTTATCTATCAATTGATAGACATTTCCTTCAGATTCAGATGCATCTACATCACTTGATGCAGATGTAGCTGATTCTGTACTAGTACTACAAAAAGATTTCATAGAAGGACATTGTACCTTATTAGGACCAGACTGATTCTGGCATATGTCCTCTTCTGATCCTGCCATCAGTCCCATGCACTGATGATCCTCTTGTTCATTGATGGAGTCTAGCAACTGCAGAAACTCCTCTTCTTCAGATACAGCATATAGTCCAATATATGCTTCTGCTTCAGATTCTGACTCTGAAGTTGACTGATCTGTTAGGCTCTTATCCTTCTTTGCAACAAAGGATTTCTCCTTCTTGCCCTTTTGATGAGTCTTCTTCTTGTCTGAAGACTCCTTTCTCTTATCAGGACAGTCAGCCACTACATGTCTAGGCCTATTGCAACAATAGCATACAATCTTTGAAGTAGTGGCTTTGCTGGGCTTTGATCTGCTCTTTTCTTTCCTTGATGACTTTTTCTTCTGATAATAATCATCAACTTGCTGTGAAGTGGAGGGCTTAGACTTCCACTGCTTCTTCTTCAAGAACCTTTGGAATTGCCTTGTGAATGCAGCAAAGTCTGCATCTGAATCACAGCCTTTTGAACCCTGATCATCTGAATTTTCAGAACTGACTTCTGCAATTTCCTTAGGAGGGGATGGTGATATCCTCCTATTCTTTCTGATGGATTCTGCATTAAATGCCACAGTCTTTTCTCTATGCTCTCCTCTTGAATTCTTTTCCTCCTTCCTCACCATAAGTTGCATTTCATAGGACAGCAGCTTTCCAAACAAGGTGGGAGGAGAGATCTCTGCCAATTTAGCCACTTCTCTTATGACACAGATCTTTGTGTCCCAATCCTTTGTCAAGAATCTTAAGAATTTGTCATTCAGTTCATAGGTACTGAAGACTCTTCCATAGGACATTAACTCATTCACAATTCTATAAAATTTCTTATAGCATTCAGTTATGCTATCAGTTTTTCCTTGTCTAAAACTTTCATATTCCTGGTTGAGCATAGACTTCCTATCCTGTCTTACTTCTTCAGATCCCTCCATGTAGACAATCAAGGTGTCCCACATTTCTTTGGAGGTCTTGTAGTGAATCAGATTCTGAAATATAGAATCATCTATGACACTCACAATAATATTCTGAGCTCTCTTGTCCATGGTTGCCAAAATGACTTCATCCTTGGTCATTTCAGAATAACTCTTTGGAGTTTGAATATTAGCATCAAGAACTGATACCTTCATTGGAATGAAGGGTCCTTCCTGAACTGTGATGTATATTCTTGGGTCAGATGCTTCCATGAATAATCTGACTCTTTCTTTCCAAATTCCAAAGATTTCCTTCCTGCAGATGGGTAACTTCATTGACCCTAACTCCTTGTGATTTTCTCCAGAACCCATCTTCTTGAATCTTGATTCTGCCTTTTAGATCTACCTCAGACTGTTAATTCCTTTTTGAGGAACCTCCCTCTAATACCACTTGATAGTTTTACTTTCAAGACAACCTAAACACCTAGAGGGGGGGGGGGGTGAATAGGTTCTAATTGCTTGTTTATACTTTTAGGCAGAATTCAATCACAAAATTAAAACAACCAGCACAACAATCACAGAAATTTAATCATCACAGATTGCACAATGTTTTATAGTGGTTCCCCAAGGTTTGGGTACATCCACTTTCCCCCTTCACCTATCTAGCAGTATGCTAGATTCGGCCAAACTTCCACTATTCTCAGATCCTCAGATCCTATAGCTTAGAACCTGGATAGGTTCCTACAACTCAGGCACAACAACCCTACCTCAGCCTAACCACAAAGCCTACAACTCAGAGAAGAACCTTTTCCTACACTCAGGCAAACAGCCCTACCACTCAGAGATCAACTCTCCTACACTCAGCCTTTATATCACAGGCTTACAACTCAGATCTGTGTAAAACAGATCCTACAGAAATTTAGAAAAGAAGTTTTAATGCCTTGCCTTTGTTGAGAGAGAAGATTACAAGACAATTCTTGATCAGCTGATGAAATCAACTGAATCTGAGCTTTCTTCAAAGCTTCTTGAATCTGAACTTAGCTGAGTTGATTTCCAAACAGCTTCTTGAGAAACCACTGATGGCTTCCTTCTTCTTCTTCAAAATGGGTGGATCCCTCTCTATCCAACACCTTTGATGATACTTCTGAATTCTTGTTAGAACTCTTCTTAGATCGATCCTGAGATCGTCTTCTTAGATCTTCTGATGAAGATCTTCTTTAGTGTATTACTCCTTCTTGATTTGATTTCTCAATTTGATTGCCAAAGTTCAATCTATCTTCTTCTCTCTGAATCTGTCTATTTATAGACCTTCTTAATGGTAACCGGCTGATCCGGTTTATAACTGTCTTCTGACAAGTCTGACAATATCAGTTAACTGTCTGCAACCCACAGCTGTCAAGTCTTCAAACAGATCCCGTGCCTTAGTCTTGGTCAGCAAAGTGTTGAGACAGACTGTCAGGAAGTGTCGAGACCAACTGTCTATATGTGTCGACACAAGTAACTTTGGTGTCGACACAGCCTTTGATGACGTCGATAAGTTTGCCTTTAAGTCGACACAGCTTCTTCAGAACTTTATTTTGAGAATGAGTCGACACAGAGAATTTATGTCGACTCAACACTTCATCTTTCTTCAGAAAATAACTTGGTCTTGACTTTGCAGTGTGTCGACACAAGTCCCGTGTGTCGACACAGTTGTTGTAGATTCAGAACTCAGTATGTGTCTACACTGCCTTCAGGTGTCGACACATCAATTGTTGACTCTGCCAAAATATGTCGACTCTGTCTCATTGTGTCGACACAAGTATTGTCAACTTCTGCCAAAATGTGTGTCGACTCTGTCTCATTGTGTCGACACAGCCTCCCAGTGTCAACACAAATGTGGTCGACTATCTCCTTCTGTGTTGAGGTCGACTATCTTTTAGTTAGTCGACACTGCTTCCCAGTGTTGACATAAATGTGGTCGACTATCTTCCTGTGAGTCGACACTGCTTCCTAGTGTCGACACAAATGTGGTCGACTATCTTTCTTTGTGTCGACACAGCTTCCTTCAAGTGTCGACACAAATATTCTGAAGTGTCAACATTGTTTCTTCAGGTGTCGACACATGGACTTAGAATATTTTTCTGCATTCTTTAACACTTCCTTACCTGCACATGTCAACTCAAAACAACATCAAATACACCTTGATGTATATCATTGAGCTAAGTTAGACTTCTTCAAATCAGGTACACATTTTCCAATGTACCCAACACAATGGCTAGATTAGAATATATGGTGTCTAAACCAACCAGAATATGGAAGAAAGAAGTTCTTGAGTTCTTCTCGAATGCTTCTCTAGATTCAACTGGCACCAAAATCAAATCCATAGTTTAGGGTCGGAAGGTCAAGGTCACAATCAAACGTCTAAGGAAAATCCTTCATCTTCCCAAAATCAAATAAGAAGATGAACTAGATTCTTTGATGACAGCTAGTGTACTAACCTGGTGTGGCTTATCTCCATCCACCAAGATTGGAGCAGCAATAATTCGGAAGGGAATGAACTCTCAAGGGAAATTCCTCTCAGAAATTCTGGGAAAGGTAATTTTGTGTAAACCTTGAGGACATGATAGGATCTCAGCCTACATGTTCAGTCTCATGACCAGGATTATATTCAAAGTAAAGTCTTACTGGGCTGCAGTTATGTTTGAGAAAATTAAGGAAGGGATTAAGAAGCCCAATCTGGGTAGACTACTTAGCCTCTATCTGGCTACTTGTATTCCAAAAACACTAAGCCAGAAGTATGGTACTAAGATAAATCATATGAGGAGAATGAACTTAAGAATACTGTCCAGGTGGGACAGAGTGTTGACCAAGGATGTCTCTACACCTCAGAAATACATGAAAATGGTTCAGAAGAAGAAAACTCCAACCAAGAAAGATGAATCTTCCAGTGATTTAGAGGAGGAAGTTGTCTTCAGCTTAGATGAAGATGGACCAGAAAGCACAGGAAAATCTCCTACTCTAAAAACTGGCACTGATGGTAAGTTGCAGGGGGAGCACATTCCTACAAGCAATATCTCTGTGGATTAGTTCCAGGAGGAGACTATTCGAGTTCCAAATCAACAAGTGCTATCAACTGCAGGGGGAGATAATGAGCAAAATACAAATGTCCAAACAGCTAAATTGGATAGTGAAACAACCAATCTATCAATAATGGAGGTAGTACAAGACATAAATCAAGCTGCCAAAGGCACTGTGAATGAAGCACATGACGTGCTCATGAATATTATTGATCAATATAACCAAGACAAAGTTCCTGAGAATGAAATAACCATGGAAGAAAACTTTGAATTCCAGGGGGATCCATTTGTTGAGAATGAGAAAGTTATTCCTCCAGTTCAAATGCAACAAGAGGTAACACTAGAAGAATTATTTCCTTACTTACAAGGAGCAAGAACTGAGGGGGAGATGCCAAGAACTGAGGGGGACGTGCGAATCATTGCCTCTAGTCCAAAAGAAACAGTGGACATAGCTAGTTCTTCTGATTCCTCTGAAGATGAAGAAGCTTCCAGGGCAAAGAAAAGGAAACTTATGGAGCTCAGGGAGAGGAGCTCGGGCTATAAGAAAGCCTTGAAGACTGCCCCACAAACACCAGCTCCTGTAGTAGACTTCAGTTCACTTTTAGTGCAACTGCAATTGAAAATGGATGAGCAAAGAGTTGCTCTTGAAAAATATGTGGATGAGAACAATAAAGATCCGCAATTTCACTTGGCCCAAGATATCAAATCAATTAGGTTTGAAGTAAACTTGCACAAAACGGAAATGACAGCATGCTTCCAAAACGGAGGTAATACTGTAGTCTTCTTGGCCAAACAACAACATGAGGCCAAGACTGAAATAGAGGACATTGTAGTAAAATAAGGTTATATCCTGAAAAATCAACTCAGAATGAATGAAAATCTCGAAGACTCCCATAATACTATTCTAGCAGAACTCAGGAGTAAAGCAACTGCTATCACTGAACAAATAGTTACAGTTAAGTCTGAGTTTGACAAACAAATCAAAGAGGATTTAACAGCTGTCCAAATCGCTATATAGGCATCTCAAAAGGCAATCTCTGATCAAATGCAGAAGTTCAAATCCTACTATAAAGAAGGAACAAATTAACTAGCTAACCAGGTCAGATTTCAGAAGAATGATCTAAGAGACCATATAGAAAGAGAAGTCATAAAGGGGGAGAGATTATTAGTCAAAGCAAGCTCAGATCATGTTAAATGGATAACCAATATGATGTAGGGATGTCCGGAATCGGAGATCTCTACGGTAAAAGTCAATCTACGCCCAATCTCGTCTTAGATCTACCGCACCTACACAGCACCTATCGCCCACAATATTTCCTCGTCGCAAACGCAACACTAAAATAACAAGGAGGAATGGTCGACTCGAAAATAGCGATCGAAACTTTGAGTCGGATTATTCCCCAAATCAACACAAAGGTTGCCACTCCTTTTTGAGAGCGAAATCAAGGCTATAGGCCAAGATCCGCTCCGGCAAATAGGATCCACCCGATCTGGAAATAAAAGCCTAGCAACGGCGATTTCGAAATGAAAGTGCAGCGATTAGATTAACAAAACGGATAAAACGACTTGCATATTCCACCACAACTATGAAGAAGAATCGCGAAGATGGGGGATGAGAAGTTACCCAACCGGAGAGCATTTCACACAAGATAACTATGGGAGATTCACTCTCTCCACGGATCCACCGGCGTCACACCGAAGGGTTGCAACCTTCTTCCAAGCAGTCGCACTGAAGGAAGCCGCGCCGGAGTCGCACCGAACGGATGGAGGAGGCAAGGGGGCGGCGGCTTCACACCACAAGAGGGGGCGGCGGTAGAGGGAGAACCTCCTTGGCCGAATTCTCAAAGAGAAGGAATTAGGTTTTCAATCTTCACTAATGATCTCATAATAAGGCCTCCATAAATAGGAGTTACAAACAAGCCTTAACCATTCATGATGGAGATGTAATCTCATCCATCCAAATGGTTAAATGCACACCAACATAAAATATTGTCCAAATGAAAAATAAACTTGCAAACATTGAATATGAAATTATCACTTCAAACTTGGATAATTTTATATTCCTAAAATAGAAATAAAGTGCAAGAAAGTAGGGAAATATTTTAATGCGTCGCGGCGGATGTTGTACGCCGCGGGCGGAGGTTGTAACGTAGCCTTCCGTTAGCGTCACCATGACGCCTCACGTCCTTGAGTTGAACCGCCTCAGCAACCGGATCAACAGCATCGCCAATATCGTCTCCAAGTAGAGGTGGCGGAGGTGCGCCATCACAATAACATCAGAGCAACTCTTGGTTATCCACCCCTTTGTGATGATGACAACACTGCAGAATCAGGAATTCAAACTACTTACATTGAAGGGGTTCAACAGGAAGTAGCCCAAGTCATTTATCCACCTCAAGATTTTGAAGGAATTCAGCATGCAGTACAATAAATGTATAGTCCTCCAATGGAGGCACAAAATGTTATTGTTGAAGAGATAGAAATGTCTGCAGCTGCATTACAAAGAGAAAGAGAAGCACAAAGTGAAAGGGATGCTCAGAGAGAAGCTCAACTATCTAAGAAGAGGTTCATAGAACAGGCAGAATTAAAGCCTGATTTTGAACAATGGAGTCCAACCTCCAAGAATATTATTCTGACTCCTTGGCATGCTGTTAAAGAGAATATGCATGATAGAGGGAAGTGGTATTTTGAACAGGAATGGAGCAAATATCAGGAGCGACATGATGCTATATACCAGTTCAGAAGAGTCCTTAGAGCTGGGAAGATACCTGCTAACTCTGTTGAGCCTAGCAAGTATTTTCCAAAGTCGTTTCATTACTTTGAAAGACAACGGATCAAGGCTGAAGAGCTCAAGAAGAAGGATATTAAAGGAAAGAAGCTGGCTGAGGACACTGGAGCTTCAGTACAAGCTAGGACTCAGTCTGGCAAAGGAATTGTCATTAAGGAACCTGATCAATCCTAGGGTTAGATTGACTAGGTTTAGGTCTATGTAATAGTTTTGTATTAAATCTTTGTTATTCTGAATTACTGAACATATATAAATGAATTCCTTGGTTTAGCCATGATTTGATATTGTATACTTAAGTTTATGTGATGCATGATTACTATATTATAACATATTTTGTGATAATATTATTACATGTTATGTCTGCTTATGGTTAACCTTGTCTTTGAAATGACTGTTTACATCATAATCCTTGTTTTATTATAAGTGGTGTATATCATTGACTAAGGGTTATGACTTCTCCAAATAGGGGGAGATTGTTGGGTATATTGAAAACTGTGTAACTGATTTGGAGAAGCCACACTTAACTCAATGATATACATTATTGTGTATTTGATGGGATGTTGAGTTTTAATGTGCAGGATAAAGAAATGCAGTAAAATATTCTAAGTACAAGTGTCGACACTTGTGAAGGAAATGTGTCGACACTAAGAGCTAGATTGTGTCGACACACAGGACTTGTACCGACACACAAAAATTCAGTCTACAATAATTGTGTTGACACATAGGACTTGTGTCGACATACAGAAATTCAGTCTACAACAATTGTATCGACACACATGACTTGTGTCGACACACAGAAATTCAGTCTACAACAATTGTATCCAACACACAGGACTTGTGTCGACACACTCAAGAATTCTGTCGACACCAACTATGTCAAGACTGGAAGCAGATTGTGTCGACACACATGACTTGTGTCAACACATTCTTCAGAAGCTGTGTCGAGAAAGTAAAGAAGAGCTGTGTCGACATTCTATGAGCTATTTCAACATCATCAAGAAATGTGTCAACACATGTTCCATTTGTGTAGACACAAATGAAGTTTTGTCTTGACACTTTCTGCTAAGGTAAAAGTGACAAAGTTTCAAATGTCAAAGTGAATACTTGACAGATGTCGTAACTGACAAAGCTATCACATCTGTCAGAAGGCAGTTATAAACCGGATCAGCCTGTAACCTCAGATGGGATTTATATAAAGACCTGTTCTATCAAAGAAATAAAAAAAAGAAGAACTGAGTAGCTGTTTCATCCTGAAATCAACAATTCTCTGTTAAAGAGAAGGCAGATCATGAACAAGTCTGCATGAAGAATTCAGAGTTACATCTGAAAGAAGAGGAGAGCTGGATTGTGGATCGACTCCAATTTTTCAAGAAAGATTAACCTTACTTTGTTCAGATTCAAGAAGCTTTGAAGAAGGTAAGACAGGTTGGATCCTAAGTATTCAGTTCATTACAGAACTGAAAAATAAGTCTTTATCCATTCATCTTTCTATTGGGTGAAGAAATAATCATTCTCTCAATCAAATTTTGTAAGATCTTTTTTCGATCTGAGGAGGGATTTTTGTAATCTGAGTTGTAGGCATTGTTATAAGGGCTGAGGTAGGGCTTGCTAGCCTGAGTATAGGAGTGTGGACTCACTCTTAGGTAGGATTCTCTGAAAGAATCTGAGTTGTAGGACTTGCTGAAGTCTAAGCTGCAGGAACCATTCTGGGTTTTGAGTGGTAAGATCTGAAGATCTTAGAAGAAAGAAGGGAGTTATGCCGAATCTAGTATACTGCTAAATAGGCAAAAGGGGAGAAAGTGGATGTACCCATCTCTTGGGGAACCACTATAAATCTGTGTATATGCTGTGTTGACTCAAATTCCAAAAAGGGGATTTAATGCCAGCATTCCTCGCGGTTGCTTGGCGGGTTCAGCAGAACTCACTTTCTACACCCAGACTCACCCAAACATGGCATTAAGCACAAGAATCACGCGAGTATTTTCCTGAAATTTCATTCCAGTACTTCCTATTACTACCCTTCACAGGCACAACCCATCGACTCCAAAAACTACACGTTTATACGCGGAGTCTTCTTCGGTGCGCAAAATACAACATCACCAATCCAGACCAACATGTCCAGATGGGCTTCACACAGCATGCTTATTCCATATTACACACTTCCGGATCTATATGCAAGACTAGGTATTACAAGAATCAACCCAAGGAAATCCCATAACAGCCACCTTTTGGTGGTGGAAATCCACAGACATGCCAAAAAGAGGACTTCACATGTCCAAGAAGGAAGATCGTTACCCTTGACGATCTCTTGGGAGCCATGGAATTCTTGCCAGATAGCAAGCACCGCAATGCTCTCGCCTCCACAAATCTAAACTCGGCTCACAATTTCGAATGCTGAAGCTCCACCGGCGGCTGGATCTCTTCTCTTCTTCCTCCTTGCTCTCCATTCTCTCTATTCTTTTAGAAAGAGAATAGCCAAGCTTTGAATGAGAGATAACTCTTAAGTCCTATACTTAACTCAGCAGGGAGAAGCTTGGACCCTTAAATCCCATCTGAAGGAAATGAACGACCACAAATCGCCCTGAAAATTCTATTTTTGGGCTGACACTGCCTGTGACACGCTAGTGTCACAGGCCGTGTAACTTAAGCGGTACACAAACTGACTTATCCAGAACAGGATATGACCATGTGACACGCCCGTGTCACAGGCCGTATGCACTAATACGGCTTCAGACACGCATGTGTCTAGCACGTGTTCATTAGGCCTCAATGCCCCGGACAAAACCAGAGAAGGACACGACCATGCTGCACGCCCGTGTCACAGGCCGTGTGCCTAGACACAGCTGCAGACCCTCCCTTGCCCAGGCGTGTTCAATAGGCCACACAAACCTGTCCAAAACCCGAGGAGGACTCGCCTTCTGACACGCCCGTGTATTAGGCCGTGTACCATATCGACAAATGTCGAGTGAATTTCGTCGATTACTCGAGATGACACAGAGAAGGACACGGCTTGGGACAAGCCCGTGTCATAGGCCATGTGCCTCACTCGAGACACTCTCGAGACCAAAAATCACACTCGAGAAAACAGAGCAGGACACACCTTGGGACACGCACGTGTCCCAGGCCGTGTTGCCCAACCTGAACTCAAATTTGGGATATATATGTGTCTGCGTACCTGGGTGACCTTTGTCATTCCCTTTGTCCTAAACTTACCGAGATGCCTATCCCTAAGGAGATCCAAGAGAGGCTTGCCAGAGCATGCGAGGTCTCCTCTACTCACATTGCCGGCCTGACCGCGGTTCCCCTTAGCATCCCGCAGAGCGGTCCGACAGAGCCCAATCCTGCTAAGAGGGCGAAGCCATTTACCCAAGCGGCCGAGCAAATCTTTCATGACTTAAAATCTACCCTAGAGCCCGAGGATGGATCCTCTACTTTGCCGGCCCTTAAGAAGGAGAAAAACATCGTCGACCTCTACACCAGACCCGGATAGCCGACGGGGTGACGACGAGGTCTCCTCGCCGTGAGCCAAGACCCCCCTTGACAACCCGTAGTTTTAAACTCCGGAGACTCGTCCGCGCGACCTGCCGCCCCCCTTTGGGACCCTGGGACTGGACTCGCAGAGGCCGAATTCGCCAGCCCGCATCCTCTTCTCTTAGCAACTTGTCGGGACTACGATAGGAGGTGTTGAAGACATCCCCGTGTCGGTCTTCAACCTCCTCCCTCCAAAAACACACCCTCCGGGCCGCGGCAAGAATCTGAGGCTGCCCACACCCCACACTTTCTTTGGGGCGCCGATCTCGTCAGGTAAGCTGACCTTCATCGTCTCTTATCTCGTAGTTTTCCTGAGGTACTCACCTTTCATACTAGTGTTTAACTATTTTTTCAACTCTTCCCAGTCAGTCTGAGGCTGACGAATCTTCAGGGCTAACCCGCTACTCGCCACTCCCTTCTCCTAGCTCGATAGACTCATTTTTGGGTTTTGAAGTGGAGAACATCGAGCTGACGAGGGGGGGGGGGATCAGGCTCTTCAAGAAGCTGGTTTGCGGGCTGCGTAAGGTGCAGGAGGACAATGAGGCTTCGTAGCGCGACTACATACGGCTCGCTGACAAGGAAAGGAGTAGCCCGGTAGGCGAGGCGACATCCCCTTCTAGGCTCCTGGACGAGATCGATGAGATCCTCCAGATTGCCCAGAGGAACTTGGGGTGAATTCACGAGCTCCACAACTCGCGACGACCAGCGGTGAAGGAGACGCGAGGCCTGGGTAGATAGAAACGGCTCCATTACTGAGCCTATCGGCACTCGCCTCGTGCCCCCTCAGCCCGTACATGTATTGAACTTGTTTCTTTTTTTTCTTATTCTACATTTGATTTCTCCGAACAATATTCTCCCCCAGGTCTGTAATAACTTAGAATATTTTTTAGATTTCAATGCTTGCTATTCGAATATACTATCCTTTAGGTTCAGTTCGGCATGTGATGGGGCAGATCTCAGAAGTCGGCAAGCTGGGGTTGGCGAGCAGAGTCAGACGAGCTGGACTGATCGGTCGGCTCAGCCTTGGACTTATTTTTCTATAAATAGGCCCCCTCACAATCCCTGGCCTACCGCATTTATTGTTTTCATACCCCCTCTTCTCGACATCTCTCTTTCTGGTACTCACGCCCTAATCTTCCTGCATGAATGGGTAAGACTAACCCCGATGCTGACGGCCGCTCCAAATGTGCTCAGCACTTCGCCAACTACTTCTTCTTCGAGGGGAATACGACCGAGGAGGAGTTCGCCGAGCTCATTGCCGACTACGTTCCCCCTGTCTTTGAGGCGCGCCGGCCCAGGGAGGGCGATGCGTTCAACACGTTCTACCCTGATGAGCTCGCCTTCCTTATCATGCATTTCAAGGTAGGGTTATACCTACTGCTCTGGCCTGAAGTCCGCCAGATCTTGAAGTACTATGATGCGGTGCCCGTATAACGTCCCAATTCGCGCTAGGCCCCTCGTGCGCATTTTGAGTCAGGAGAGCAGACTTGGGCCCAGGGAGTGCTTGCAGCTAGGCTTACACTTGTGTAAGGGAGGGAAAATTGTTCAAGAGTAGGACATGAGTGGTGACACGGGCGTGTCCATACCCGTGTGGTACTCTGGTGTCTTTGCGTCTGATTTGTTAAATTTCCAAAGAAGGACACGGGTGGTGACACGAGTGGCGACACGGGCGTGTACCTACCTGTGAGTGCTTGACACGGGCATTTCTATACCCGTGTGGCTCTCTGGCGACGATGCGGATTCCTTGATGTGTTTCCCGAGCAGGGCACGAGTAGAGACACGAGCATATCCCTACCCGTATGTGTGTGTGTGTTCTTTGAGCAGAGCTTGACTAACTTTCGTCGACCGTGTTTCCCGAGCAGGACACGGGTAGTGATACGGGAGTGTCCCTACCTGTATGCGTGTGTGCATATTCTTCGAGCAGAGCTCGACGAATCGACGACCATGTTCCTCCCGAGTAGGACACGTGTAGTGATACGGGCGTGCCCCTCCCCATGTGCATCCAAGTAGCAGTTCGACGTTTGTCGACCGGAGCTCGATGAATTGTCGATAACGTTCCTCCCGAGCAGGACACAGGTAGTGACACGGGCGTGTCCCCACCCGTGTCATTCAATTTTGTGTTTTGATGAATTTTTTGGCCGCGTCGTTTTGAAGGGACTCATTTACTAACTGATTGGCGGTCCAATGAGAGGTCAACATGTTTCTATGCAGTTACCCACTTCCACATAAAAAAGGGAGAAGACCCTAGCCGTTTCTACTCTTCCTTTCAAGCCATTGCTGTAGAAAACTTCTGGAGAGGAAGAAGGTGCTGGAGCCGATCTTCTTCCCGTAAAGAACTAACACCGACCAAGGAGAAGAAGATGCCGCCAAGAAGGATGACAAGATCCATGGTTGGAAATGGTGGAAATGCCGGAAACGAGGTGAGCTTCCTCCCCTCTCCGTTGATTCTAGATCTTTAGTTATTTCTAGGAGAGATATCGACTCAGAAGAGTCTTGATTTGTGAGATGAAGATTTCCTAGGAAAAGACCATTCTAGGGCTTGTGCCCTAAGAATATTGATGTCTTCAACCTTTCCCCTCTCCTTGAGTAGATGGTGGATTTGGTTCGTGAAGAGTAAATGGTCTCATGAGGGTGAATAAGGATGGAGGAAGTTCTGGACATGGTTTGAACATATGGCTTGATGAAGAAGATGAACCGATGCCGTTCATCTTGCTTTAAGATGCGTGCACAAATCTGTTTTCTGCACGCAGCATCCTTCGAGGCTATTTTTAGACATGATACGACCAGATCTGGGCTTTTGACTAAACACGAAAGTCGTAACCCTTTGAAATACCTTTCCAACGAATGGTTAAACGTCTTCACCGGATTCCTGTAGCCTCAGGAATCCCAATTTGAGGTTGCTGTACAGTAATTATTCCTGCACATGTAACTCTCGTGTCTGTATTGTATCAGCTTTGGGATTGTGGAGAGATTGTGGTACAGTAACATTGATGTCTCGTTGAGTTTAGATTATAAGTAATCATGATAAAATTATATTAATGACTTTTGTTGGATAGATCCTCAATGAACAAATGGAGTAGTAAAGTGCACCTGATCAAGTGATTTGGTGAAAGTTAGTGAACGGATGGATTGATGAGTTTGGATGGTCGGAATGATTTAAGTATGTGAAATATTGAGGATGTACTTGATAATGGTGATGTGTTGAATAATGATGAGTTTGGCTTGAACATGTTGAATATAATTGGTAATGCCTATTATGAACAAATGGTTGTGGTCTTTAGATGATGGATGTGTGAAGTACCCTTACACTGATAATGAACCCTTAAGTACTTTGGGAGCACGGGTTGTGAAAGGGTGTAGGTGCAGGGTTTGACCGCATTGGTTTGCTAATGTTGAGAAGAGACGTAAGTGGATGGTTGGGCTTGGTCCTCGGTGTTCATTCCCGAGGCTCCTTCCGTGCCACGATGATGTGAAATTGCATGCGGTGTGAGTCGACACGCGGTGTCGTAATCCCGGGTTGAGGATAGTGTGGTAGGTCTATGGGCTCGCTAGTCATTACACCGACGGGAGTTGGCAGTTAGACTTTGGACGGTTTGGTTGTGTAACATCCCATTTCCGGCTAGACCCCTAGGAGTCAGATTGGTCGTGACGGAACCCTAGGAAGCCCAAGATTGGAAATAAAGCGACTAATATTGCGGGTCACGGGTTGGTCACGCCCGTGACCGGCCCGTCACGCCCGTGACCTGGGCGTGTCTACTTCGACGATCGTCGATCTCCACGAGACGATCGTCGAACGCGCTGTCTGGGCATGTCACGCCCGTGACCATGAGTGTCACGCCCGTGACCTAGGGCGTGACCAGCCTTCGACGATCGTCGAACTCAATTCGACGATCGTCGGGCTCGAAACTTGCCGTTTGGGCATGTCACGCCCGTGACCATGAGTGTCACGCCCGTGACCTAGGGCGTGACCAGCCTTCGACGATCGTCGACCTCAGTTCGACGATCGTCGAGTCAGAAATTTGCCGTTCGGACATGTCACGCCCGTGACCTAGAGGTCACGCCCGTGACCTAGGGCGTGACCAGCCTTCGACGATCGTCGACCTCAATTCGACGATCGTCGACCATATTTAACCGCCAGACGCTGTCACGCCCGTGACACAGGTGTCACGCCCGTGACCACCGATCGACGATCGTCGATCTCAGTTCGACGATCGTCGAACCCAGAATGGGCTACCCGGGCCTGTCACGCCCGTGACCTATGTGTCACGCCCGTGACTTTGGCCGAAACGACGGTTCAGGCCCGAAATAATTCTAACGCGCGTGGAAATTAATGCTGGCTTGGGAAGTTACACCAGGAGTAACTTCCGGCCGTTTTCCTTCTGTATTTATATAATAAATAAGGAAAAGGTGGTCCAATAGGAAATCGCCAGCTGGACACGCCTGTTCAGTTCCGCCGTTTCTTATCTCTTCACCGTAACCGAAACGTTAAGGAGGGAACTTCATGGCCATAATGGCTTAAACCATTCGCTTTCCCACCTTCCTGTTTATAAAAGCCCACTTGGACAAGAGGAGAGGGTTTACACGCTCAAGCAAACCAAGCAGATCCTTGTTCTTGCTGTAAAGAGGAGTTCAGCAACGCCACCACCGCGCCATGGCACCTCGTCGCTCTTCTCGCCTCCAAACCGCGAACAAGGTCCTCCTCTACTCCTTCTCTTTCATGGGTAGATCTTAGGATTCTTAGAAAGGTGATTCGCGCTCAACGGAGCCGGATCCATCTCTCGTTTTCATGGAAAAACCATGAAAAAGATATTTTGAGTTCGCCGGAAACCGCCACCTCCGGCGGCCAAACCACCGCCGACCGCTAGCCATCGCCTCAACGGAGGTGGTGGTGGTGGTGGCTGGCCAGGGAAGTGACCGGACGGCCGGCAACGGATCACGGAATGCTTACAGGAAAAATGATTTTTCCTGTGTCTGTTCGGGTTCATGAAGAAGATGAACAGTAAATCGTTTTATATTTATAAATTATGTAAATAATTTTATAAGGAAAAGTATACTCGGTTTAGTATATTTTAAGGCTGCAAAATGAGGCACTTAGAGGCCGATTTAGGAAAAATGACCAGACACAAAAGTTGTAGCCCTCTGGGTCTACTTTAATTTAAAATTGATTTTATTCAATTTGGGTGAGTGGTTTGAACACAGCACTCATTTTGGTGGGATCAAGACCTAGGTTAACCAGAAATTAAAATGGTTGCCCACGGTTCATAACATGTCCAAATGACTTGAAATTTGGACTGGAGGTTTATAATATGTATATCGAGAGGCTGTCCAAAAATGAGAATTTTTGGAGAACTTTTGCCTAAAGTTTTTGTAAAAATTTAATAAACAATATAAAATTAATTAGGAGATGAAATTAAGTCCAAACTTCCCCAAATTTTGGGTGGTGGTCCCTGGCATCAATATTAAGATCTGTACAAAATTTCAACTCGAATGGTCGAGTTTTGAATAGGGAAGTATCAAGTCCTAGATAGGTCTTGGCGAGGGGTACTTTGGGGAAAAGTACGATTGGGGATGGAGTGGACAAATCTCCTCAAAAGAGGCTGATGAGTTGGCCACTGATTTGTTGGGACTATGTCTACCCTCTTGGGTATCATGGTGTGGCTTAGGGTGGATTTTACCCTGAGAGATTGGCTCAACTCCAACGGGTGGGAGTTTGAGGTTTGTGAAGGACATAGGAGCAAAAGCTCTTGTATGCCCTTGAAATTTGGAGGAGAGGGGGATGATATGATGAAAACCCTCTGGTTGAGATAGTGATGGATTTGGAGGTAGTTAGGTACCTCACAAGTTGAGATGTAGGATTAGGATGGAAACGTAATTTAGTTATTTTAAGCACTAAAGCTAATCCAAAAATTATGAAACTCGGGAGGAGCGAGTTTTAGGATGTATTAGACTTATGGTGATTTTTCTGGAATTTTATGATTAATTTATATTATACTTCATGTGTTAAAGAACTATTAGCCCAATTTGTTGTTTCAATCATTTGGAGGCTTTACATTAATTATAATCAGTTAAAATTCTGGATTTAGATCTTGACTAGTAGAACATTGATCCCTGAATTTTTATAGAATTTTATGATGAGTAAATCTAGTACGTTATTCACAAAAGATTGGAAGGGCTTTTATGTTTAAAAATGAATTATGGATAAAATACTTGCTGGAAAATTATGAAACTTGGCCAGTGCTAATTTTAGGCCTTAATCATCATGTCATAATTTATTTAGAATTTTCGGAAGAACATTTGCTGTACTTGATTCATAAACTATAGAAATTAGAGATTAATTCCAAAATAGTTTACATGTCATTTTGATGATAGAAAAATTATGATACTTAGGGTTTAGCCTTCTGAGATAGCCTACTAATTATCATAAATTTGCTGGACATCTTGCATGAATAATTAGGATAGATCATGTTCAAACCGGTGGCCCTTGAGATTTTCGAGGAATTTAATTAAATGCCAAATAAATTAGGAAAATTTCCATTTTCTGGATTTAGGTTATTTATACCAAGATAAGTCTCCAGTAAACAGTTTAGGGCATTTGGATGAGTAATCGATCCTTGCATAACCGGTTCGACATGTAGCCTAGGTCGGTCTGCATTTAGTAAATTGTGAAATGCAATAAAACATGATCTGATGAAGATATAAAGAGTAGTGAGTAGTGGTGATAGTTAGAGTTAAGAGGTGCTCGGGTTTGGCGAAAGATCGCTTTTCCCGAGGAGTGGAAGGTTTAAAAATCACCCTAGGATAGTCTATCGTAATATGAGAAGGGAATCGGGCTAAGGGAAAACAACCAATAACAATAAGTGCCTTGCGAAAGGGAACTTCGGGCCGTAATGCACCGTCTTGGTTCCTAGTGCCCCTTGAGAGCCCTTCACGGGGTATACCGGGGGCAGTCCTGGGCTAACGTAAACTGTAATAACAAATCGACAAGAGTAACTTAGTAACTAGGGCTGCACTCTTCACAACACTGTTGGCACAGGAAGGTTGGGTTGGAAACGGACGGATGGTCCGGGGAGCTTCGGCTCGGTTGGTTTGGAGACGGACGGTTGGTCCAGGGAGCTTCGGCTCGGTTCTGTTTGGAGACGGACGTTTTGGTCCGGGGAGCTTCGGCTCGGTTCTGTTTGTTTGCGATTAAACTTGCATGTGCATAAGATAGGAAAGTTAAGGTGGTGGGTCTTTCGATATCGGGGAGTTCGATTGCACCGACACCGATATTGTTGACTCGGCGAGGTGGTTAGCACTTCGCCAACAGAAGTCCGACGGACCAGTCAGCAAGAGTACGCAGGAGTCCGCCTCGTGCACCAGGCGTTGAGGGCGTACGATAGGTCAGACCAGTGTGCTTTACTGGTTTTGGAGGTGGGCGAGGCCCAACCCACCGCTTCCGTTTGCCACTACGGAGGTATCCTGGGAGGTAACGGCTCCGAAAGGGGGAACTAAAGGTCTGTGTGCACAGAGTCGGGTGTGTGAGTTGCACTGCATGACATAACATACCCACCATATAGTTGCATATCATAATCATTCATAACAACCTTGACACCTAAAGTATAAGTGGAATGGGACGCTTATACATTAGGACCTGCAAAACGACCCCTTGGTCTATAAGCTTGTGTGGGCAAGTTTATAAATCAAAGGTTATTTTCAATATATAATAACCCCTGCTGTTTGATAACCGACACCCCGAGGTATAAGTGGTATGGGACACTTATACGATGGGAGCCTTGCAAAAGATCCCTTTGCTTATGTGTTCTCGCATAAGTGAAGGTTTAAATTCATTTAATTGCTTTTCTTACTGCTAGACCTATTACAACAACTATATTAACTGCTCACCTAATACAACTTGCTAGATTAGTTTCCGCTGCCATCTGTTTTCATGTTTAATCTCTACCTTCATGTCCTTCCCTTTCTTCCTCTCCGCTCGGTACCTAGGAGCCATGGGGGGGAGGGGTAGGGGATGATAGGGCTTAGTCTTTATGACTAACGGTTTTCGAACCGCATCATTTAGGGGATCGTGGAGCCCAGCATGGAGGAGCAGCCCCAGAGATCGGTGCGCCTAGAGATGGGGCAGTCTAGCTCCGGAGTTCACACCGCCGGGACCGTGAGTCTCGATCCTTGAGTAGTTTCTAGCGTTTGCTTCCGCATGAGTGATATTGTAGTGAGGATATTTTGTACCGGGCATAAGTCCGTAATTATATTACTCTGATGTTTCTGTGGACACTCCCTTCGTGGAGCTCTCTTATTTATATATGTGATTTTATTATTGTGGACTGTTTACTATTACTTCAATAATTGTGCTACTTCTGTGATCGATTTGGCCGGCAGAATCGGCGCCTTGTGGTGATGACCCTTCAGGACGTGGAGGTGTCACCGCAAAGCGGCGGTTCTGGGCCTAAGACCCCGGTGGTTGAAAAAGAAAAAAAAAAGGGGGGGTCTTACAAGTGGTATCAGAGGGAGGTTTCGATCCTCCGACCTGTGGGTCTTACAAGTGGTATCAGAGGAAACATCGATCAGAAGGAAGTCGCAGTCCACAAACCCTAGGTCACCCCCGCTCGAGTTTAGTTTGGGGACAAACTAAGCAGCGGAAGCAGTGGTGTGCCCATATGGGGATCACATATAATTTGTCCACCTTTAGGTAATATTTGAACGTTTTTCTCAGCATGTGTTTTCGTTGCGCAGCCTCCAGCACAGCCTACGCCACAGGGCGGAGTTCAGCAGACTCAGGGAGTTGCACCACCTCCACCAGTCCCCACCCCTTTCCTGCAGTCAGACATGGGACAGACCCTGACTGCCATTCTGGAGGCCTTCAGGGCCCAGCAGGTTCCGGTCCCGCAGCCCAATCTGGGGGCCAACTGGCTCAGCATCTTCCGGGGTCTTTCTCCCCCGTCCTATCTGGGGACAGAGTCGGCTGTTCGGACGGAGGAATGGCTGGATATCATGTACGAGATGCTGACCGGGATTCGGTGTCCATGGGAGGAGAAGGTGGCTCTGGTTGTCTCCTGCCTGGAGTCCCATGCAAAGAGGTGGTGGAAGACGCTATTGGACACGACATTTGCTGATAGAGAGGTTGCGGAGATCAATTGGGAGGAGTTCAGGGCCGCACTGCTGGAGCATTTCGTTCCGCAGTCGGCTAGGGATGATTTGGAGGAGCGGTTCTTACAGCTGAAGCAGGGTACTCGGACCGTGGTGGAGTACCATCGAGAGTTTGACCACCTGGCTCGATACGCAGATTCCTACCAGCTGGACGAGGCAGGGTATATCAGGAGGTTCTACAAGGGCCTACGTGAGGACTTGAGGGAGGCCCTCTTGTTTGTATCTGACGGGCCCATCTCCCGGATTTTGGAGATGGCCAAAAGGATTGAGGCAGATTGGCACACCACCCGGGGCCGGAAACGGCCAGCAGAGGATCAGGGACGAAGAGGAAGGAACGACCAGCGACGAGGTGTTGTACCTGAGGGGAGGAGGACAGAGGACCAGCCTCGTCAGGACGTGAGGCCGGAGCCGAGGGAACAGGTGGTATTGGCCCCTGCACCCCTTCGGATGCAGGAGATGCCGAGACCCGGGGGAATGGCGTATCCCCCAGAGTGCTACTTTTGTCATCAGATTGGGCACATTCGGAGGAACTGCCCCATGAGGGGGGCACCACCTCCAGCACATCAGGGCGGCCCACCAGCTCAGCATTACGGAGGCCGAGGACGCGGCCGCGGTCGAGGATACCAGGGGGAAGATCGTAGACAGGGAAGAGAGCAGGTATATGCCTTGGACCTTGCACAGCCGCGGAATCCGGAGCAGGTCATCGCAGGTATGCCGAAATGTTTCTTCGTTTACATAGAATTTCCCCTTTAAGTTGTTAAAACTTTGAATCGCACTAGATTGATAGCAAGGAAAGTAAAAACTCATTATAGAACCCTAAGATATCTAATCACCCCAGGTATAGTCTTCATCAGCGGCAAGCCTGCCCGCACGCTGTTCGATACTGGAGCTACTCACTCCTTTGTGTCGGAGTCGTTCGTGGAAGGACTGGAAGGTGTGGAGCAGTTCACCGGCTCGAGGATGAGGGTGCGACTACCGGATGGATCTGAGCTCCTTACCACGGATCACTGCAATATGGAGGCAGAGATTGGTGGAAAAGCGTTCGAGGCTCCAGCGACGATTTTGAAGCTGACGGACTACGACCTGATCCTGGGCATGGTATGGCTGCACTGGAACTATGCCCAGATTGACTGCCAGGCAAAGAGGATCACCGTGAGACACGGGGACTCTTTCATTACCATTGAAGGTATAAGACCTATCTCTCGTATACTCTTATCTTCGGTACAGGCCGTTAAGGCCCATCTGCAGGGAGAGGAGGTCTATCAGATTCTTTTTGAGATGGCGGAAGTTAAGGAGTCGGTGACAGACATTCCGGTGGTGCGAGATTTCGCTGACATCTTTCCAGAGAAACTACCAGGATTACCTCCACACCGAGAGCAGGATTTTCAGATACAGCTTGTGCCGGGGGCCAGGCCGGCGTCTAGGGCCCCTTATCGGATGGCCCCAAAGGAGTTGGCAGAGTTTCGGACCCAGTTGCAGGAATTGGTGGAGGCAGGTTTTGTCAGACCGAGTTTCTCGCCATGGGGAGCACCGGTCCTGTTCGTGAAGAAGAAGGATGGGACACTCCGTCTGTGCATCGATTATCGAGCACTAAACAGGCTGACCGTCCGGAATACCTATCCGCTCCCACGGATAGACGAATTATTCGACCAGCTGGAGGGGGCCCATTATTTCTCGAAGCTGGACTTGAGATCAGGATACTACCAGCTGCGGATCCAGGAGGAGGATATCCCGAAGACGGCCTTTAGTAGCAGATATGGCCTGTATGAGTTCACCGTGATGCCCTTTGGGCTCACGAATGCTCCGTCGGCGTTCATGAGTCTCATGAACAGGGTTTTCGAGGCCTACTTGGATGTGTTCGTCATAGTATTCATAGACGACATCCTGATCTACTCTAGGACGGAGGAGGAACACACTCGGTATCTGGCACTGACCTTGGAGAGGTTGCGGGAGCATCGTCTTTATGCAAAATTCAGCAAGTGTCAGTTCTGGTTGAAGGAGGTGGCCTTCCTAGGCCACATCATCAGCGGAGCCGGGTTATCAGTAGATCCAGCAAAGATTCGTGCAGTTCGCGATTGGCCGCAGCTGAGGACAGCCACCGATGTACGCAGTTTCTTGGGACTTGCCGGTTACTACCGGAAGTTCGTGGAGGGGTTCTCTCGGATTGCCCTCCCCCTCACATTTTTGACAAGGAAGGAGGCACCTTTTGTTTGGACCCCGCAGTGCCAGGCGGCTTTCCAGGAGCTGAAGGACCGACTCATCTCGGCTCCTATCCTGGCCCTTCCATCCGGAAGGGAGGGATTCCAGGTGTATACCGACGCATCATACCAAGGGATGGGAGCGGTGCTGATGCAGAACGGACATGTCATAGCATATGCCTCCCGCCAGCTGAAGACCCATGAGAGGAACTACCCGGTGCACGACCTCGAGATGGGAGCGGTCGTTTTTGCTCTGAAGGTCTGGCGTCATTACCTTTATGGAGTCCACTGCGATATCTTCTCCGATCACAAGAACTTGAAATACGTGGACACTCAGAAGGAGCTGAATATCAGGCAGAGGCGCTGGGTGGAGTTCTTAGTAGATTATCAGTATGAGATGCACTACCACCCAGGGAAGGCAAACGTGGTGGCCGACGCGTTGAGCCGGAGAGCGGCAACTTCCGAAGCTGGGCCCCAGGTTATGTCTATGGAGCTGGTCCAGTCATTCAGAGACATGCAGATATCCCTAGTGTCCGAGGATGACCCAGATCTGTATAGGGAGTATCTGGCATCGATAGTGGCCATAGACGATATTCGGGATCGCATTCGGGACAGACAGAGGACAGATGCGTGGGCGGAGCCGATGTTCCGAGCTTTGGAGGAAGGTTCGACAGGAGATTATTCCCTGAGAGATGGTTTGCTCCACTTCAGAGGCAGAGTATATATACCTGCAGGAGGCCAGATCCGAGAGGATATTTTGACGGAGGCGCATTGTAGCCGGTACTCCGTGCACCCGGGGATCACAAAGATGACCGCTGATCTGAAGAGGACGATGTTTTGGCCAGGCATGAAGAAGGACATTATGTACTTCGTGACCCATTGCGAGGCGTGTCAGTTGGTGAAGGCGGAGTGCAGGAACCCCGCAGGACTGTTGCAGCCACTCCCGGTGCCGGAGTGGAAGTTTGACGACATAGCGATGGATTTTATACATGGTCTTCCCCGGTCTCGGACGGGGAACGACTCGATTTGGGTGATTGTCGATCGTTTGACGAAGGTGGCCCGCTTTATACCGATCAGGAAGGATGACTCGGTGGGAGTGCTGGTACGGAAGTTTGTGGAGCAGTATGTCCGATATCATGGCGTGCCCCGGACGATAGTGTCGGACCGCGATGGACGGTTTACATCCAGGGAGTGGCGGTCAGTACAGGCATATTTGGGCACCCGGTTGACTTTTAACACGGCCTTCCACCCTCAGACGGACGGGCAAACCGAGCGCACCAACCGGACCTTGGAGGACTTACTACGGCTGTGTATACTGGACCGAGGGGAGCCGTGGGAGAAGATGTTACCGTTGGTCGAGTTCTCCTACAATAATAGCTACCAGTCCAGCATCAGGATGGCGCCTTATGAGGCCTTGTATGGAAGGAAATGTAGGACCCCGCTTTCCTGGGTTCAGGACGAGGATCCGAAGTTGCTGGGATCGGATTTCGTTGAAGATACCGAGGCTCAGGTGAGACTGATCAGAGATAGAATGTTGGAGGCGCAGAGCAGGCAGGCTAAATACTATGACGCCCGGCATCGTCAGGTGGAGTTTCGGGTAGGGGATCGAGTGTTCTTGAAGATCCGACCCATGCACGGAGTCTCACGGGTGCGCGGTCGGAGGAAGAAACTCAGCCCTAGGTATATGGGCCCTTACCGGATCCTGGAGCGGATCGGACCCTTAGCCTACAGGCTAGAGTTGCCACCAGAGCTGGCAGCTCTACACGACGTCTTCCACATCTCTTCGCTGAGAAGGGCTCTACTACGCCCGGAGCAGCGAATTTTGACCACAGAAGGGCCGGTAGCTTCAGACCGATCTGTTCACTTGGAGCCGGTTCGGATCGATGACAAAGGAGTGCGGATCTTGCGCCGCAAGAAGATTCCCTTAGTCAAGGTTCTGTGGAGAAATCACGGTCAGGAGGAGCACACCTGGGAACCGCAGGATCTGATGAGGCAAAGATACCCGGAGTTGTTCAGTCAGGTACATCTCACCACCTCTCGGTATACTATAAACTGCCTTCTTGTTTTGGAATGTTAAGACTAGACAAGGGAAATCTAGGACCTAGGCATGCACACTTAATCAGAATGGTAGGGGCTAATCTTTTGTTTATTGGGGAGATTGTCTTCGTTATCAAACGAACGGTCGCCTGAACCCAATAGAAAGATCGAATGGGATGTTACAAGATTAATTTATTCCGATAGAAATCCCCGTAGGCTCAACCTCAATTTCGGGGACGAAATTTTTGTTTTGTTTATTGGGATTTGTAACATCCCATTTCCGGCTAGACCCCTAGGAGTCAGATTGGTCGTGACGGAACCCTAGGAAGCCCAAGATTGGAAATAAAGCGACTAATATTGCGGGTCACGGGTTGGTCACGCCCGTGACCGGCCCGTCACGCCCGTGACCTGGGCGTGTCTACTTCGACGATCGTCGATCTCCACGAGACGATCGTCGAACGCGCTGTCTGGGCATGTCACGCCCGTGACCATGAGTGTCACGCCCGTGACCTAGGGCGTGACCAGCCTTCGACGATCGTCGAACTCAATTCGACGATCGTCGGGCTCGAAACTTGCCGTTTGGGCATGTCACGCCCGTGACCATGAGTGTCACGCCCGTGACCTAGGGCGTGACCAGCCTTCGACGATCGTCGACCTCAGTTCGACGATCGTCGAGTCAGAAATTTGCCGTTCGGACATGTCACGCCCGTGACCTAGAGGTCACGCCCGTGACCTAGGGCGTGACCAGCCTTCGACGATCGTCGACCTCAATTCGACGATCGTCGACCATATTTAACCGCCAGACGCTGTCACGCCCGTGACACAGGTGTCACGCCCGTGACCACCGATCGACGATCGTCGATCTCAGTTCGACGATCGTCGAACCCAGAATGGGCTACCCGGGCCTGTCACGCCCGTGACCTATGTGTCACGCCCGTGACTTTGGCCGAAACGACGGTTCAGGCCCGAAATAATTCTAACGCGCGTGGAAATTAATGCTGGCTTGGGAAGTTACACCAGGAGTAACTTCCGGCCGTTTTCCTTCTGTATTTATATAATAAATAAGGAAAAGGTGGTCCAATAGGAAATCGCCAGCTGGACACGCCTGTTCAGTTCCGCCGTTTCTTATCTCTTCACCGTAACCGAAACGTTAAGGAGGGAACTTCATGGCCATAATGGCTTAAACCATTCGCTTTCCCACCTTCCTGTTTATAAAAGCCCACTTGGACAAGAGGAGAGGGTTTACACGCTCAAGCAAACCAAGCAGATCCTTGTTCTTGCTGTAAAGAGGAGTTCAGCAACGCCACCACCGCGCCATGGCACCTCGTCTCTCTTCTCGCCTCCAAACCGCGAACAAGGTCCTCCTCTACTCCTTCTCTTTCATGGGTAGATCTTAGGATTCTTAGAAAGGTGATTCGCGCTCAACGGAGCCGGATCCATCTCTCGTTTTCATGGAAAAACCATGAAAAAGATATTTTGAGTTCGCCGGAAACCGCCACCTCCGGCGGCCAAACCACCGCCGACCGCTAGCCATCGCCTCAACGGAGGTGGTGGTGGTGGTGGCTGGCCAGGGAAGTGACCGGACGGCCGGCAACGGATCACGGAATGCTTACAGGAAAAATGATTTTTTCTGTGTCTGTTCGGGTTCATGAAGAAGATGAACAGTAAATCGTTTTATATTTATAAATTATGTAAATAATTTTATAAGGAAAAGTATACTCGGTTTAGTATATTTTAAGGCTGCAAAATGAGGCACTTAGAGGCCGATTTAGGAAAAATGACCAGACACAAAAGTTGTAGCCCTCTGGGTCTACTTTAATTTAAAATTGATTTTATTCAATTTGGGTGAGTGGTTTGAACACAGCACTCATTTTGGTGGGATCAAGACCTAGGTTAACCAGAAATTAAAATGGTTGCCCACGGTTCATAACATGTCCAAATGACTTGAAATTTGGACTGGAGGTCTATAATATGTATATCGAGAGGCTGTCCAAAAATGAGAATTTTTGGAGAACTTTTGCCTAAAGTTTTTGTAAAAATTTAATAAACAATATAAAATTAATTAGGAGATGAAATTAAGTCCAAACTTCCCCAAATTTTGGGTGGTGGTCCCTGGCATCAATATTAAGATCTGTACAAAATTTCAACTCGAATGGTCGAGTTTTGAATAGGGAAGTATCAAGTCCTAGATAGGTCTTGGCGAGGGGTACTTTGGGGAAAAGTACGATTGGGGATGGAGTGGACAAATCTCCTCAAAAGAGGCTGATGAGTTGGCCACTGATTTGTTGGGACTATGTCTACCCTCTTGGGTATCATGGTGTGGCTTAGGGTGGATTTTACCCTGAGAGATTGGCTCAACTCCAACGGGTGGGAGTTTGAGGTTTGTGAAGGACATAGGAGCAAAAGCTCTTGTATGCCCTTGAAATTTGGAGGAGAGGGGGATGATATGATGAAAACCCTCTGGTTGAGATAGTGATGGATTTGGAGGTAGTTAGGTACCTCACAAGTTGAGATGTAGGATTAGGATGGAAACGTAATTTAGTTATTTTAAGCACTAAAGCTAATCCAAAAATTATGAAACTCGGGAGGAGCGAGTTTTAGGATGTATTAGACTTATGGTGATTTTTCTGGAATTTTATGATTAATTTATATTATACTTCATGTGTTAAAGAACTATTAGCCCAATTTGTTGTTTCAATCATTTGGAGGCTTTACATTAATTATAATCAGTTAAAATTCTGGATTTAGATCTTGACTAGTAGAATATTGATCCCTGAATTTTTATAGAATTTTATGATGAGTAAATCTAGTACGTTATTCACAAAAGATTGGAAGGGCTTTTATGTTTAAAAATTAATTATGGATAAAATACTTGCTGGAAAATTATGAAACTTAGCCAGTGCTAATTTTAGGCCTTAATCATCATGTCATAATTTATTTAGAATTTTCAGAAGAACATTTGCTGTACTTGATTCATAAACTATAGAAATTAGAGATTAATTCCAAAATAGTTTACATGTCATTTTGATGATAGAAAAATTATGATACTTAGGGTTTAGCCTTCTGAGATAGCCTACTAATTATCATAAATTTGCTGGACATCTTGCATGAATAATTAGGATAGATCATGTTCAAACCGGTGGCCCTTGAGATTTTCGAGGAATTTAATTAAATGCCAAATAAATTAGGAAAATTTCCATTTTCTGGATTTAGGTTATTTATACCAAGATAAGTCTCCAGTAAACAGTTTAGGGCATTTGGATGAGTAATCGATCCTTGCATAACCGGTTCGACATGTAGCCTAGGTCGGTCTGCATTTAGTAAATTGTGAAATGCAATAAAACATGATCTGATGAAGATATAAAGAGTAGTGAGTAGTGGTGATAGTTAGAGTTAAGAGGTGCTCGGGTTTGGCGAAAGATCGCTTTTCCCGAGGAGTGGAAGGTTTAAAAATCACCCTAGGATAGTCTATCGTAATATGAGAAGGGAATCGGGCTAAGGGAAAACAACCAATAACAATAAGTGCCTTGCGAAAGGGAACTTTGGGCCGTAATGCACCGTCTTGGTTCCTAGTGCCCCTTGAGAGCCCTTCACGGGGTATACCGGGGGCAGTCCTGGGCTAACGTAAACTGTAATAACAAATCGACAAGAGTAACTTAGTAACTAGGGCTGCACTCTTCACAACACTGTTGGCACAGGAAGGTTGGGTTGGAAACGGACGGATGGTCCGGGGAGCTTCGGCTCGGTTGGTTTGGAGACGGACGGTTGGTCCAGGGAGCTTCGGCTCGGTTCTGTTTGGAGACGGACGTTTTGGTCCGGGGAGCTTCGGCTCGGTTCTGTTTGTTTGCGATTAAACTTGCATGTGCATAAGATAGGAAAGTTAAGGTGGTGGGTCTTTCGATATCGGGGAGTTCGATTGCACCGACACCGATATTGTTGACTCGGCGAGGTGGTTAGCACTTCGCCAACAGAAGTCCGACGGACCAGTCGGCAAGAGTACGCAGGAGTCCGCCTCGTGCACCAGGCGTTGAGGGCGTACGATAGGTCAGACCAGTGTGCTTTACTGGTTTTGGAGGTGGGCGAGGCCCAACCCACCGCTTCCGTTTGCCACTACGGAGGTATCCTGGGAGGTAACGGCTCCGAAAGGGGGAACTAAAGGTCTGTGTGCACAGAGTCGGGTGTGTGAGTTGCACTGCATGACATAACATACCCACCATATAGTTGCATATCATAATCATTCATAACAACCTTGACACCTAAAGTATAAGTGGAATGGGACGCTTATACATTAGGACCTGCAAAACGACCCCTTGGTCTATAAGCTTGTGTGGGCAAGTTTATAAATCAAAGGTTATTTTCAATATATAATAACCCCTGCTGTTTGATAACCGACACCCCGAGGTATAAGTGGTATGGGACACTTATACGATGGGAGCCTTGCAAAAGATCCCTTTGCTTATGTGTTCTCGCATAAGTGAAGGTTTAAATTCATTTAATTGCTTTTCTTACTGCTAGACCTATTACAACAACTATATTAACTGCTCACCTAATACAACTTGCTAGATTAGTTTCCGCTGCCATCTGTTTTCATGTTTAATCTCTACCTTCATGTCCTTCCCTTTCTTCCTCTCCGCTCGGTACCTAGGAGCCATGGGGGGGAGGGGTAGGGGATGATAGGGCTTAGTCTTTATGACTAACGGTTTTCGAACCGCATCATTTAGGGGATCGTGGAGCCCAGCATGGAGGAGCAGCCCCAGAGATCGGTGCGCCTAGAGATGGGGCAGTCTAGCTCCGGAGTTCACACCGCCGGGACCGTGAGTCTCGATCCTTGAGTAGTTTCTAGCGTTTGCTTCCGCATGAGTGATATTGTAGTGAGGATATTTTGTACCGGGCATAAGTACGTAATTATATTACTCTGATGTTTCTGTGGACACTCCCTTCGTGGAGCTCTCTTATTTATATATGTGATTTTATTATTGTGGACTGTTTACTATTACTTCAATAATTGTGCTACTTCTGTGATCGATTTGGCCGGCAGAATCGGCGCCTTGTGGTGATGACCCTTCAGGACGTGGAGGTGTCACCGCAAAGCGGCGGTTCTGGGCCTAAGACCCCGGTGGTTGAAAAAGAAAAAAAAAAGGGGGGTCTTACAGGTTGTGTCCTTAGTGCTCATTCCCGAGGCCCTCTCCGTGCCACGATATAGGCCATCTTGGGCTGTGTTCTTGGTGCACATCTACCCGAGACCCCTTCTGAGCCATAGTACGCATGTGAGCTCCGCTGTTGTGTTCTTAGCATTGAGGCGTACGGAGGCCTAGGCCAGGTAGTGTGGATGCCCGCCTAGTAGTAAAGATGCCCGCTCTACTGTCACCGTCTGACCACGACGGTTGACGCTTGAGAGGTTAGCTACCTGCTCGAATAGTGGGAACTACAAGTCTGTGTCGACATAGCAATTGTATGTGTACAATCATGGGTGAGTCATTGCATCACATTCATACCATTACATACATTTCATACACAAGATCCTCATCGTATTAGTTTGTGTGGGCACTCCTATACGATGAGTTACTTACTGTTAAGCCGATCCTTAACTTATAAGTTTGTATGGGCATTCTTATAAGTTGAGTTACTTTCTATCATAACTTTACATTTTTCATATACTGCTGTAGATGATAGAACTGCTAGAGTAGAATGTTTAGTCATTTATTATACTGCTGATATACTTGATATTGCTCACTCTATACCACCTGTTTATACTACTGCTTTATGTATATATATTGTACCCTTGTTCCTTTCTCCGCCTGGTGCCGAGGAGTCGCCGGGGGAGTGGATGTGATAGACACTTAGTCTTTATGACTAACGGTTTCTACGTCTTCTTTTTTAGGAGGAAACCCCGCAGACAGAGCAGCAGTAGGTCATGCAACAGGACAGCTAGGCCAGGACGACAGGGCCTAAAGGGACGGTGCCTTCGCTACCGTCAGTGACTGATATGAGTTGAGAGACTCATGATATAGCCCCTTTGGGCAAGTTTTTACTCATACTCTAATACTATAGAAGCTTGTTTTAGCTTCTTTATATGTTGTACTTTTGGACTATATACTTATGTGTGGATTTGGCTTCATATTATATGCTTGGTCGGGTTGACAATGTTTGATATTGGTTATAGCCAACATGATATGCGTCTTGTAGTACAGGTTAGCCCGTACACTAGCGCTACTGCAAGGCGGCTATTCTGGGCATAAGACTCCCCTCGTGCCGTGTTTTGTGTTCCAGGAGGGGGGGGGGGGGTCTTACAAATGGTATCAGCTTGTTACGATCTGGAACTAAAGAAGTCATTCAACAATGGTGCCACCCCCGTTCGATTAGTCAGTTTGGGGACAAACTGACTTAGCGGAAGCAGTGGTGTGCCCATATATAATTCACACTAAGTATGTCCAACTTTGACCTACGATTAGCTCACCTGACCTTAGGTTTGTACTCTACATGTAGATTCCAGTGCATGCTGAGCCAATGGGTGGCACCCCCGCCCCGCCTGTACCCACACAGCTTCAGTAATCGGAGCTAGGGCAAACACTTACAGCTATCTTGGATGCCTTTAGATCCCAACAAGCCCCCGTACAACAATAAGTTCCGAGCTCCAATTGGGTGAGCACTTTCCGAGCTCTCTCCCCTCCTGCCTACCTTAGGATAGAGTCGGCAGTGCATATGGAAGAATGGATCGACACCATGCAAGAATTGTTGGCGGGAATTAGATGTCCAAACAATATGGCTGTGACTCTGGTAGTGACACTCCTGAAACTGCACGCCAAGAGGTGGTGGAAGTCCCTCATGGGCTCCACCTTTCAAGGGCGATTTTATACGGAGATCATCTGGAGCGAGTTCTCAGGAGCCTTTTTAGAGCACTTCAATCCCACGTCTGCTTGAGATGAACTCGAAGAGAGATTTTTGCAGCTGAATCAAGGATCGAAGTCGGTTACGGAGTATCAATGAGAGTTCCAACATCTCGTGAGATTTGCTGACTCATATGACTTGGATGACAGAGGATACACTAAGCGCTTCTACAAAGGGCTGCGGGACCCCCTGAGGCAGGCCCTTTTGTTTATAGCGGACTCCAGCTTGGCGAAAATAATTGACATGGCGAAGAGGCTAGAAGCAGACCACTTGGGACATCAGTTTTGAGAATACCAGAATTCGATCTCATTCTAGGCATGGCATGGCTGGATTGATACTTCGCAAGAATTGACTGCGTGGAGAAGCGAATTTACTTGAGACATCGGGACACTAATGTCATCTTTCAAGGTATAAAATTCGTGCCACATTTGTTATTGTCTTCGATTCAGGACTTGAAAGCTCACACGAGAGGGGATGAAGTTTATATGATATGTTTCAAACTGAAGGAGATGAAAATAGATATGAAGGATGTGCGAGTAGTGCGGGACTTTCCCGAGGTATTTCCTGAGAAATTGCAAGTATTACCCCCGCATAGTGTTGGGTACACTGGAATTTGTGTACTAGATTTGGAGAAGCCTCTCCGTACTCAATGATATACATCAATTTGTATTTGATGGGATGTTGAGTTTCAGTGTGCAGGTTTAAGAAATGCAGGAAAATTTCTAAGTATAAGTGTCGACACTTATAAGGAATTATGTCGACACCTGAAGCAGGCTTGTGTCGACACCCAGGAATTGTGTCGACACCTAAAGCAGGCTTGTGTCGACACCCAGGAATTGTGTCTACACCTGAAGCAGGCTTGTGTCGACACCCAGGAATTGTGTCGACACCTGAAGCAGGAGTTGTGTCAACACCCAGGAATTGTGTCGACACCTGAAGCAGGAGCTGTATCGACACCCAGGAATTGTGTCGACACCTGAAGCAGGAGCTGTATCGACACCCAGGAGTTATGTCGACACCAGAAGCAAGGCATGTGTCGACACCCAGGAATTGTATCGACACCTGAAGAAGGAGCAGTGTTGACACACAGGACTTGTGTCGACACACACTCAACACCATCTATCAACAACAACTATAATGAGTCTTAAAGGCTTGTTTCGACACACAGGACTTGTGTCGACACACACTCAACGCCATCTATCAACAACAGCTATACTGAGTATGAAAGGCTTGTGTCGACACACACTCAACGATGTATAGACATACACTCAATGCTATCGGTTAGCATCAACTATGTCGAGACCAGGAGCAGTTGTGTCGACATACAAAACTTGTGTCGACACATACAACATAAGCTGTGTCGAGAAGATATAGAATGACTGTGTCGACACTTTGGAAGCTGTGTCGACATCATCAAGAATTGTGTCGACACTTGGTCTATTTGTGTTGACACATTTGAAGTAGTTTGCTGACAGTGCACTGCTGAGAAAGAATTTCAAGGAAGGGTCAGTTGTCACGATCGAGGACTTGACAGATATCATAAGTAACAAGACTGACACACCTGTCAGTGCTGTCAAAAGGCCATTATAAACTGGATCAGCCGGTAATCCTGGATGAACTCTATATAAAGGGCTGATCCATAACAACCAGAAGAAGAATCAAAGAGAATAAATTATATAGTTCCTGAACAAGTATTGGAGAGCAAGAGGCTGATCCAGAAGTAGGCAGATCCTGAACAAGTCTGCAAGAAAGATTCAAATCTGATTCTAAATTTAAGAAGAAAGATGATTGAAGATCAACTTCAACACCAAGTAAAGATCAACCTTATTTTGTTCAAATTCAAGAAGCTTTGAAGAAGCTAAGTCAAGTTGGATCTGATGTACAACCCTATATTCGCTAGGTAGAACCCAGAGGCTTCAATGGTCTGAGTTGGGCTAGCCTCAGGCTAGCCCAAGGGCAAATCAGCAGAGTTCCCGCTTCTTAAGGGGCTCCCGCCTAGCTATGGGCGAGACCCTTCGCGCCAGGATTCGAGCCTCAGGCTAGACGAGCTTCTGCCTTGAGGGAGATCCCGCCCAGAGGTAGGCGAGAGGACACTGGGTGAGCCTTCAGCGGCAATGGCATTAAGACCACCACGGGAGAGAACCTTCTTGGCCGGAGCTCTCGCCAAGGTAGGTTCAATTAGGACCCGGCGAGAGCCTTCTCGGCCGGAGTTCTCGCCAGGTGGGTCCATGTGGTAGGGCCTGGCGTCCAGGAAAAGATTACTTTATTATTTCTTTATCCTCAGGCTCAATTACCTATATGCCCCTGGGATGATAGTGGGATTTGGCTATTGGCAGACCTATCAGGGGTATTTCAGTATTTTCGGGTCAAGAGAAGGCTATAAAAAGACCCATAGGGGGCTCTTTGGAAGGCAGGGTTCTCATTTTACTCTCTAACTCCAGTGCTTTTTGAAGAGCTCCCAGTCCAGCTTTTGGTTTTGGAGGGGAAGCTCTCAGAGATCTTCCGGGTGTGAGGTGGGACCTCCCAGCTGAGGCTTTGGGTCAGTCTTAGGACCTTAGCAGCTAGTCAGGGGTCGAGATTTGAGAGAAGTAGGCGTCAGTTGCACTTAGGTTTGTGAACAGTCGTTGAGGTCAATTTTGGCTTCAACAGTTCTGGTGTGGTGAGCGTGGAAGCAGTCGGTGCAAGAAAATCTTGAGTCGAGTCCCATGGAAGGTGGTGAAGGTGAAGCATCTGGCGCAGGAGGATCACCTACCCAGGGAGAAGAGGAGACAAGGAAGATGTTAGAGGATTTCAGGCGAGAGGTCATGCAGACGATCAGCTTGGCCTTCTCGGCAAGGAATGAGTGGGAGACGCCGCAGGCTCCAGTGGAGGCGGTTCCGCTGTTAGGCGAGAACGGCCCAGGGCAGCGCCCCGGGAAGGAAGTCCCGGTGGAGGCAGGCGAGAGGGATGTGGCTGCGCGGGAGCTTTTCCCAGGCCAGCGTCCCGAAAAGGAGGTTCCGATGGATCTGGGCGAGAAGGAGGCGACAGTGCGGGAGCTCTTCCTCGGGCACGGTCTCGCGGATCGGTCCAGCCAGCCAAGGTCGCGGGACGGGCCCTCTCGCCAGGCAGGGGGCGAGACCCCTTTTAGTGAGCTCATCGTCTCGGCCCCAGTGCCGGAGGGGTTCAGGGAGCCGGATATGACCTACTACACCGGGAAGGATGACCCGGTTCAGCACGTGCAATGGTTTGAGGATGTGGTGTCGATAAGGTAGATGTCGGATGCCTTCAAGTGTAGGCTTTTCACCATCACCCTGAAAGAGAAGGCCAGGGACTGGTTCCACCAGTTGCCGGCGAGCTCGATTTATAGTTTTGAGGACCTGCGCAGGGGTTTTTTGTTGAGGTTCTCGACTTCGAAGAAGCGGAAGAAGGAGGCTGAGTGCCTGTTTGCGGTGAGGTAGAAGCCGGAAGAGACTTTGGGTCATTATGTTGACCGGTTCCAAGAGGAGATTCTCCTGGTCCAGGAGGTCCCGGGGTATGCGCTGATGCTTGCCTTCACCCTGGGGCTGAGGCCGGGGTTTTTTTAGCATGGAGCTGAAGAGAGTGCCCCCTCTCTCTTTTGAGGAGCTCATGGAGAGGGAGGCAAAGGAGATAGACTTCGAGAGGGGAAACCCTGCGTTTGCGAGGAAGTTGGCCAGGTTGGCGGAGGATGATGTGAAGGAGCCGACAGCAGGGAGGCAGAGAGAAGTGAAAGAGCAGAGGGAGCCAAGGGAAGATAGGAGGAGGGAAGAACCCCGAGGGTAGGGACAACAACATGGGGGGGGGCCATGGAGCTGAACAACCGATTGGGTTGGAGGCCTCAGGAAGGCCGCCCCCCAGGGCCAAGGGGGTTTTCAAGGAGGAGACAACTTCCGGGAGCCGAGAAGACTCGAGCAGGGAGGATAGAGGTAGGGACCGAGAGGTCACTTCCCACCACCGCAGGAGGCCATGGAGGTGGGGAGAGGAAGAGGAAGAAGAATTCGAGGAGCAGGGAGAAGAGGAGGAGGAGAAGGATGAAGGGGCAGGGTGGTGTTGCCCTATTATGACTTCCATCAGGAGGAAGGTCACGCAACGGCCACCTGCCCAGAATTTATAGAGGTGAGGGAGTCCAGAGGAGCGGGAAGGCAAGACCCGCCTACAAGGATCGTCGAGGTGCAGCACGGAGAGGCTGAGGATAGATGTGAAGATAGGGTCGATGTGGGAACCCGAGGGGGATCGGAGTGATCCATGTGGGAGTGGGGATCGAGGCAACCCGCAAGGGGAGCCTTCAAACCATGTTCCGCAGAGGGGTCGCCTCGACCTCCCTAGCTCCCCCCTAGAAGAAAAAATCACCTTCTCGTCCGCGGATATGCCAGACTACGAAGGCCCGTTCTGCGACGCACTAGTGATCCAGACAGCGGTGGAGAACTTCACAGTCTCCCGGATACTGGTGGATAACGGGAGCTCCGTGAACGTGATCTTCAAAAAGGCCTTCGATGAGATGAGGGTGGAGGGAAAAAGGGTCCTGGCTTCTGATGGACCGCTTTTTGGTTTTTCTGGAGAGATGAAGGAGGTAGAAGGGGGAGTGGGCCTGCATGTGAAGCTTGGGGGCATCTCACAGAATTGTAGGTTCGTGATTGTAGACGCCCCAAGTAGCTACAACGCCATCTTTAGGCGTCCTCTCATCAGCGCCTTTCACTGTGTCCCCTCCTCATTTCATCAATGCCTTAAGTTCAACAACGGAGGGGTGCAGGTTAGGATCAGGGGGGACCTGAAGGTGGCAAGACAGTGCTATGTGATGGTGGTAAACACCGTGTCGTGGATGGCTGAGGCTGAGGAGCTGGAGAAAGAGATGGCAGGGCAGGAAGGAGGTATAGAAGTAGAGGAGGCGAGCCCGTAGGAGGCGGAGGACTTGATGATGGAGGAGGTAGAAGAGATGGAAGAGATGAGCCTGGAAGAGGCAAGGGAAGGAGAGCAGAGGCAAGAAGAAGGCCTGGTGGAAGCAATGGGGGTTGAAGAGGTCGGAGGAGAAGAAGTTGAGCAGGAGGAGGCAAGGGCAGGATGGGAGCGGTCGAGGCTGGAGCCGGCTGAGGAAGTGGTGGAGATGGAGGTACTCACCAGAGCGGGGCAAGTACAGAAGGTGCGGGTCAGCGGAGGCTTAAGCCTCGAGGACCAGGCGCGGATGCTAGGCCGCATCCAGAGCAACATCGACATCTTCGCTTGGAGCGCGACAGACATGCCGGGTATCGATGCGGATGTAGCTTTTCATCGCCTGAACCTGGACCCGAGGACTCGCCCCATGCGCCAGAAGATGAGGGCCATCGCCACCAAGCTGGAGGAGCCCATCCGAGAGGAGGTCAGGAAGCTTCTGGAGGCAGGCTTCATCTCGGAGATCCAGTATCCAACCTGGATCTCCAATGTGGTAATGGTAAAGAAAGGGGGAGGAAAGTGGCGTATGTGTATCGATTTTTCCCTGTTAAATAAATCATGCCCCAAGGATTGCTATCCCCTGCCTCGAATCGACGCGCTGGTTGATTCAGCCGTTGGTTTTTCTGTTATGAGTTTTTTGGATGCTTTTTCAGGTTACCACCAGATCCGGATGCACCCTCCCGATGTCAGGGATGTCTCCTTCATCACGAGAGAGAGATGCTTAAGCTATAAGATGATGCCCTTTGGATTTAAAAATGCAGGGGAAACATACCAACGAATGATGGATCGAGTCTTTCGAGACTAAAGGGTGAAGAATCTAGAGGTCTACGTTGATGACCTACTGGTCAAAAGCAAATGCATGGATTCCCATTTACGGGACTTGGAAGAAACGTTTGCCACCCTGCGGAGGTTCAAGATGAGGTTGAACCCCTTGAAGTGTGTCTTCGGGGCCAGTCGCGGGAAGTTTCTCAGACACCTCTTGACTCTGGCAGGGGTAGAACCTAACCCAGACAAGGTGAAGGCTATATTGGACTTGGAGTCACCTCACAGCGCCAAGGAAGTCCAGCGCCTGACGGGAAAGTTGGCCGGGCTAAGCAGGTTCCTCTCTCGGTCCGGGGATAGGTGTTCTTTTTTCTTCAAAGTGCTCCGTAGTAATCAGGTGTTCGAATGGACGGTTGAATGCGAAGAGGCTTTTCAGGGGCTGAAGAGGCAACTCTCCCAGGCTCCGCTGCTCCAAAGCCCCAAAGAAGGGGAAGACCTGGCCTTGTATCTCGGGGTGGGGGTTGAAGCTGTGAGCTCCATCTTGGTTAGGGAAGAGGGGAAGAAGCAGCTGCCCGCCTATTACGTAAGCCAAATCCTGAAAAAGGCGGAACTCCGCTACCCCATCCTGGAGAAGCTGGCTTATGCCTTGGTTGTTTCGGCAAGGAAGCTCCGTCCATACTTTCAAGCGCACTCGATTAGGGTGGTCACTGACCATCCTCTTCGCAAGATCTTCGAGGGGGTAGAGCACTCGGGGAGGCTGGCAAAGTGGTCTATCGAACTAAGAGAGTTCGACATCTCGTTCGTCCCGAGGCTCTCCATCAAAGCTCAGGCCGTGACAGACTTTCTGGCAGACTATGTCACTGAGGCTGAGAATGAGGAGCCGGAGCCCCACGAAGCATGGAAGATGATGGTCGATGGGGCCTCGGGAAGGCACTCCCTGGGAGGGGGTGTAGTATTGGTGAGTCCTCAAGGGGTTACCATAGAACAGGCGGTGGTTTTCCACTTCCCTATTACCAATAATCAGGCGGAGTATGAGGCTGTGATAGCCGGCCTTTGATTGGCAAGGGAATTAGAAATCCAGGATGTGGAGACCTTCACTGGCTCGATGGTGGTAGCGTCGCAGATCAGAGGGGAGTTTGAGGCTCGGGAGCCTACCCTCGTGAAGTATCAATCCAAGGTAAGGGCAATCATCGGAGGGTTCCGTTCCTTCTCTATTCAACACGTTCCCAGGGTGGAAAGCGCAGTAGCTGATCGGTTGGCAAAGTTTGGGCCTCGGGGAGGAGGGACCGTAATTGAACTTTTCCGACCAGCGATTGAAGAGGGGGAATCGATGGAGGTGGGTCGGCGATCCTCATGGGTGGACCCATTGGTGACCTTCCTTACCACAGGAAAGCTGTCAGAGGGGGTTAAAGAGGCGAAAAGCTTTAGGCAAAAGGCAGCCCACTACCTGATGTTGGAAGGGGGCTTGCACCGGAAGATGTTATCAGGGCTCCTCGCGAGATGTGTGACCGAGGAGGAGGTCCCGAGAATCCTGGAAGAGGTGCATTCGGGAGAGTGTGGCAGTCACTCGGGAGGAAGAACGTTGGAGGCAAGGGTGATAAGACAAGGATACTTATGGCAGACCTTGAGGAAGGATACAATCGAGTTTGCAAAGAGATGTCTGAAATGTCAAGTACACGCCCCCTCCAGCTCTTACCCGCATAAAGGCTTCGGAGCATCATGGCCCCATGGCCCTTCACCATTTGGGGAATGGATCTGGTTGGACCCTTTCCTCCAGCTAGCGGGCAGAGGAGGTTCCTCCTAGTCATGATCGACTACTTCTCAAAGTGGCTGGAAATCAAGGCCCTAGCCAAGGTTACCTCCCAGGTCATCAGGAACTTCGTTTGCGGGGAAATCATATGCAGGCATGGGCTACCCCAAGCGATAGTGATAGATAACGGTCCTCAGTTTGCCAGTGAAGAGTTCATCAGCTTCTGCGCCCAACTGGGGATTGACCTCAGGTTTGCCTCTGTCCATCACCCCCGGAGCAATGGCCAGGTAGAAGCGGCGAACAAGATCATCGTGAACTTGCTCAAAAAGAAGGTGGAGAACCTGAAGGGCAACTAGGTGGAGCAGCTCCCTTCCGTCCTGTGGGCCTTGCGAACAACTCCGAACACGGCCACAGGGGAGACCCCCTTCAAGCTCTCTCATGGGTGTGAGGCTGTCCTCCCGGTAGAGTTCGAGGTTCGGTCTCCACGGGTCGCAGCCGCGGGTGAAGGAAGCGAAGCTTGGAGGTTGGAGAACGAGGAGGGATTGCGCCTCTCGTTGGATATGGTGGAAGAGCTACGGGATGTTGCTGCCATCAGACAAGAAGAGATAAAAAGGCGAATGGCCAGGTAATTCGATAAACACATCAGGGTTAAGCAATTCGCCGAGGGGGACCTAGTGCTGAAAAAGGTTGACGCAGCAGGAAGGTCAGCCCCTGTGGGCAAGCTCAACCCCAGTTGGGAAGGACCTTACATAATAGAGAAGGCTCTGGCTAACGGGGGTTATTACCTCCAGGATGTGGAGGGAAAGACCTTGAGCCACACCTGGAATGGTGATGACTTAAAACGTTTCTACCCTTGAAGGGAGAGAAGGTGTTGTAATATGGTGAATAAATATTATCATTTCGAAGTAGTCTTTTCAGAATGTTGACTCTCTAAAAAATGCTATCATAAGAATAGGTCTTTTCTATCCTAAAATGCTTTTGCTTTAACCGACTATGTCTCCCCATCTTGATGATAGAATAGGCCTGGTTGAAGGAATCGTCATCAACACCCCGAGCTCGGCTCGGCCCCAGGTAGACCCGCTGCGCAGGCTCTCATCTAGCTTGCAGGTCCGAAGGCTCGCCTGTGGGGGAGAGGTTTGGCTTGATCTTCATCAACACCCCGAGCTCGGCTCGGCCCCAGGTAGACCCGCTGCGCAGGCTCTCATCTAGCTGGCAGGTCCGAAGGCTCGCCTGTGGGGGAAAGGTTTGGCTTGATCGTCATCAACACCCCGAGCTCGGCTCGGCCCCAGGTAGACCCGCTGTGCAGGCTCTCATCTAGCTGGCAGGTCCGAAGGCTCGCCAGTGGGGGAGAGGTTTGGCTTGATCTTCATCAACACCCCAAGCTCGGCTCGGCCCCAGGTAGACCCGCTGCGCAGGCTCTCATCTAGCTGGCAGGTCCGAAGGCTCGCCTGTGGGGGAAAGGTTTGGCTTGATCGTCATCAACACCCCGAGCTCGGCTCAGCCCCAGGTAGACCCGCTGCGCAGGCTCTCATCTAGCTTGCAGGTCCGAAGGCTCGCCTGTGGGGGAGAGGTTTGGCTTGATCTTCATCAACACCCCGAGCTCGGCACGGCCCCAGGTAGACCCGCTGCGCAGGCTCTCATCTAGCTGGCAGGTCCGAAGGCTCGCCTGTGGGGGAAAGGTTTGGCTTGATCGCGAGCTCAGCTCGGCCCCAGGTAGACCCGCTGCGCAGGCTCTCATCTAGCTGGCAGGTCCGAAGGCTCGCTTGTGGGGGAGAGGTTTGGCTTGATCGTCATCAACACCCCGAGCTCGGCTCGGCCCCAGGTAGACCCGCTGCGCAGGCTTTCATCTAGCTGGCAGGTCCGAAGGCTCGCCTATGGGGGAGAGGTTTGGCTTGATCTTCATCAACACCCCGAGCTCGGCTCGGCCCCACCAGGTAGACCCGCTGCGCAGGCTCTCATCTAGCTGGCAGGTCCGAAGGCTCGCCTGTGGGGGAGAGGTTTGGCTTGATCTTCATCAACACCCCGAGCTCGGCTCGGCCCCAGGTAGACCCGCTGCGCAGGCTCTCATCTAGCTGGCAGGTCCAAAGGATCGCCTGTGGGGGAAAGGTTTGGCTTGATCGTCATCAACACCCCGAGCTCGGCTCGGACCCAGGTAGACCCGCTGCACAGGCTCTCATCTAGCTGGCAGGTCCGAAGGCTCGCCTGTGGGGGAGAGGTTTGTCTTGATCGTCATCAACACCCCGAGCTCGGCTCGGCCCCAGGTAGACCCGCTGCGCAGGCTTTCATCTAGCTGGCAGGTCCGAAGGCTCGCCTGTGGGGGAGAGGTTTGGCTTGATCTTCATCAACACCCCGAGCTCGGCTCGGCCCCAGGTAGACCCGCTGCGCAGGCTCTCATCTAGCTGGCAGGTCCGAAGGCTCGCCTATGGGGGAGAGGTTTGGCTTGATCTTCATCAACACCCCGAGCTCGGCTCGGCCCAGGTAGACCTGCTGCGCAGGCTCTCATCTAGCTGGCAGGTCCGAAGGCTTGCCTGTGGGGGAAATGTTTGGCTTGATCGTCATCAACACCCCGAGCTCGGCTCGGCCCCAGGTAGACCCGCTGCGCAGGCTCTCATCTAGCTGGCAGGTCCGAAGGCTTGCCTGTGGGGGAGAGGTTTGGCTTGATCGTCATCAACACCCCGAGCTCGGCTCGGCCCCAGGTAGACCCGCTGTGCAGGCTCTCATCTAGCTGGCAGGTCCGAAGGCTCGCCTGTGGGGGAGAGGTTTGGCTTGATCTTCATCAACACCCCGAGCTCGGCTCGGCCCCAGGTAGACCCGCTGCGCATGCTCTCATCTAGCTGGCAGGTCCGAAGGCTCGCCTGTGGGGGAGAGGTTTGGCTTGATCGTCATCAACACCCCAAGCTCGGCTCGGCCCCAGGTAGACCCGCTGCGCAGGCTCTTATCTAGCTGACAGGTCCGAAGGCTCGCCTGTGGGGGAGAGGTTTGGCTTGATCTTCATCAACACCCCGAGCCTGGCTCGGCCCCAGGCGGGCTCGCTGCGCAGGCTCTCATCCAACTAGCAGGTCCGAAGGCTCGCCTGTAGGGGATAGGTTGGGTCCTTGACTCGTGGTCCCTGGTTCTTGATTTATGGTTACTCAGTGTTACAACAAGCCCGGCTCAGCCCCCGGTAGACTCGCTGCGCAGGCTCCCATCTAGCTGGCAGGTCCGAAGGCTCGCCGGTGGAATGTACATCCAGTTTGTGGGAAGGTATCTTGTCATGAACCTGGCCTAGATCAGAGACAGCCCTAAAGGTCTCAGCCAGTAGAGGTCTCGGCCAGTCAGGGTCTCGGCCAATAGGGGTCTCGGCCAAAAGGTCTCGGCTGGGGGGATCTCGTTGAAGGAGGCCCCCGACAGACCTAGGCATAACGACCTAATCGATGGCGCAAGGCTCCCACCTAGTCAATCTCTAGGGAAGGTGACCCTAAAAAGACTAAGGGTCTCGGCGGAAGCTCGCGCGGAAGCCGCTGACTCTCTAACCTTTTCGTTCAAGCAAACACCGACAGTGAAAAATGAAGCATTGTATTATATTAAATAGTTACAGAGGTTTGGAGCTTCTCGCTCATTAGAAAAGTGTATCAAAAGAAAAAGAAGAAAAGGCACTTCAATGGGACGCGCTGTAATCCCCGCTGGTACTCTCGCCCGAATCCTCGCCCGAGCTCGCCCCAGACGTCTCGCCGGCAGTGGAGGAAGACTTCGGGATATCCGAAGGAGGAGAGTCAGGCGCGCCGGGAGGCTTCAGGACTGGATTGAATAGCCAGGGGAGGAGTTGGCGGGCGTCGATGGTTACGCCGTCCTCCCAAAGCAGCTTTGCGTCTCGTAGCGTCTCGACCGTCAGCCTGACGGTAGCCTGAGCGTTTGCCTGGAGCAGCTTATCTATGTCGTACACCGAGAAGTGACGACTCTTTAGTCTCTCATCAAGCGTCGGAGGCGGGCCTTTCGCTGCTTCCGCACGCTGGAGTTGGTCCCTCAGCAGGACGTTCTCGCAGTGTACGTCAGCCAACTCCGCGCGGAGCGCCATGGCCTGGGAGAAATCCTGTGGAGAAGAGATCAACTCAGTAAATACTGCGCAAGCGTGACTTCGAGTAGCGAGAGCAAGGGTCCAGGAAGATCCCACTTACCTCGGCTGCGGGGCGTAGGGACAGCGCTTGTTGAGCATCCGCCAACTCTTGCCGAGCACTCGCGAGCTCTGTCTCCGAAGAGCGTGCTCTGGCCACCGCTTCTTCCCTTGCCTTGTACATGTCGGCGAAGTTCTTGTCGATGTTGATGCTTCGACGCGCGCACATGTGCGCAAGCTCGAACCCGCGAAGCAGGGCCCGGGTAGCGTCGAAAGCCAGGAGCTGGGTGGGCGTCTGGTCGAAGACACTGGCGCCCTCTCGGCTATAGAGGCCATAGCCCAGCGAGAAGGCCTCGCCAGTAACCTCATCCCGCTCTGACCAGCTGGGGAGGAGCGTGGAAACCGCAACCCTATTGGATTTGGGATCCCATTGGAGCAGAGGCTTCCCTTCCGCGTCGACGTGCTTCACACCGAAGCCATAATTTCTGTGCCCTTTCGGCACTTCCTTGGGCGGGGTCCGGGCAGAGGTCTCGGCAACGAATCCCTCTCCTCCAGCCATGTCTGCGGCCGGAGGGTTCTCGGCAGTAGCCTCGGTATACATCCTGGCGGCAGCACCCATCTCGCTGGCAATCTGGAGCAGCCCTTCGAAGGACTTGCCCAAGGCAGGATGTCGGGCAGGCGAGACGGCCAAGCCCTTGCCCTTGTCCGCAGCGGATGGCTTTGGCCTCTTCAGCGATCGCGAGGCAGGAGCAGTGCCTTTTTGCTTCTTAGCTTCGGGCGCCGAAGGCTGAACGGGCTCTTCCCGGCAAGCGTGAGCGCTGGCCTCCGCCAGAGCGAGAGAGCCTCTCGCAACCTGATTCTCGACACCCAGGGCCACAGCGAAAGGTTGGCGTAGAAGGACCTCCCGCTCTCCTGTAAAGATAATGCTATTCAACACAGGAAGATCCTAACGAAAGATCAAATCTAAGGCGAGACCGTACCTTCGCCCGGGTGGACGGGAGGAAGGGAGTCGACGTATCGCCGGAGGAAGAGAACGTCAAACTCCTTTGTTCCGAAGAACTCCAGGAGTGCGCTCTCGCGCGACCCCAGAATGGGCGGCTTGTAAGCAGCATTCTCGTACTGGACGGGTCGGAGCGGGACGTTGCCGAAGTCCCCGGTGATGTAGACAAACTTCTCGCCCCAATGGTGATGTTTATTGGCGAGGCCGGTGGTCTTGAGCAGCTGCCCGGAGAAGAAGACCACGCCGCCTTTGCCGCGGAAGTTGAACAGCTTGCGGAAGATCGGCAGACTAAACTTGATCCTCTCAGATCGCATGTAGCAGATGAATGCCACAAGGATCGCGACAGAGTTCGGGTTCAGCTGGGCGGGAACCACCCCATAGTAACGGAGGGCTTGCCGAATCTCCGGCCAGAGGGGTAGGCGGAAGCCAACCTCGAAATGTTCGAGGGGGATGGCGAGCTCTCCCGCTTCCGGGGTATTAACCTTGTCGTGATTACCCGGGTTCCGCGCCGAGAAGCCAGCGGGAATGAAGCGGTTGACGATCAGGTTGTACTCGTCCAAGGTGAGCGTGCAGGAGGGGAAGAGATGCTTGCGGAATGCTTCCGCGCAATGAGCGCGACCCTCGTTCTCGCCCGGCATTTTGAGTTTGGGGGTAATAGCGAGAACAATAGAGAGGAAGAAGCGGAAGCAATTGGGTGAGAGCAAGGAAGGGGAGTTGAGGTTCTGGATCAGAGAAGTAAATGCGGTTGGTAGATTTCTCTATTTATAGGGAACCGTGGTCGTTAAGGCTCCGCCCGATAGAGAGAGAAAATGACGGCGGAGTACAACTGTCACGATCTGGGCCGGCGACGCCTCGGTTTTCCCTCGCGGGATGACGGCAGTCGACGATCATCTCTAGTTTCGGCGCAAGCCACTTAGTTTGGCGCAAGCATCCTAATTTCAACACATTCTTAAAATTCACAGCACAATGAAAGAAGAAACGGGTAGTAATTTACTCTCGCCGCCGAGAGCTGAATAAAGTTAATAACAATTATTACAAAGGCATAAAGGTACATGGCGGAAGGGAAGGCTAATAAGGGAGAAGGGGCGAGACCTAGATGAACTAATACGGTTCCCAGCGCCATCGCCCTCGCTCCCGCCGCCTAGTTCTCGGAGGCACCAACGGGTTGAAGTAAGATGACAGGGTGGTACACCCTAGGTTGATCCACCTAGCATGATCCCGGATCTGCGCGATGCATCTCCCTGGCGAAGACTCGGCAGTAGGCCCTCACGGTCGATCAGTCTCGCCCAAGAAGAAATCACGCTCCAGGGCCTCCAGCCTTTGTTCCACGGATTCGCGGAACGCTCTAGCCGCGGCAGCATGGGCGCGGTCTCGCCGGATGAGCTTGGCCAGAATGGCCGAGATCTTCCTCCTCTGCTCCTTCGCGTTCCCGGCGCCGTTCAAGGTTTCTTCTATCTCGCCGGGCGAAGGAGGAAGGGAATCTTCTTCTTCTTCTTCTTCTTCTTCTTCTTCTCTCTCCTCATTGGCTTCCGACCGAGAGCTGGGATCCCCTGCGAAAAGTGCGCCCAAGGTTTTGATTAAGGCATAACGATCAGCCGACAAGAATGTCTCGCATACCTGCAGTCTGGCAAGAGCCATTAACTGGCGTCGGGTGAGAAGGCCCGACCCCTCCGTCAGTTCCATAAAGGAGGTGGAGAGGCTTTCCTCGCCCTGGGCGGAAGAGTTCGCGCACAATGGTCCCTGCCTGGCCGGAAGCAGGGAGAGAGTTGTCATCTCTCAAGGGATGATCAACATCCTTAGTAGCGGAAGGGTCAAAGTCCACCCCTCCCGCCTACAGGGCGGGATTTGCCGCGGAAGGAAGCAGCTCGCCGGTTCTCGCTTCATCTTCCCGGGTGACAAGACCCGGGATGGCGGAAGCTGGCTCTGCGAGAAGATAGCTCAGAAAAGGAAAGGTACGGTTGAAGTATTGAGAAGTGGCAGAAAGGATACCTATCACCCGGTTCTCGGCTGGAGGAATTGTCTCCAAGACCCTCGTTCGATCCTCAGGAGAGAGGGCTGACGAATCTGGGGGAATCGGGGAAGACCCGACGACGTCATTTAGGGCGGATTTCTGCGAGAGGTCGCGTTAAATATCAGGCCTGTAGCGTAATCAGCTCGGTAAGCAGGGTCGGAAGGCATACCTTTTGAGGGGAGGGGTCCCCCGCAGGGATGGGAGTGGGAGAAGGTGAATCCCTATTCTCGCGAGCAAGATCTCTCCGGACCACCTTCGCTTTCCTCTTCCCCATTTTCTTCTTTGGCTCAGAAGGGCCGATGTCTGAAGATTTCCTCGATAGCCAAGGCGCTACCGCAACACTATTTGCTAAGGCTCGCGCTTGAGCCGCGTTTAACCGATCTTGAAGGTCCTGCAGAAGGGGTTTGCCAGCACGCTTAGCAGACATCTTGGTATCGCGCATAAAATCTCGGGCGAGAGCTCAGTGAAAAAACAGTAGTTCGGAGACAAGACTTATGGTCACCCGTCGGCGTATATTTATAGCTGCAGTAGGGCCCGCCAAAAGATTCCCTTGGCTGACAGGCACGTGTCCAGCGAATATTTTGGGGTTGGACTTGTCTTGTCGAGCGCAGGGCTAGCTCGAAAAGAGAGGGGATTGTGTACAACCCCATATTCGCTAGGTAGAACCCAGAGGCTTCAATGGTCTGAGCTGGGCTAGCCTCGGGCTAGCCCAAGGGCAAATCAGCAGAGTTCCCGCTTCTTAAGGGGCTCCCGCCTAGCTATGGGCGAGACCCTTCATGCCAGGATTCGAGCCTCAGGCTAGACGAGCTTCTGCCTTGAGGGAGCTCCCGCCCAGAGGTAGGCGAGAGGACACTGGGTGAGCCTTCAGCGGCAATGGCATTAAGACCACCACAGGCGAGAACCTTCTTGGCCGGAGCTCTCGCCAAGGTAGGTTCAATTAGGACTCGGCGAGAGCCTTCTCGGCCGGAGTTCTCGCCAGGTGGGTCCATGTGGTAGGGCCTGGCGCCCAGGAAAAGATTACTTTATTATTTCTTTATCCTCGGGCTCAATTACCTATTTGCCCCTGGGATGACAGCGGGATTTGGCTATTGGCAGACCTATCAGGGGTATTTCAGTATTTTCAGGTCAAGAGAAGGCTATAAAAAGACCCATAGGGGGCTCTTTGGAATACAGGGTTCTCATTTTACTCTCTAACTCCAGTGCTTTTTGAAGAGCTCCCAGTCCAGCTTTTGGTTTTGGAGGGGAAGCTCTCAGAGATCTTCCGGGTGTGAGGTGGGACCTCCCAGCTGAGGCTTTGGGTCAGTCTTAGGACCTTAGCAGCTAGTCAGGGGTCGAGATTTGAGAGAAGTAGGCATCGGTTGCACTTTGGTTTGTGAACAGTCATTGAGGTCAATTTTGGCTTCAACATCTGAAGTGTTCAGTCATTCAAGAACTGATCAAGAAGCTCTCACCCTTTTAGATCTCAATCTGGGTGAAATTTCTATTTATTTAAATAAACTTTTTCTTGTAAGATCTTTTATAGATCTTAGTTGTAAGCCTGTAATTATAAAGGCTGAGGTAGGGCAGAGTGCCTTAGGTATAGGATTGGTTAAAGTCTGAGTTATAGGCCTGAAAATAAAGGCTAAGGTTGGGATGTTGCCTAAGGTAGGGATCTTGGGAAGAATCTGAGGTAGGACTTGAAGAAGTCTGAGCTGTAGGAACCTATTAGGTTCTTGAGTTGTAAGATCTGTGGATCTGAGATAGTGGAGGGAAGTTTGGATGAATCCAGTTCTCTACTGGATAGGCGAAGGGGGGGGGGGAAGTGGATGTACCCATAAATTGGGGAACCACTATAAATCTTGTTGTGCTGTGTTTATTTTTCTGAGAACTATGATTTTATATGCTGTGTTAGAACTTGTTAATTGCCTAAATAGTTAAAAAGATTAGAACCTATTTACCCCCCTCTAGGTGTCTAGGCTCTTGAAATCAAATCTTTCAAGTTGTATCAGAGGGAGGCTACTCAAAAATAGACCTAACAGTCTGAGTAAATCTCCAAGGCAATTAACAATTAGCCAGAATGAGTTCAAATGAGAATCATAAGGAATTTGGATCCATGAAACTGCTCATCTGCAGGAAAGAAAACTTTGGGATATGGAAAGAAAGGGTCAGATTGTTTATGGAAGCATCTGATCCTAGAATCTACATCACAATATAAGAAGGTCCTTTCATTCCAATGAATATATCAGCTCTTGATGCTAATCTCAAAACCCCTAAGAGCTATTTTGAAATAACTTAGGATGAGATCATTCTTGCAACTTTAGACAAGAGTGCACAAAATATAATTGTGAGTGCTATAAATGATGCCATATTTCAGAATTTGGTACATTGTAAAACCTCCAAGGAGATGTGGGACACCTTGATTGTCTACATGGAGGGAACTGAAGAAGTTAGAGAGGATAGGAAATCTATGTTGAATCAAGAATATGAAAGCTTCAGACAAGCTAAGTCAGACAACATAGCAGAATGTTACAAGAAGTTCTTTAGAATTGTAAATGAGTTGATGACCTATGGAAGAGTATTTAGCACATATGAATTGAATGATAAGTTTCTCAGGTCACAGACCAAGGGCTGGGATACAAAAATATGTGTCATCAGAGAGGTGGCAAGGCTTGCTGATACGCCTCCACCAACCTTATTTGGAAAACTGCTATCTTATGAGATGCAGCTCACTGCTAGAAAGGAGGAGGAGAAAAGTAGTAGGTCTGAGTATAAAGACAGGTTAGTAGCCTTCAAAGCTTAAGCCACAAGGAAAGGTAGGAGAAAGTCTCCTCCACCCAAATGAAGTGCTGAGGCTGAAGCAGAAAAATCCTGACATCAGTACATCAGACAACCACCATTCTGATGAAGACTTTGCTGCCTTTACAATGCAGTTTCAGAGGTTTATGAAGAAGAAGAAATGGAGAACCAAGCCATCTTCATCCTCCTTCAAGGATGATTATTACAAGAAGAAGAAGACTTCTAAGGAGGACAGGTATGCCTCTAATCCTAGTAAACAAACTACCTCTAAAATGTTTGTTATTACTGCAACAGGCCTGGACATGTCATAGCTGACTGTCCTGATAAGAGAAAGGAGACTAAGGATAAGAAGAAGCCTCAAAATAAGGGCAAGAAGGAGAAATCCTTGGTTGCCCAGAAACAGAGGAGTTGGACTGACTTTTTATCCTCAGAATCTGGAGAAGAAGATGATGCAAAAGCTTATATTAGGCTGTTTACTACAGAAGAGGATTCTATGGAATCAGAATTCTTGCAAATGTTGGATTCCATAAATGGAGGTGAAGACTATTGTTGTAAAGGGCTGATGGCTCTTTCAGAAGAAGATCAATGCCTGGATCAGCCTGGTCCAAGTAAGGTATACAGTCCATCCTTAGCATCTGATTATTTTACTGGATCAGAATCAGTAGCATTAACTTCAAGAGAAGTGAATGGTTCTGAATTTGAGGGGGTTGTACAACAATTAATTGATGAGTATGGTGGTTTGTTGCAAGCACTTAAGAGGAGCAAATTCCTTGTCAAGAAGCAGGCCAAGGAAAATGAATCTCTCAAACAGGCTGCAACAGATTCAACCAATCTGATAGATTTGAAATTGAAGGAGGTTGCAAAACTGAAAAAACATTACTGTTATTCAGATGGGCACAATCTGCATCAAAGAAAATCACATCAAAAATTTGGAAGCAAGACTCCAGAAAGAAAGGGATCTAGTGGCTAAATTTTTAAAGCCAAAGTCTTTCTTGCCTTTAATAGATAACTTCATATCTCAGAAAGGAAAGACAGGACTAGGCTTCAAAGAAAGAACAAGGGCAGCCAATTCTCAAGGAAAAGGCAAAGGCCCAGTTCAGCCACTAGTTATGAAACCCCATATTTCTTTTAGAAAAGTGATGCAACCTACTAACAGGTATTATCATGACCTCACTCGTGGTCACTGTGAGTATGGTGATCTCAATGGCAAGGGTGCATATGCTAATAGGGCACCCTATAAGTAAACCCATCATGTTCTTAAGGAATCCTTGGGTTATGCTGCTCTAACACCGACACTTAAAAGGAATGCTGACAATAATGTTGAGAAGCCTGTACTTAAGAAAAGATACAATAGATTTGAGTGCTAGTATTGTGGCAATGTGGTCCACTTTGCCATTGATTGTTGGTTCAATTCTAGTATTCAGAATAAGGCCAGTTTACCTGCCAGAAAGGCAGCAGGTAAGCATGCCATATTTCAAGCTAACTTGAACCTAGGACCCAATAACAAATTGGGTTCTAAGGATGGGTAAATCTTTATTTGATGCAGGTGAGTCCAAGTGGACATACCTCTATATGGTACCTGGATAGTGGATGTTCCAGGCACATGACTGTAATAAGAAGGATGTTGAAGGACTATTCTCCCATAGAGAATGGACCCAAAGTAATCTTTGGTGGATCAGAAAAAGGTGTCATCGAAGGGTTTGGTAACATTTCTAGTAACTCTATCTGTATCACTCAAGTGGCTTATGTGAAAGGTCTGAAATATAACCTAATTAGCATAAGTCAACTAAGTCATCTTGGGTATGACATCTCTCTCCTCAAGGGTGAGTGCCAAATAAAGAGGTCAAGTGATCAAGAGATCATTTTGACTAGCACTAAGAAAAAGGAATATATATTGTCTTAACCTTGATTGTGAGTATAACAACTCACCTATCTGTCTAGTTACAGATGAGGAAGCATCACAATGTGTCCAATGACACAAGAGGCTAGCTCATCTGAACTATAGGTCAATAGGAAAATTATTCAGTATGGGGCTAGTGAGGAATGGTCCTCAGGTAAAGTGCATTAAAGATGGTGTTTGTTCAGCTTGCTAGAAGGGCAAATAGACCAAGACCTCTTTCCATGGACTTGTTACCAAAGATTTAGTGAGATGTCTATATCTCCTGCATATGGACTTATTTGGTCCAATGCCAGTTCATAGTGTAGGTAGGAAAACATACACATTAGTCATTGTGGATGACTATTCTAGATTTACATGGGTTTTCTTCTTGAGGCAGAAATCTGAAACCCCTACTGTCTTCCAGACTTTTGTTAGACAAATTCAGAATGAATTTAACAATTCAGTGGTCAAAATCAGAAGTGATCATGGAATTGAATTTCAGTTTGAGTGTATGATAAATTTCTGTGAAGAACTTGAGATTCATCAGGAGTTATCCTCACCTAGAACTCCCCAACAAAATGGAGTTGCTGAGAGAAAGAATAGGACTCTAATTGAGGCAAGTAGAATACTACTAAGTGACACTTCTCTCCCTGAATACTTCTGGGCTGAGGCAGTAAATACTGCATGTCATGTACTCAATAGAGCTTCCATCAATAAAAGACATGAAGACTCCCTATGAGATTATGAAAGGTAGAAAACCAAACATTTCCTACCTTAGAATCTTTAGTAGCAAATGTTATGTCCTAGTTAATGGTAAGCACTACCAAACTAAGTTTGCTGCCAAATCCCTAGATGGGATATTTGTTGGGTACAACAATAACAGTTGGGCATACAAGATCTACAACTTGACTACACAAGTTGTAGAAGAATCAGTCCATGTAGTATTTGATGAGTCTAAGTTAATTAACAGTGAACTGTCTAGCTCTTCTGGTAGTTGTATAGGTTTAAAGGAAAGGTTAGACAAGCTGACTATTAGTGAGGACCAACCTGTAAGACTGGATGAAGAAAAGGATGGAAACTGTCCAGGGGGAGTACAAGACTCTCTGGATGAAGATGAAGACAATGAAGTCCATCAGAATGAGGAAAGAGAAGAAGACCAAGAGGTTGACAGATTTCCTCCAGCTAGAAGACACTTGAAGGATCATCCTGCACACCAAATCATTGGTGATGAAAGCTAGGGACTTCTAACTAGAAGCAAAAGCATGAACACAGTTCTATGTACAAGTTTTCTATCACAGATAGAACCTAAGAAGTTTGAAGAAGCCATGCTAGAGACAAACTGGATTGATGCTTTGCAGGAAGAGCTGAATCAATTCAGAAGATGTAAAGTCTGGGAGTTGGTTCCTAAACAAAGGGATCAAAATGTTATAGGAACCAAGTGGATCTACAGGAATAAACTAGATGAGAATTACACCATAATCAAGAACAAAACTAGACTGGTAGCAAAGGGCTACAAACAGGAAGAAGGGATAAACTTTGATCAAACTTTTGCACCAGTGGCAAGGTTGGAAGCTATAAGATTGTTCCTGGCTTATGCAGCTTTTCAAGGTTTCAAGGTATTCCAAATGGATATCAAGTCAGCTTTTCTGAATGGAGACTTGAAGGAAGAAGTATATGTAGAACAGCCATCAGGTTTTGTTGATTCTCATTATCCCAACTATGTATATAGGCTTAAGAAAGCTCTATATGGTTTGAAACAAGCCCCTAGGGCTTGGTATGAAACTTTGTCTGCCTTTCTTATTGAGAATAAATTCTCAAGAGGGAAAATAGACAAGACTCTATTCTTTAGGGAATCAAAAGGTAAGATCATCCTAGTCCAGATTTATATTGATGACATTATCTTTGGTTCTACTGAAAACAACCTTTGTAGTAAGTTTGCCAAACTTATGCAAGGGAAGTTTGAAATGAGAAGCATGGGTGAGCTGAAATTCTTCTTGGGACTCCAAGTTAGACAGATTGATGATGGATTGTCCATATCTCAGTCTAAGTTCACCAAAGAGTTAATTAAGAAATATGGCATGAAGACAGCCTCCACCATGAAAACTCCTATGGGAATAAGTATGCCTATAGGCAAAGATGAAGCAGGAAAACCTGTTGATGAGTCTTTGTATAGAAGGATAATTGGCTCCCTACTTTACTTGATTACTAGTAGACCTGAAATCATGTATGCTTTATGTGTCTATGCTAGGTACCAAGCTTACCCAAAGGAATCTCATTATACTGCTGTCAAGAGAATTTTGAGATATCTTAAGGGCACACCTAATCTAGGTCTTTGGTACCCTAAGAAGAGAGATTTCTTACTAACAGGTTTTTCAGATGCAGACTTTGCAGGATGCAGAGAAGGCAGAAAAAGTACCACTGGAACATGTCAATTCCTAGGTGGTAGGCTGGTGTCATGGAGCAGCAAGAAGCAAACAAGTGTGGCTATTTCCACTACTGAATCATAATATGTAGCTGCAGGCAGCTGCTGTGCTCAGTTGTTGTGGATAAAACATCAGCTAGAAGACTATAACATCAAGATAAGTAGAATTCCATTATTTTGTGATTCTAATAGTGCTATTTTTATTGCTAAAAATCCTGTTTCACACAGTAGAACTAAGCATATAGAAATTAGATTTCATTTCATCAGAGAACATGTTGAAAAGGAAGTCATAAATCTAGAATTTGTAAACACTAACAACCAAATTACTGATATATTTACAAAACCTCTGGATGAAAGTAAGTTCAATTATTTTAAAATTTAATTAGGTATGTTGGACCAAGAATAAGATGATAGGTCAACATAAAAAGTTTTCAAGTAGTATATGTAAGTCCAAAATTTCTCAAGAAATTTTGTCTAAGTTAGAAAATTATGTCGACACATGCTAACTGTGTCGACACTATCATTTAGTTGTGTCGACAAAGAAAAAAATTGTATCGACACAGAAATAGTATCTGTGTCGACAAAAAAGTTGGTGTCTACACAACTCTGTCGAGACCTTGTATTAGTATATTTTTGTGTCGACACACAAAAATTGGTGTCGACACTCTCTGTCAAGACTTTGATAGTCTGTGTCGACTCTGGCATAAGTATGTCGACACATAGACGTGTCGACTAAAACAAAGTTTTGTCGTGACCTAAGTCATTACTGTCGACACATGTATATTTTTTGTCGACTAGTATTATTACTAAGTAAGGCATGTCTTTTGAACTACCCTTTACCAGTAGTTTATAAATAGAAGAAGACAAAATTTGGTCGGCTACGCTTTCAGAATTCTTGACTCTAGACTTTGTGTCGACTAAGATATTCTCTTCTCTTCACTTTTCTCTCTCTCTCGTCAATGACACCACACCAGGACGACAAGATCAATGAAGGATACGAGCTAGTTCGCAGGGGATTCGAGAAAGCTTCACAAGAAATCATGGGTGTGGTTACCCTAATCTCAGAGAATAGGTTGGAGTATTTAGTCTCCGAACCTACAAAAATTTGGAATAAGGAAGTGCTTGAATTCTACTCATCTGCAACTGTGGATTTTGAAGGAAAGAATATGAAAGCCACTATTCATGGTACAAGAGTGAAACTCTCACCGAAGACAATTAGGAAGTCGCTTCAACTTCCCAGAGTTAAAGAAGATGATGACATTGTTCCATCTATGACAAAAGATGCACTCAGTTGGTGTGGACTAAATCCAAATTCCAAGGTAGGATCCTCTATTACCAGGAAGGGAATGAATTCCCAAGGTAAATTTCTCTCAAAAATCATAGGCAAGGTAATTCTCTGTAAGATAGGTGGACATGATAGAATTTCTGCTTATATGTTTAACCTTATGACCAGAGTCATATTCAGTGTAAAAACAGACTGGTCATCAGTAGTTTTTGACAAGATTCAAGAAGGAATTAAGAAGACAAATCTGGGTAGAATACTAAGCTTGTATCTAGCTTCCTCTATCCCAGATGTTATGAATCAACTGCCAGGTTCTAAGATCAATTACATGAGGAGGATGGATGTGAGGATTCTATCCAGATGGGATAGAGTCTTGACAAAGGAAGTTTATACTCCACAAAAATAGGTAAAGAAGGATAGAAAGAAGAAAACCATTATCCAAGAAGCAGAATCCTCCAGTGATTCTGAAGAAGAAGTGGTCTTCAGCTCAGATGAAGACCAACAGGAAAAAGAAGCTCAAGCTCAAGTAGAGAGCAGTCACCAACTAGAGAATCAGATAGTCTCCACTCCAAGGGGAGATAATACTGAAATAAATGTCCAAAACACTGAACAATCACAGCCGCCTGCCCAAGGGGGAGGTATTGCTGAAGCTGCTCTAGAAAGTGAGTATGCTGCTGATACTGTCATGGATATTATATCAGAAATAAACAGGGAAGCACAGGTTAATACTGAGAATGAAGCACAAGATGTACAAATGAAAGATCAAGCTCAAGATGAGCAAGTCCACTGCTCTAGTGTTGAGAAGACCCTGGAAAAAGATCTAGATGTCCAGAGGGAACCATTAGTTCAAAAAGACAACCTTGTTCCTCCTGTTCAGATGCAGCAGGAGTTTACTTTGGAAGAACTGTTCCCTGACTTCAGTAAACAGGGACTTAGGGGGAGCAGCAAAGGATTGAAAAAGAGATTTAAGGAACTGAGAGGGAGATGTCTCAGCATGCCCCTACTGATATGGACACTGTGAATATATAAAGCACATCACAATCTTCTGATGAAGAAGAAGCCTCTATGGCCAAGAAAAGGAAGCTGGTTGCTATGAGGAAAAGGAGTACATGCTATAAGAAAGCCTTACAAACAGTCTCTCAACCATCAAACATGCAAATGGACTTCAGTTCACTGATGGTGAAACTACAAGTCAAATTGGATGAGCAAAGACAATCTTTGGAGAAGTATGTGGATGATACACATGAAGAACTGCAGTTCCAGCTTGCTCAAGAAATTAAATCCATCAGATTTGAAGTAAATATGAATAAGAAAGAGATAACAAAATGCTTTCACAAGGGAGGTAATGTTGTAGTATATCTGGCTACACAACCACAAGAAATGAAGACTGAAATTGAAGACATTACAGTCAAGCAAGGTTATATTCTAGAAAATCAATTCAGATCAAATGAAAATCTCAAGGACTCACATACTGAAATTCTCAATAAAATTAGAGGTATAGTCACTGATGTGAAAGCTGAACTTTCTAAACAAATTAAAGATGATCTAGCAGCTTTCCACTTAGCCATTAAAGCTTCTCAAAAGACTATTTCTGATCACTTGACTAAATTCAAAGCCTACTACAAAGAAGGTACTGAATATCTGTCTGATCAAGTAAGGTTTCAAAAGAATGATCTAAGAGATCATATAGCCAGAGAAGTCATAAAGGGGGAGAGGATATTAGTCAAAGCCAGCTTTGATCATGCTAAATGGGTTTCTAATACCATCAGAGCTACCCTTGGATTTCCACCCCTGTGTGATGAAGATAACACTGCTAAATCTTGTGTTCAATCAGATCATATTCAAGGTGTTCAGCAGGAAGTTGCACAGGTTATCTATCCTCCAGCAGATTTTGAAACAGTACAGCAGGAAGTTCAAAAAATGTATAGCCCTCTACAGGAGATAAAAAATGTCATCATTGACAATGTTGAAATGTCTGTAGCTGCTATGGAAGCTCAGAAAGAGGCCCAACTTTCTAAGAAAAGATTTAGAGAATAGGTAGAATTGAAGCCTGACTTTGAGTAGTGGAGTCCTACTTCTAGGAACATTATCTTACTACCTGGAAAGCTGTGAAAGATAAGATGCATGATAGAGGCAAGTGGTACTCTGAACTAGAATGGAATAAGTATCTGGCAAGGCAAGAAGCCATACTTCAGCTCAGAAGGAATACCAAAGCTGGAAAGTTACCTGCTAATACTCTGGAGCCTAGCAAGTACTTTCCTAAGACTTTTCATTACTTTGAAAGGCAGAAGATTAAGGCTGAAGAGCTCAAAAAGAAGGATCAGAAAGGGAAGAAGCCAGCTGAAGATACTGAAGCCACTGTGCAAGCTAAGATCAAGTATGGCAAAGGAATAGTAATCAAGGAGCCTAGTCAATCTTAGGATAGATAGGCTAGTATGTAGAATAATGTAATCTTTCTGTTCTATTAAGAAATCTATAAAGCTAAACACTTTTCTGTTTAATGAATGATAACATTTTCAGTGTTGATATTAGCTGTTATTTGTGTTTTTATGTTACCCTGCTGTGAAATGTATGTACATATATTTTTTCTTTGTTTTATCATGTGTGGTGTATATCATTGACTAAGGGTTTTGACTTCTCCAAATAGAAGGAGATTGTTGGGTACACTGGAATTTGTGTACCAGATTTGGACAAGCCTCTCTGTACTCAATGATATACATCCATTTGTATTTGATGGGATGTTGAGTTTCAGTGTGCAGGTTTAAGAAATACAGGAAAATTTCTAAGTACAAGTGTCGACACTTGTAAGGAATTGTGTCGACACCTAAAGCAGGCTTATGTCGACACCCAGGAATTGTGTCGACACCTGAAGCATGCTTGTATCGACACCTAGGAATTGTGTCGACACTTGAAGCAGGCTTGTGTTGACACCCAGGAATTGTGTTGACACTTGAAGCAGGAGCTCTGTCGATACCCAGGAATTATGTCGACATCTGAAGGAGCTGTGTTGACACCCAGGAATTGTGTCGACACCTGAAGCAGGAGCTGTGTCGACACCCAGGAGTTATGTCGACACCAGAAGAAAGGCACGTGTCGACACCCAGGAATTGTGTCGACACCTTAAGAAGGAGCTGTGTCGACACACAGGACTTGTGTCGACACACACTCAACACCATCTATCAACAACAGCTATACTGAGTCTGAAAGGCTTGTGTCGACACACAGGACTTGTATCTAAACACACTTAACGCCATCTATCAACAACAGCTATACTGAGTCTGAAAGGCTTGTGTCGACACACAGAACTTATGTCGACACACACTCAACGACGTCTAGACATACACTCAATGCCATTTGTCAGCATCAGATATGTCAAGACCAGGAGCAGTTGTGTCGACACACAGGACTTATGTTGACACATACAATGGAAGCTGTGTCGAGAAGATATAGAATGACTGTGTCGACACATTGGAAGCTGTGTCAACATCATCAAGAATTATGTCAACATTTGGTCTATTTGTGTCGACACATTTGAAGTAGTTTGCTGACAGTGCAGTGCTGAGAAAGAATTTAAAGGAAGGGTCAGTTGTCACGACGGAGGACTTGACAGCTGTCATAAGTAACAAGAATGACACACATGTCAGTGCTATCAGAAGGCCGTTATAAACCGGATCAACCGGTAATCATGGATGAACTCTATATATAGGGCCGATCCATAAAAACTAGAAGAAGAATCGATGAGAACAAATTATATAGATCCTGAACAAGTATTGGAGAGAAAGAGGCTGATCCAGAAGTCGGCAGATCCTGAACAAGTCTGCAAGAAAGATTCAGATCTGATTCTGAATTTAAGAAGAAGGCTGATTGAAGATCAACTTCAACACCAAGTAAAGATCAACCTTATTTTGTTCAAATTCAAGAAGCTTTGAAGAAGCTAAGTCAGGTTGGATCTGAAGTGTTCAGTCATTAAAGAACTGATTAAGAAGCTCTCACCCTTTTAGATCTCAATCTGGGTGAAATTTCTATTTCTTTAAATAAACTTTTTCTTGTAAGATCTTATATAGATCAAAGTTGTAAGCCTGTAATTATAAAGGCTGAGGTAGGGCTGAGTGCCTAAGGTGTAGGACTGGTTAAAGTCTGAGTTGTAGGCCTGGAGATAAAGGCTGAGGTAGGGCTATTGCCTGAGGTAGGGTTCTTGGGAAGAATCTGAGGTAGGACTTGAAGAAGTCTAAGCTGTAGGAACCTATCAGGTTCTGAGTTGTAAGATCTGTGGATCTGAGATAGTGGAAGGAAGTTTGGCTGAATCTAGTTCTCTACTGGATAGGCAAAGGGGGGAAAGTGGATGTACCCATAAATTGGGGAACCACTATAAATCCTGTTGTGCTGTGCTGTATTTACTTTTCTGAGAACTGTGATTTTATATGCTGTGTTAGAACTTGTTAATTGCCTAAATAGTTAAAAAGATTAGAACCTATTCACCCCCCTCTAGGTGTCTAGGCTCTTGAAATCAAATCTTTCACATAGAGAGGTGGATTTTCAAATTAAGCTAGTGTCGGGTGCCAAGCCCGTCTTTAGGACCCCTTACTAAATGGCCCCGAAGGAACTCGCAGAGTTTAGAGTTCAGTTGCAAGAACGGGTGGAATCTGAGTTTGTTCGCCCCAGCTCATCACCTTGGGGAGCCCCTGTTCTGCTCGTTAAGAATAAGGATGGAACCTTACGATTATGCATAAATTATCGGGAGCTCAACTGACTGACGGTATGGAACACCTATCCGCTACCCCGGATCAACGAGTTGTTCGACCAATTGGTAGGAGCGCATTCGTTATCCAAGTTGGAATTGCGCTCGGGGTATTATAAGTTGAGGATACAAGAGGAGGAGTTCAAAAAATGGCTTTTAGCTCAAGGTACAGTTTGTACGAGTTCACCGTGATGCCGTTTGGGCTCACAAATGCCCCTTCAGCTTTCATGAGTTTGATGAACAAAGTGTTCGAGCCTTATCTATATATCTTCGTCATCGTTTTCATCGATGATATTTTGGTCTACTCAAAGACATAGGAATAGCATGTCGAACATCTGACCTTGGTACTGAGAAAGCTAAAATAGCACGCCTTGTTTGCCAAGTTCAGCAAGTGCGAATTCTGGCTCCAAGAGGTTGCCTTCTTGGGCCATGTGATCAATGGGGCTGGACTAGCTATGGATCCGGCCAAAGTGCTTGCCATGAGGGAGTGGTCTCCCTTGAAGTCTGCGGCCGATGTGCGGAGCTTCCTTGGACTTGCCGGGTACTATCGCAAGTTTGTGAAAGGATTCTCAAAGATTTCCCTTCCTCTTACTTCTCTAACAAAGAAAGGTGTGCCATATGAGTGGACACCCTAGTGTGAAGCAGCATTCCAGGAACTAAAGGACAGACTTACGTCCGCACCCATCCTAGCCCTCCCATCCGGGAAGGAAGGATTTAAAGTTTACACTAACACGTCATATCAATAAATGGGAACGGTACTTTTTGGAACACCCTATTACTAATTTGGGTAAGGATCACTATGTTTCTCTTAGGAAACCAGTTTGACCTAGATGTATAGTTGAAAAGGTCAACATTAGAATGTGTCTAGGGCTTAGAACTTAGGTTTGAAGCTGCCCCCAGGACCATTCCAAGATCAAGGAAATAGAGCCAAGTCTAAGACAATTATTGTCGAGCTTAGGTCGACGAAACGTCGAACTCCGTTCGACGCTCTCTGAGCTCAACCTTGCTGAATCGTCGAGCTCCGGTCGACGATCGTCTAACTCAGATCGACGATCTGTCTCCAGCTTATTTCTTCAGGTCGCTGAGCTCAGTTCGACGATCTTCGAGCTCAGGTCGATGCTTTCTGTCTGATCTTCATTCCTATCTCCGAGCTCAGGTCGACGATCGTAGAGCTCAGATCGACATTTTTCTGAGAGATCGACATTTTTAAAGATTCAAATTCAGTCAGACTTTGGAATGTTTTTCAAATTCTCTCAGCATTTATGTCAAGAGATCTGCCAGCCGTTTTCATTTATTCTGGAGCAAGTTTCAAGGAATTCTTTTTGAGAATGTCTTATTGGACTTTCCTCTAGAAGAAAAAATTTTATGGAAGGCATTTAATGTCTGTTAACGGCTATCTTGGACATAGAATCTTCAGAGAATAAAAAACTGCTTCTCTTCTTTTCTCTAAGATGTACAGATTTTGACACACAGATAAGAAAGAAAAAGAACAAGTGATTCTCAGGACAGTCTGATCAGCACAAGAAAACTCAAGTAATTAACCCTGGAGAATCAGTTGAACATTTTGGCATACTGAAAAAGTGATCTTAGCTTCATCTCAAGGACTCCAGACAACTCATCTTTCAGCATCTGCTGAAACCATCTCCTGCTGGAGATCTGAAGCTTCTGAAGACCTATCACACTGAAGCAAAGCTTCCATTCCTGAACCAGTCAACATCTCAGGGGGAGCTTTATCAACACAAATCCACTTGTGCTTCTCTCTTTGATTGAGACAGAGAAGACAACTTCACTCTTTCTTTTTCTTTTCCTTTCCCTCTGTAAAAGGGTTTTCAAAACTCCCTTCAAAAGCTTTGATTCTGGTTCTGAGAATCTTGTCAAAACTCAGTAGTGGCAAGACACCTGATCAAAAAATCTAGTTTGGTTTTTAAGCACCTTATCAAAAGCTCATTGGTGCTAGGACACCTGATCAACTCTTCCTGCAGTGGATTCCTACCAAGGGTGGTAGAAGAGTGGATGTACCCAGGTTTTTGGGGAACCACTATAGCTCCTTGTGTTTTCTGGTTTGCTTGTGTGTTTTCTTTGTTGTGTGCTGTGCTCTTCATTTTACTGTCTTGTTAATTCTATAGCAGGCACCTTACACCTATATATAAGCTAAATCTTAAAAGTTTTGCTAGTTTAAAATTGTGAATTTACTTTAAATAAACTCTATTCACCCCCCTCTAGAGTTGAGATAGATCTTGTTCCCACTTTCAATTGGTATCAGAGGGAGGTTGGTTGTTCATACAGGCTAACACCTGAACCAAAAGATCCTTGATAAGATCAATCTTTTAAGAGGGTTATTTTCATTATATTTAATTTTATATAAAGACATGGCACAGAACAAAGATTATGCAAGCACTAGGCCTCCAGTGTGCATTCTATCCAAGTTTGCACTTTGGAAAGCAAGGATTAGACTTTACATGAACTCTATTGATGAAGACATATTTAATTCTGTTTTGACAGTGTGCCCAAGTCCACCAACAAGCTCAAGTATAAATGCTGTTCCACCTCCTTCAGGAACAGATGCTGAAATAAAGAAGTGGAAGACTGCAGATGCCAAGGCCATGAACATCTTAGCTCAGACAATGTCTGATGAGATATTTCAGAAGGTAGCTGACTATAACTCAGCCAAAGGAATTTGGGACAAGCTCTCTGAAATTGTCTCAGGATCTGCTGATGAAAGGAAAGACAACAGATCCCATCTGATAAGCCAATATGAGAATTTCAAAAAGGGAGAAGCTGAATCAGTGGCTAACATGTACAATAGACTAAGTCTGATTGTCAATGAGTTAAAGATTCTGGATAAAGAAATCTCATTGACTGAGCTGAATGACAAAATCTTAATGTGCTTCCCCAGTACTTGGGATTCAAGAATCTGGCCAATCAAAGATGCCAGAAGTCTAAATAAGATTACCACTGAAGCTCTCCTGGGAAAGCTCAAATCTTATGAGCTGCTCATTAAAAATAGAGAAGAAGAACAAAATGCTACTTCTCCAGTCACAAGGAAAGAAAAGACCATAGCCTTCAAAGCTGCAGAAGAGGAGCCTGGAGATAAAGCTACAGGAAATGATGAGATCCTAAGTCTACTGGCCAAAAGATTCTACAAGATGGCCAGAAAAGACTTCAGAAAGAGATCATACAATGGTCATGATAAACCAAGGTATGATAAATCAAATAACAATAATGAAATTATATGTTTTGGTTACAGGAAACCAGGCCATATTGTGTCTGACTGTCCAGAAAATAAGAACAAGGACAATAAAGATAGAAGAGAAAGAAGAAAGGAGAAAAATTTCAGAAAGAACAGCTCAGACAAACCCTCCTCCAGCAAGAACAAACATACAAGGAAGGGATTTGTTGCTGAGACATGGAGTGAAACTGAAGAGGACTCTGAAGCCTCATCCAGCTCCAGTGATGATGAGGATGATGCCGATGAAAAGGAATTCTGCATGATGGCTATCAATGCCTCTCAAACAGATTCAGAAGCAGAAGAGTCAGAATCAGATTCAGAAGCTCAACTAGAAGAAGATCAGGTAATCAATTCATTTGATTTCAGTTCTGAGGATTTTAAACATGAGTTTAAAGTACTATGCCTAGATCTGTTGGAGTCTGAGAAGGAAATCACTTCCCTCAGAAAACAACTATCTGAGTATAGTACTGTAAAATCAGAGAACCTCAAACTCTCTGAAGAGTTAGAATGCTATAGAGAGGAGATAGCTTCACTAAAAAGTGAACTATCCAAGGCCAAGCAATTTGAAGAATCCCTTAATGGGAGAAGTATCAAATTAATGGACATCACAAGCACAGTGAACTCAAGATTAAATAGTACACTGGGCTTGGATGCTTCATCTAGCCAACCCATAGTATTATCAACCCCAATCAAATTTATTTCTGATAAAGGAAAGGGTGTTGTAGAGGTAGCTAGGAAAAATTCAGATCTACCTAAGAAAAAGAAAGTTCAACAGAAAACGTCGAGCAGAGGTCGACGATCGTAGAATAGAGATCGACGATCTCAGACTGAAACGTCGAACTCAGCTCAACGTTTCCTGAACTCTGAACTCCCTCATAGTCGATCTTCGAACGGAGCTCGACGATTTTTCCCAAGATCATCGAACTCAGCTCGACGATTGTAACGCCCCGTTTTTTTTCAGCGATTATTTTTATTCTCGTTTGGCGTTATGATGACGCGTTTCTGTGGCTTGTGCCATGTGTGGAGTACGGTTTAGCTCCTTAGAACTGAGTGCCCTGTTTGGTAGCCTGTTGGCAAGATCTCCCTAGCAAACCGAGTCGTTTTGGTGACCCGGTGTGGCCTCTCGAGGGGATGTTTGTGTTTGGCTTTGTTTGGGTGTAACTCGAGTTCTGTTCGTTGAAAGTTAATTTCGACTTCGCCGTTGCGTTCGTAGCGTGGGTATTTAGCTACGGTGCGAATTTCGTCGAATTCCGAGGTAGTTCGGTTTTCGCGTCGATTTGGTGCTTTATGTAATTTTGTAATTGATAATATAATTATATAATTATATATATATATATAGTATTAGAAAAGCCATCATCTTCTTCCCCGTAAGAAAACCGCCGGCCCCTTGTACGAGAGAAACGGAGAAACCGCCTACCTTGCCTTCGGACGCCGATTCCCGGAGCGTTTGTGGACGGAATTCGATTCCGAGAGTGGATTCGGATTGCTCTCGTCGAGACCTTTATTCCTGCGGTAAGAAATTCGATTTTCGTGGAGTTTTGGAAGGATTGGAATTTTCAGTTTTGGAAGTTTTCCGCCATTAATGGCCGAGTCTTTGTTCTAGGTGTTGCGGCCGTCTTGATCCGTGCGAAGAGGAGGAAAGCAGTCCAAAGCTTCGCTGAGATTTGAGGCAAGTGGTATTCTTGCCCTTGCCAAGTGTTTTCTTTGATTTTATTTGCTGAAATTGAAATCCCGGTTAGCCCAGGTTAGAGGCCTTGTTGTTCTCATTTTCTTGCTAACTATAGGGCTTAGTTCTTCCTACTGAAACCCCCCTATGTTGTGATGTTTGGAATCCAAATTGTCGGCGTGGAGCCGTTGTTTTCCTTTATTTTTGATTGTTGCTCTGGTTCGGGTATAGCCGAGTGGGAAAGTTAGGAGGGGGGGGGGTGTGGTTGCCAATTTCCTTCGTTAAGGTATTATTCGAATGGCTAGGCATAGTTTGAATGGTAGTAGCGTGCGACGTGATAGTTGTCTACTGCTACTGCAGTGGCGTGAGTCGTGTGCGCATTCCGGTGTCGTTCGGGAAATTCCAAACGGTGCAGGTTGACCGCGCACGGTCATCAACCTTTAGGGCGCACGACCACTAGTCGTGTGCCTCTGTTCGTGCGCGTATAAATTTCAGTTTCCAAAGTTCTGTCTCGGGCAATCGCACGAGCGCTGACAACAGTGCGCACGACCACTGATCGTGCGACACTGATCGTGCGCAGTTGCTAGGTTTTCTGTCAGGTTTTCCAGGTTCGCTTCGCACGATCATCAGCCGATGAGTGCGCACGACCACTGATCGTGCGTCACTGATCGTGCGCTTTGTATATTTTCTGTTGATAGGCGAATTTAGATGGTTTCGAGTGCGGGAGTTTAGATACTCAAGTGGCAGGCAACTACTCGAGTTCTGGATCTTCTGCCTTGGTCGTTCGACTGTCGTCGAGCTCCGCATTCTTTAGTGGGCTTGTGGGTAGTGGTATAATTTTGGCGGCGAGTGAGGCTAGCTCACTCAACGCCAAAGTTTAGGTAGACACTGAGTGCGGATCACTCAACGCCTAGTCGTGTTGGTTTATTTCAACACTCTTTCTTTACCTTGTATTTCATTTCCGAGTGGATTTCCAGTTGTATTTCTGGGTTTTCCTTGTCGGCCGTTTTCTTTATTTTCCTAAAGGCCGAATCGTGGGTCGTGGATAGTAGTGGTGGTTGTAGCTCTTTATGGGGGTGGAGTTGTGTGATATAGCCAAGGCCACCCATGGATTTCTTGCTCCAGGTACGGGCTGGGCATGTCGGGTGGAAGGTCCCTTGTGTTTTCACGTGTTGACCCTCGAGCTTTTGACTTGGACATGGTGGATTGGGGGACTGCGTTTGCCTTCGATCCGGTTCCTCGTTGTTGTTTTTGCTACTATCACTTCCCGCAGTTTAGGGTGTTAGAAGTTTCTTCTTTGGTAGTTTGCAGCATTCTGGCTCTTGGTAGCCTAGTAGGCCCTGCAGGATGTTGTTCCTGGGCTGGGTCGTTGCTGTTTCTTTGCACGTTGTGCATTTCTTGTTGTCCTGTTTTGGACAGTTGTGACTCTTTCTACTGCATGTTTTCTGCTATTTTGTCCTTTTGGTTGACTCTTTCATGCAGTTTTACCTTGATTTTTGCTTGCTGAGGTATTCTGTTTTCTTTTGGAATGCCTCAGGTTCTGAGCTGTAGCCAGTCTGGTGGCTAGTTGGAGGTGTTGTTGTTGGTGGACTCCCGGACTTTGGAGTTTTGTTTACCTTGTTTGTGAGGTTGTTTTCAGTACTTTCTTACAGACATATATGTGTGCTGGTGGGTTCGTGTCAGGTTGTTGGCGCCCACTAGTAGTTTTTACCTTGTACTAGATATATACTATTGCTGCTACCATTTATTTTTCTAGAGATAGTCTACTTGCTTTGAGAAGGTTTTATGCTAGGTTGCTAGTTATTTTTAAACTATAATTATTATTTTAAATGAAGCTCATGATCAGCATGTTTCGTAAACTTAATCACTATTTTCCAAATCACGTACGAAAACCGTTTTCTTATATGTATTATATAAACTAAGTGTAGTGTCTTGCATAGCATGAGTGGTTCTCTTGGGACCCTTATGCGCTCTTTAGGGTGTAAAACCTAATTAAAGTATTTTTCCGCAGCGTTTAAATATAGTTTTCTTTTGTGGACTAGATGATCCACTGAGCCGAGGGATACAGACTCTAAACATAACTGATTTTCTATTCATTAAGCACATGATTTTCTTGCATAAAGATTGTAGTTGGATTTGCCTGAGCGTCAGCAGTTATCCCCTGCTTGACGTGGCATCATGACGCGTGTTTTTCTCTTACTCTGATAATTCTTAATTCGGAGAAAATGCGGGTTGTGACAGTTGGTATCAGAGGGAGGTTGCTTGACAAGTTAGTTGGGCAACCTTCCTTGGATGCTTTTAGTAGTTCAGCATCATGTCATTCACACACCGATATGTCATCAGCACGTCTTGGCAAAAGCACGAACACTACACTCATAGTATAACATGAAGTATACAGGGCATATTATGTAGTATGGGATGCATAATATGTGTTCGTATATGGATCCACCATAGGGGCTACATGTGAGGGTTATGGAGTATGGGATGCATAACCTCACCACATGACTGCGACTAGCACGTTTCTTTTTCGTTGCATGGAAATGTTATGTAGTATGGGATGCATAACATTTTCATGTGTACGCCGCTCATATCATGCATTAGGGCCTTTTTTTTTAGAATGCATAGCACAATCATGCATATCATAACATTGCATAAGCACAACGCGCCGAGCTAAAGATTTGCAGGATGACATATGTACACACATAAGTTTTCAAACTAACATAAGTTCATGCATCCGATCTAGGCACAAGAGTTAGTGAGGTGGTGGTTAACCATCCTAGGTTAGGGCATATCATCTAATTATTGTAAAGAAGATAAACTCTCAGAGCAAGTTTAGCAGCTTTAAGTCTATATCTACATATGTATTGTCTGTACTGGTAGTCGGTTCTCGTCGTGGGATTTGGATCTGATTTGCGTTGTAATGATTTTTAGGATGGCTAGGCATCCTGCGACTCGATCGACTCCCCTGTCTGAGGGTGAATCTTCTGGAGCTCAGAACGATGCGGTGATCGAGGGTCTGCGTCAGAGTAGCGAAGCTATGGGTAGGCAGTTAGAGGAGGTGCAAGCCCAGATTCAGTCTTTGGTGGCAGTTGTGGCAGGGCAGGCTCAGGGTGCGCAAGTTCCTGCAGGGGGGTTAGCTGTTCCTCCTCCTCCTGCACCCTTGAGGCCTCCAGTGGTGGTGCCAGCAGAGATGGCCTTCATCTCGCAGTTTCAGAGGCTGAGCCCTCCCACTTATGATGGGAAGGCAGATTTCATGGTGATAGATGACTGGCTGATCTCCATGGAGGAGATGTTCTCGTACTCAGGGATTTCAGATGATCAGAGGGTGATGATAGCCGCCTATCAGCTTAAAGGTTTGGCTAAGAGTTGGTGGCTGAAAGAGAAGGAGAGCCTGGTAGCCGGATGCTCTTGGGAAGTGTTCAAGGAGATGCTGTTGAGGAAGTTCTTACCCTCGGTCGAGCGTGACCGCCTCATGAATGATTTCCTCTATCTGAAGCAAAGGCAGCTCACGGTGGGTGAGTATGAGATAGAGTTTAGTAAGTTGAGCCGTTTTGCCCCTGGATTGGTCAGCGTTGAGGCTGATCGAGTTAAGCGATTTCTCGGTGGTTTGAGGAGTGAGGTGCAGCAGTTGGCCAGTACTTATGGGTCAGTGACTTATGCTGGAGTTGTAGAGGCTGCTCTTAAGGTTGAGGCCATTGAGACGACGAAGAGCAGAGGCCAGCAGTTGAGGAAGGATAAGAGGAAGTTGGTAGAGGAGAAGAAACCCCTGGTACCCGATGCTGTTCCGGGAAAGAGGAGCAGGGTGGTGTGCAGTTTTTGTGGCCGGTCAGGCCATCCTGTTGAGAGGTGTTTCAAGAAGGTGGCAGCTCAGAAGAAGGAGCAGGTTCATGCTATTCAGGGTGCTCCTGGGAGAGATGTCTCCTGTTCAGTTTGCAAGCGATCCGGGCATGATGCAGCCCAGTGTTGGTCCAGGGATAGAGTCTGCTATCAGTGTGGGCAGAAGGGTCACGTTAAGTCGAGGTGTCCTCAGGTCCACTCAGCTCTTCCTGCAGTTCCATTGCAGGCATTACCTCCACCTCAGCGTGTGGACAAGGGAAAAGGGAAGCTGAACGTGATTTCTTCCGAGGAGGCTCAGACTTCGACCCAGGTGATCTCAGGTTAGTAGTTAGTTATTTTTCTTTCTAGTCTGGTAGTTTAGTTGCTAGATTGTTTGCGGTACTGTTGTGCTAGTTCCTTAGCTTTGTGCGTTCCTATAGGGAAATTTAAGGTGAAGAACCGCTGGGCGCGTGTTCTGTTTGACTCCGGCGCTACCCACTCGTTCGTGGCTAGAGCCTTTGTGGAGCGTCATCGGTTATCTCTAGATCGTGTTCGGGATTCCTTCCGTGTCAAGTTTCCCTCTAGTGAATCTGTGTTGTCAGATTTGGGTATTTTGGATAGCCCGGTTTTGTTGGGGGATTTTCTTGCGAAGGCAGATCTGAAGATGATTGATCTAGAGGACTTCGATGTCATTTTGGGCATGGACTGGCTCTCTCGGTATGATGCGGTCATTCAGTGCAAGGGAAAGCGCTTGGACTTCATCAGGGACGACGGTCAGCCCGGCAGCGTGTATACTGATCCGTGTCAGGATTCTCCTGTTCTCTCTGCGGAATGTGTTCAGAGATTGTTTCTTTCTGATTGTTGTGTTTGTTTAGTCTCGGCGGTTGGAACCGTTGATAGCGTGCCACGCTTGGAGGAGATTCCTATTGTTCGTGGTTTCGCCGATGTTTTTCCTGATGATCTTCCTGGTATCCCTCCTGAGCGGGATGTGGAGTTTGTTATTGATTTGGAGCCGGGTACGCGCCCTATTGCTAAGGCGCCGTACCGGATGGCCCCTCGTGAGTTAGAGGAGTTGCGAATTCAGTTAGATGAGTTGTTGGCTAAAGGTTTTATCAGGCAGAGTTCGTCGCCTTGGGGTGCTCCTATTTTGTTCGTAAAGAAGAAAGATGGGTCGATGCGGCTTTGCATCGACTATAGAGAGTTGAACAAGGTCACTATCAAGAATAGGTACCCTCTGCCGAGGATCGATGATTTATTTGACCAGTTGCATGGTAGCACGGTGTTCTCCAAGATCGATCTTCGTTCGGGCTATCATCAGCTCAGGATCCGTGAGGCAGATATTCCACGGACTGCGTTTAGGTCGAGGCATGGGCACTTTGAGTTTTTGGTGATGTCGTTTGGTCTGACCAACGCACCATCAGCCTTCATGGATATGATGAACAGGGTGTTCAAGGATTTCCTAGACAAGTTCGTTGTGGTCTTCATTGATGACGTGTTGGTTTATTCTCGCAGTGCTGAGGAGCACGAGCAGCATTTGCGTTTGGTCCTATCAGAGTTGAGGAACCACAAGTTATTCGCCAAGTTGAGCAAGTGCGAATTTTGGTTGCCTCAGGTTTCTTTTCTAGGCCACGTGGTGAACAAGGATGGGATCTCGGTTGACCCAGAAAAGATTGCAGCAGTGACGGATTGGAGTAGGCCGAATACTCCTAAGGAGATCAGAAGTTTCTTAGGGTTGGCTGGCTATTACAGGAGATTCGTGGAGGGTTTCTCTTCTCTAGCCGCACCGTTGACCAAGCTGACTCAGAAGAATGTGGCATTTGTTTGGAGCGAGAAGTGTGAAGAAGCTTTTCAGGAGTTAAAGAGGAGATTGTGTACTGCTCCCGTTCTGACCCTTCCTACTGAGGGCATGGATTATGATGTGTATGTGGATGCTTCACATATAGGTCTGGGATGCGTATTAATGCAGGATGGAAAAGTAATTGCTTATGGGTCAAGGCAGTTGAAAACTCATGAGCGGAATTATCCTACGCATGACCTTGAGTTTGCAGCGGTTATCTATGCGTTGAAGTTGTGGAGGCACTTACTTTATGGGGCTCAGTGCAAGATTTTTACTGACCATAAGAGCCTGAAGTACGTGTTCACGCAGAAAGAGTTGAATCTGCGTCAGCGGCGGTGGCTTGAGTATGTGGCGGATTATGATGTAGAAATCCAGTATCATCTAGGCAAGGCCAATGTGGTGGCCGACGCCTTGAGCCGAAAGACGGGAAAGATCTTTAACCTCTCCGCCGATCGATTAGTTGAGGAGTTCCTCCTTATGGATATTTCAGTGGGATGCTGTAGTTTGCAGAGTAGCTTATCTGTGGCAGAGCCGTCCTGGATTTCTTTGACTAGACTGCATCAGAAGGACGATCCGGATCTGTTGCACCTTTTTACCAGGACAGAGAAGGGAGAGTTGCCAGATTTTTCTATTGATGATGCGGGTACTTTGAAGTACCGCGGCAGGTTTTGCGTTCCCGCTGTTGGGGACATTAGGAGTATGATTTGCAGTGAGGCTCATGGTTCCAGCATTGCCTACCACCCAGGATCTACGAAGATGTACCGTGACTTAAGGCAAATTGCTTGGTGGTATGGTATGAAAGGAGATATAGCCCGATATGTTGCTGAGTGTCACACTTGCAAGCGTGTGAAGGCCGATCATGGGAGGCCTGGTGGTAGGTTGACTCCGCTAGATATCCCGACTTGGAAGTGGGAGAGCATATCTATGGACTTCATTACGGGTTTGCCAAAACCCCCGAGAGGATATGATTCTGTTTGGGTTATAGTGGATAGATTGACGAAGTGTGCTCACTTCGTGCCTTATAAGATTGATTACCCGATGAAGAAGATAGCGGAGTTGTACTTGAATGAAGTCATCCGACTCAACGGTGTGCCGGTTAGCATCATTTCTGATCGAGACTCCCGGTTTACTTCTCGTTTTTGGCAGAGTCTGCAGGAGGGTTTGGGTACGGATCTGAGGTATTCTACTGCGTACCACCCTCAGACCAATGGGCAGACGGAGCGGGTCAATCAGATTGTTGAGGATATGATCCGGTGCTATATTTTAGACCACGGTGGAGCGCGGGATGAGCGTCTGCGACTCATGGAATTTGCTTACAATAACAGTTATCAGGAAAGCTTGCAGATGGCTCCGTTCGAAGCTTTGTATGGGAGGCGCTGTAGGACTCCGTTGTTTTGGGCTGAGGCTGGTGAGAAGCCTTTGTTGGGTCCTGATGCTCTGGAAGAGATGGAAGTCGCCGTGAAGCTTATTCGGGAGAAGCTTCGTTTAGCCCAGGAGAGGTATGAAAAGAACGCCAATCGGCATAGGTCTGCCTTGGAGTTTTTAGTAGGGGATCATGTATACCTCAAGGTTTCTCCAATGGTTGGTGTAAAGAGATTTGGTAAAAATCAGAAATTGGACCCAAGGTATGTGGGCCCGTTCGAGGTCTTGGAGCGGATTGGTGTGTCTGCATATAGATTTGATTTGCCAGCGAACTTCCCTGGTGTTCATAATGTTTTTCATGTTAGCCAATTGCGGAAGTGTGTGCGCAGTAGTGGGCAACTCTTGGATGTTGTGCCCCAGTTAGAGCCCAACCTCTCTTTCGTTGAGGTGCCAGTTCGTATTTTGGATACTCAGGAGCGTGTGCTGCGAAAGAAGTCCATACCGATGGTGAAGATTCTATGGAAAAATCAGGATTTGGAGAGCGCGACTTGGGAGCTAAAGTCGGCCATGAGGAGGGCGTACCCTCACCTGTTTCTCTGATTTGATCGGTATGTTTCCCTTTGTAACTTCTGTTTGTTACTTTTCCTTCTTTTGTAGGAGGGTTGTGCGTAAAGTTTCGGGACGAAACTTTCTTTTAGGGGGAGTGACTGTAACGCCCCATTTTTTTCAGCGATTATTTTTATTCTCGTTTGGCATTACGATGACGCGTTTCCGTGGCTTGTGCCATGTGTGGAGTACGGTTTAGCTCCTTAGAACTGAGTGCCCTGTTTGGTAGCCTGTTGGCAAGATCTACCTAGCAAACCGAGTCGTTTTGGTGACCCGGTGTGGCCTCTCGGGGGGATGTTTGTGTTTGGCTTTGTTTGGGTGTAACTCAAGTTCTGTTCGTCGAAAGTTAATTTCGACTTCGCCGTTGCGTTCGTAGCGTGGGTATTTAGCTACGGTGCGAATTTCGTCGAATTCCGAGGTAGTTCGGTTTTCGCGTCGATTTGGTGCTTTATGTAATTTTGTAATTGATAATATAATTATATAATTATATATATATATATATAGTATTAGAAAAGCCATCATCTTCTTCCCCGTAAGAAAACCGCCGGCCCCTTGTACGAGAGAAACGGAGAAACCGCCTACCTTGCCTTCGGACGCCGATTCCCGGAGCGTTTGTGGACGGAATTCGATTCCGAGAGTGGATTCGGATTGCTCTCGTCGAGACCTTTATTCCTGCGGTAAGAAATTCGATTTTCGTGGAGTTTTGGAAGGATTGGAATTTTCAGTTTTGGAAGTTTTCCGCCATTAATGGCCGAGTCTTTGTTCTAGGTGTTGCGGCCGTCTTGATCCGTGCGAAGAGGAGGAAAACAGTCCAAAGCTTCGCTGAGATTTGAGGCAAGTGGTATTCTTGCCCTTGCCAAGTGTTTTCTTTGATTTTATTTGCTGAAATTGAAATCCCGGTTAGCCCAGGTTAGAGGCCTTGTTGTTCTCATTTTCTTGCTAACTATAGGGCTTAGTTCTTCCTACTGAACCCCCCCTATGTTGTGATGTTTGGAATCCAAATTGTCGGCGTGGAGCCGTTGTTTTCCTTTATTTTTGATTGTTGCTCTGGTTCGGGTATAGCCGAGAGGGAAAGTTAGGAGGGGGGGGGGTGTGGTTGCCAATTTCCTTCGTTAAGGTATTATTCGAATGGCTAAGCATAGTTTGAATGGTAGTAGCGTGCGACGTGATAGTTGTCTACTGCTATTGCAGTGGCGTGAGTCGTGTGCGCGTTCCGGTGTCGTTCGGGAAATTCCAAACGGTGCAGGTTGACCGCGCACGATCATCAACCTTTAGGGCGCACGACCACTGGTCGTGTGCCTCTGTTCGTGCGCGTATAAATTTCAGTTTCCAAAGTTCTGTCTCGGGCAATCGCACGAGCGCTGACAACAGTGCGCACGACCACTGATCGTACGACACTGATCGTGCGCAGTTGCTAGGTTTTCTGTCAGGTTTTCCAGGTTCGCTTCGCACGATCATCAGCCGATGAGTGCGCACGACCACTGATCGTGCGTCACTGATCGTGCGCTTTGTATATTTTCTGTTGATAGGCGAATTTAGATGGTTTCGAGTGCGGGAGTTTAGATACTCAAGTGGCAGGCAACTACTCGAGTTCTGGATCTTCTGCCTTGGTCGTTCGACTGTCGTCGAGCTCCGCATTCTTTAGTGGGCTTGTGGGTAGTGGTATAATTTTGGCGGCGAGTGAGGCTAGCTCATTCAACGCCAAAGTTTAGGTAGGCACTGAGTGCGGTTCACTCAACGCCTAGTCGTGTTGGTTTATTTCAACACTCTTCCTTTACCTTGTATTTCATTTCCGAGTGGATTTCCAGTTGTATTTCTGGGTTTTCCTTGTCGGCCGTTTTCTTTATTTTCCTAAAGGCCGAATCGTGGGTCGTGGATAGTAGTGGTGGTTGTAGCTCTTTATGGGGGTGGAGTTGTGTGATATAGCCAAGGCCACCCATGGATTTCTTGCTCCAGGTACGGGCTGGGCATGTCGGGTGGAAGGTCCCTTGTCTTTTCACGTGTTGACCCTCGAGCTTTTGACTTGGACATGGTGGATTGGGGGACTGCGTTTGCCTTCGATCCGGTTCCTCGTTGTTGTTTTTGCTACTATCACTTCCCGCAGTTTAGGGTGTTAGAAGTTTCTTCTTTGGTAGTTTGCAGCATTCTGGCTCTTGGTAGCCTAGTAGGCCCTGCAGGATGTTGTTCCTGGGCTGGGTCGTTGCTGTTTCTTTGCACGTTGTGCATTTCTTGTTGTCCTGTTTTGGACAGTTGTGACTCTTTCTACTGCATGTTTTCTGCTATTTTGTCCTTTTGGTTGACTCTTTCATGCAGTTTTACCTTGATTTTTGCTTGCTGAGGTATTCTGTTTTCTTTTGGAATGCCTCAGGTTCTGAGCTGTAGCCAGTCTGGTGGCTAGTTGGAGGTGTTGTTGTTGGTGGACTCCCGGACTTTGGAGTTTTGTTTACCTTGTTTGTGAGGTTGTTTTCAGTACTTTCTTACAGACATATATGTGTGCTGGTGGGTTCGTGTCAGGTTGTTGGCGCCCACTAGTAGTTTTTACCTTGTACTAGATATATACTATTGCTGCTACCATTTATTTTTCTGGAGATAGTCTACTTGCTTTGAGAAGGTTTTATGCTAGGTTGCTAGTTATTTTTAAACTATAATTATTATTTTAAATGAAGCTCATGATCAGCATGTTTCGTAAACTTAATCACTATTTTCCAAATCATGTACGAAAACCGTTTTCTTATATATATTATATAAACTAAGTGTAGTGTCTTGCATAGCATGAGTGGTTCTCTTGGGACCCTTATGCGCTCTTTAGGGTGTAAAACCTAATTAAAGTATTTTTCCGCAGCGTTTAAATATAGTTTTCTTTTGTGGACTAGATGATCCACTGAGCCGAGGGATACAGACTCTAAACATAACTGATTTTCTATTCATTAAGCACATGATTTTCTTGCATAAAGATTGTAGTTGGATTTGCCTGAGCGTTAGCAGTTATCCCCTGCTTGACGTGGCATCATGACGCGTGTTTTCTCTTACTCTGATAATTCTTAATTCGGAGAAAATGCGGGTTGTGACAACGATCGTCGAACGCAGTTCAGAACTTTGAATCTTCCTTCAGAGGTAAATCTCAATCCAATCCTAAGAATGCTTCATCCCAAAACTTTAACCCTTATACTGAATGGATAGTACCTCCTAGGAGATACCATCCTGAAGGTTATAAGAGTCAACCTGGGATGTCTTTTATTTCTGAATTTAAAGGTTATCAACCTAGGCCCATGGTAAACTGGGTCAAAAATATGTAAATTCTTATCTATGCAGGTGAAGACCTATCTAACATCAAACCAATTATGGTATCTGGATAGTGGGTGCTCAAAGCACATGACAGGGAATAAGGACAACTTCACATCCTTTAAAGCCAAGCTTGGACCCAAACTAATTTTTGGTGATTCAAATTTTGGAACTACAAAAGGGTATGGTGCAGTTCAAATTGGAACAGTCACCTTCAAGAAGGTAGCCTATGTTGAAGGACTCAAACACAACCTGATAAGCATCAGTCAACTGTGTGATGAAGGATATCAAGTGACTTTCAATAAAGAGATATGCAAGATCAAGTCAGAAGACAACACAACTGTGTTGACAGGTAACAGGAAAGGTAATATTTACTTAGTAGACTTTCATTCATCTAAGGTAAATATTTGTCTGTTCAATTCCATATCTAGACCCAATATTATATGGCATAAAAGACTAGGACATATTAACCTTAGAACCATTGCTAGGCTATCCAAGGACAACCTTGTCAGAGGACTGCCTTCTGGCCCCTACAAGAAGGAAGGACTCTGCAAGGCTTGTCAATTAGGCAAGCAAACTTAAAATAGCTTTAAATCAATTAACAAGAGTGATTCACCTAGGATTTTGTATCTGTTACACATGGATATTTTTGGACCCATTGTAGTACAAAGCTTAGGAGGGAAATCCTATACTTTAGTGGTTGTAGATGACTTCTCAAGATTCACATGGGTATTCTTTCTGAGGAAGAAGTTTGATAACTTTAAATGTTTGACAGATTTTCTCAAATGCATTCAGACTGAGTTCAACACTCATATTGCCCTGATCAGAAGTGATCATGGGACAGAGTTTGATTCTCTTCTCATGCAAGAGTTCTGTCAAAGTGAAGAGATCAGACATACTTTTTCAGCTCCTAGAACTCCTCAACAAAATGGGGTAGCTGAAAGGAAAAATAGAACCCTTATTGAATCTGCAGCTACATTATTGACAGATGCTCACCTACCTCTATCCTTTTGGGCTGAGGCAGTGAACACCTCCAATTATGTGTTGAATAGAAGTCTAATACATAAACTGAAGGGCAAGACTCCCTATGAATTACTCAAAGGGAAGAAACCTAAAGTAGACTATTTTAAAGTTTTTGGTTGCACTTGTTATATACACAATAATGACAAGTAATATTTAGCAAAATTTCAAGCAAAAGCTGATGAAGGAGTGTTTCTGGGATACTCCATGATCAGTAAAGCTTATAGGGTTTATAATAAAACTACTCTAAAAATAGAAGAATCTGTCCACATTTCCTTTGATGAAACTAATGTCTTTCAAGGAGAAGAATACTTCTACCATAGAACATTTGCAGGTGCATTCTCTAGCTGAAGAATTGGACAGATTACAAGTCACTCAAAAGGATGAAAGTAGTGAAGATGAAGAAGCTGCTCCACATCTGGAAGAAAATCTTCTTGAAGAGCCAGTTGTTGTCCCACAAGAGGAAACAACAACACAAGTTGGTGAACAATCAACACCCCCTGTTGATCTAGTAACACCAAGAGATCATCCAATTTCTCAAGTAATTGGAGACATCTCAGCTGGTATGCAAACTAGACATCAGGTCAACCAGAACATGATGCACACTTGCTTTCTCTCTCAAATTGAACCTCAAACCATTCAAGATGCAGAGCAGGATCCACACTGGATCATTGTAATGCAAGAGGAGTTGCATCAATTTGAAAGAAACAAAGTTTGGGAACTAGTGCCTAAGCCAAAGGATCATTCAATTGTTGGAACAAAATGGGTTTTCAGAAATAAGCTGGATGATCAAGGAATTATTGTAAGGAACAAGGTGAGGCTAGTTGCTCAAGGATATTCTCAAGAAGAGGGGATAGACTATGACCAGACCTTTGCACCTGTTGCAAGGTTAGAGGCCATAAGAATCTTCCTGGCTTATGCTGCTCACAAGGGATTCAAAGTCTATTAAATGGATGTGAAGAGTGCTTTTCTCAATGGGGAGATCAAAGAAGAAGTCTATGTCAGACAACCTCCAGGTTTTATCTCTCTAACCCATCCTGATTATGTTTTTAGACTTCACAAAGCATTATATGATCTCAAGCAAGCTCCTAGAGCATGGTATGAGACTCTAGCATGCTTTCTGCTAAAGAATGATTTTGTTAGGGAAAGAGTAGACCAAACCCTTTTTATTAGAACCCATAAGTCCCATACCATACTAGTACAAATTTATGTAGATGATATTATATTTGGGTCTACTGATTCAAACTTATGCAGAAGATTCTCTAATCTAATGCATTCAAAATTTGAAATGAGTAGCATGGGTGAGCTATCCTTCTTCTTAGGATTGCAAGTCAAACAACATGCTGAAGGCATATTTATTTCTCAAACCAAGTATGCAAAAGAGCTGGTTAAGAAATTTGGTATGTCTGATGCATCATGTATGAAAACACCCATGCCTACCAATGCTGTATTGGATGCTGATGAACATGGGAAACCATTTGATCAGACAACTTATAGAGCAATGATTGGCTATTTACTGTACCTTACAGCTAGCAGGCCTGACATAATGTTTGCTACATGCATCTGTGCTAGATTCCAAGTTAGCCCTAGAGAGTCTCACTTAACTTTAGTAAAGAGGATTCTTAGGTATGTTAAAAGCTGTCCAAATCTAGGACTCTGGTATCCAAAAGATTCAGCATTTGACTTAACTGGATTCTCAGATGCTGATTATGCTGGATGCAGAATAGACAGGAAAAGCACCAGTGGAACTTGTCAGTTCCTTGGCGACAGACTTGTATCTTGGTATTGTAAGAAACAAACATCTGTATCAACCTCAACTGCTGAAGCTGAATACATGGCTACAGGCAGCTGTTGTTCACAAATATTGTGGATACAAAACCAACTCCTAGACTATGGTTACAACTTAGAGAAGTCTAAAATATTTTGTGATAACACCAGTGCTATTTCCATTGCACAAAATCCAGTCCTCCATAGTAGGACAAAACACATAGAAATTAGACATCATTTTCTAAGAGATAATGTTGAGAAAAACAAAATTGAACTTGAATACATCCCAACTGATTTGCAAAGGGGAGATATTTTCACCAAGCCTTTAGATGAAAAGAAGCATAACTTCTTCCTCAATCAGTTAGGAATGCTAGATGGAGGCAGTTTAAAATAAACTCCAAGATTTTCAAAAGCTAAAAACAGACCAAGATTAGGCTAAAAACTCACCTTTTTTGTGTCTGTAGGATAGTTTTCTGACTCTGAACTACGCTCGACGTTTTCCCCAGAAAGCGTCGAACGGAGCTCGACGTTTTCCCAGAAAGCGTCGAACGGAGATCGACGTTTTCTCAAAACGTCGACCTGAGTTCAGAGCGTGTCAGATAGTTGTATACTATCTCTTTCAAGCCTTCGATCGTCGACTTGAGCTCGACGTTCTCCCTAGATCGTCGAACTGAGATCTATGATATTGAAGCCCTTTCAGCTTCCATCAGAAGTCCTGATCGTCGAACGGAGATCGACGATCCTTCCTTTTTCACGTCGAACCCTAATATAAAATCATTTTTCGGCCGCCGCTCGTCGTTTACGCTTTCATTCTCTCTGCAACTTTCTCCCTTTCCCTCCAAACCTTCTACACTTGGTCGTGTTTGTTTCATTGTTGCAGGTACAGATGGCTGGGTCAAGTGCTGCTATTTCAAAGATGAAATTCGATACAGGTTTTGATATTGATATGAATTCGTTCGATGGAAGTGATCAGCGATTCAAGGACATTCTTAACCTCTTCCGAGAACAGCACCTATCTCAGATCATGACCACCCGAATGAAGATTGCTTCAGAAGAGATAAAAGAATGGTGTTTTACTGCGACAGATGAGAATGAGAATTCTGTCATCGGCTCAATAAAAGGGACTCAGGTACCATTGTCCCCGACCCTTCTGACTGAAGTTTTCCTCTTTAGTTCTGGAGATGACTCCATTGATTTATCTGGAGAAGAGTATGCCTCTATGCTTGATAGAATGGGTCACACTACTGTGAACCCTAACAAACTGTTCAAAAAGAATCTGTCTATCGAATACCAATTTCTGGCTGATGTGGTTGGAAAAGTGCTTCTGGCAAAGCACTCAGCCCATGATACAATATCAAGATACCAATTCTGTTTAATGGGAGCTTTGGTTGACAAGAAACATTTAGATTGGGGATCCATCTTTTTCAATCTGATCAAGAAGAAGCTTAACAAAAGCTGTGTAAGCTATGAGAGGATTTTAGGGGTTTATCTGCACTCCAGGTGCCCTGAGCTGCTGACCTCTAGTGGGATGTACATCAATGCATCCAAGAGGCTTACCTGTGCCCTCTTCAGTAGATGGGACATGCAGATCATCAACCCCAGCAGGGCTGCTGCAGCACCACTTGCTTCAGGCACCAGGACTGTTACAGTCACTCCTCAGATCTCTGCCCCAGCAGAAGGATTGCCTGCTTCTTCCTCTCCTCCTCCAGCTATTTCTATCCCAGTCACCACCACAACTTCTTCACCAATCTCTCCTCCTCCAGCCTCTACCTCAGAACAGTTCCACCCTTTGTTCTCTTATCCATCTTTCACCACTCCATCATTTTCTCTTATAGATGACTCCTTTATGGATGATTCTCCTCCAACTCCTCCTGAGCTTCCCTCTACATCCTCTTACCAACAACTTCTTCAAGACATCCTTTCTCAACCATCCTTCACCCCATCCTTTGCCTCTTCCATTTCATCCATCTCCACCTCAGTAACATCTATCTACACTATTCCTCCTTCAGAGCCATCCATCCCAACACCTCCTATCTCCATACTCTCCATTACATCAGCTCCAGCCACCCTCATCCCAGTCTCTTCAACTCCTACCTCTACTCAAGCAAATCTTGAGCATGTAGATCTTTCAGCCCTGGTAGACAAGCTCTATGTGTTGCTAGCCCCCAAGCTAACCTCACTATTGGAGACCTCCTTGGCTCCACTCCTGAAACAAGTTCAGGAGCTGTCTACCAAGTTCTCTTCCTTCCTCTCCTCCCAGGCAATCCCTTCATCTGGGTGCCTTGATTCAGTCTCCACTGAACCCAGGCAGGGGGAGATGCCTTATGAAGCATTGGATGTGCCTGAGGCTGCTGAAGGTTCAAGTCTTGCTCCTGTTTTTGCAGTGGACTTTCAGAGTCTGCTTTCTTTATTTGATTCTATTTATTTCAGTTCTCTGCCAGTGCATCAAGCTGAAGACCTCACTAAGGCCATTGTGCCTATCTCTGTATGTGATCCCAGCCTAATTGCCTCATATGTCAATTCTTTCAAGGCTGTGGATGTTGATGCTTTCAGTTCTGCTGCTGCTGCTGTTTCTACAATTGTATCAGAAGATAGTGACATGATTTCTGTTGTTAAAGATACTGCTGCTAAAGAACTTGCTACATATCTGGAAGAATCTGCTTCTACTACTGCTCCAACTTCTGTTTCTGCTGTTGCTCAAATTTCTGCTGCTGCTGCTGCTCCTGCTCTGACCCCTGATCAAGTAAAACAACAAGAAAAGTATATAAAGAGTATTGATGACTTATATGATAGACCTCAAAGTTCAGACAGTGATCAGTTTCAAACTGAATCTGATGATTCTTCTAATACTATTGCCAAGAAAAGGAAGGCCAGAAGCAAGGCCATGATGAAGGTTCCTCCTGCTCAAGCTAAAGATTCAAATGACATTCCATACTATATTTTGCATGATTGCCAAATTACTGAACATTGGATGCAATACTCTAAAAATCAACTAAAGGCTTTGAGAAAGAAAAGAAAGTTTGAAAAGTATGAGAAAGGTTCATCTCAATTTCAGCCTCCTCCTCATCCTCCTCCAGATTCAGGGACAGGTGGAGGCTCAGCTTCTCAAACCCCAGCTTCTAAGCAAAGTTACTCCCAGTCCTCTCAAAGATACCATCCTAGGGGGCAATACCAAAGGGGTTATTAGTCCAGTAGGGGACAGTATAGAGGAAGTTAAAGAGGACATAGATTTCAAGCTAGGGAAGGACAAAGGCTCACAGACTCTACTCAAGGTCCTTTCCCTTACAAGCTCAGAGAAAAAGTTGAGACCAGAACTCCTACTGCTTCAGAAACTATTAACAGATATGAGCCTGCAGTGCCATTTGAAGACCCAGAGAACATTCCTTTGTCATGGACAGCAAGGATGAAAGAATTGGCTGCATTAGATCAATTGAAGAAAGCAAGAGAGCAAGGAAAAGATACCTCCAATATTACTACTCTGTCAGAACAAAGAAAAGCTGAATTGGAAAGGTATTCTTCAAGTAAATTCTTTGACCCAGTGGACTACCAGAAGCTGCATCCTGAGGCTGTGGTTCCAAGGCCAAGAGCTCAAACCTCCTTAGGTGCAGATGATGACAGAAGGTCAAAGAAGGAAGCCCTTAATCCTAACAGAGAAATTATATTTAAGAAAGGAAGTGAAAAGAAGTAATTTCTGTAAGCAGACAACACAATCTCTCTGAACATTTGCTGAAATTCCATTTGATTGCTTGCTTTGCTATTTTGTTTTAGTTTATTGCTCTTCTATATGTTGTTGTAGTTTTTATTTCTAAAATATGTAAATAGTAATCCTAACCTAAATAGGGGGAGATTGTTGGAACACCCTATTACTAATTTGGGTAAGGATCACTATGTTTCTCTTAGGAAACCAGTTTGACCTAGATGTATAGTTGAAAAGGTCAACATTAGAATGTGTCTAGGGCTTAGAACTTAGGTTTGAAGCTGCCCCCAGGACCATTCCAAGATCAAGGAAATAGAGCCAAGTCTAAGACAATTATCGTCGAGCTTAGGTCGACGAAATGTCAAACTCCGTTCGATGCTCTCTGAGCTCAACCTTGCTAAATCGTCGAGCTCCGGTCGACGATCGTCTAGCTCAGATCGACGATCTGTCTCCAGCTTATTTCTTCAGGTCGCTGAGCTCAGTTCGACGATCTTCGAGCTCAGGTCGACGCTTTCTGTCAGATCTTCATTCCTATCTCTGAGCTCAGGTCGACGATCGTAGAGCTCAGATCGACGTTTTTCTGAGAGATCAACGTTTTTAAGGATTCAAATTTAGTCAAACTTTGGAATGTTTTTCAAATTCTCTCAGCATTTATGTCAAGAGATCTGCCAGCCGTTTTCATTTATTCTGGAGCAAGTTTCAAAGAATTCTTTTTGAGAATGTCTTATTGGACTTTCCTCTAGAAGACAAAATTTTATGGAAGGCATTTAATGTCTGTTAACGGCTATCTTGGACATAGAATCTTCAGAGAATAAAAAGCTGCTTCTCTTCTTTTCTCTAAGATGTACAGATTTAGACACACAGATAAGAAAGAAAAAGAACAAGTAATTCTCAGGACAGTCTGATCAGCACAAGAAAACTCAAGTAATCAACCCTGGAGAATCAGTTGAACATTTCGGCATACAAAAAAAGTGATCTTAGCTTCATCTCAAGGACATCGGACAACTCATCTTTCAGCATCTGCTGAAACCATCTCCTGCTGGAGATCTGAAGCTTCTGAAGACCTATCACCCTGAAGCAAAGCTTCCATTCCTGAACCAGTCAACATCTCAGGGGGAGCTTTGTCAACACAAATCCACTTGTGCTTCTCTCTTTGATTGAGACAGAGAAGACAACTTCACTCTTTCGTTTTCTTTTCCTTTCCCTCTGTAAAAGGGTTTTCAAAACTCCCTTCAAAAGCTTTGATTCTGGTTCTGAGAACCTTGTCAAAACTCAGTGGTGGCAAGACACCTGATCAAAAAATCTAGTTTGGTTTTTGAGCACCTTATCAAAAGCTCATTGGTGCCAGGACACCTGATCAACTCTTCCTGCAGTGGATTCCTACCAAGGGTGGTAGAAGAGTGGATGTACCCAGGTTTTTGGGGAACCACTATAGCTCATTGTATTTTCTGATTTGCTTATGTGTTTTCTTTGCTTTGTGCTGTGCTCTTCTTTTAACTGTCTTGTTAATTCTATAGCAGGCACCTTACACCTATATATAAGCTAAATCTTAAAAGTTTTGCTAGTTTAAAATTGTGAATTTACTTTAAATAAACTCTATTCACCCCCCTCTAGAGTTGAGATAGATCTTGTTCCCACTTTCAGTACTGATGCAGCACGAGCATGTGATTGCATATGCTTCAAGACCGCTGAAGAAACATGAAATAAACTACCCAGTACGTGATTTAGAACTGGGGGCGATGGTGTTCACCTTGAAGGTTTGGAGACACTATCTGTATGCTGTCCACTGCGAAATATTTTTGGATCACAAGAACTTAAAGTACGTTCATATGTAGAAGGAATTGAATTTGAGATAGCAACGGTGGTTAGAGTTTTTATGTGATTATGAATTTACTTTGAACTACCACCCCGGAAAAGCAAACTCCGTAGCTGATGCTTTGAGCAGGAAGGTACCAGAACCAAGCCCTGAGTCCCGATTTATGAGTATGGAGTTAGCTCGGATGCTCGAAGAGATAGAGATTACCCTGGTATATAAAGACCAATCAGAAGGGTATATAGAGTACTTAACCGCAATAACCATAGTCTGTGATATTCGAGACCGAATCTGGGAGAGCAAGGAAAGGATGTGGCTCTTGCCATGACAATCAATTTAATTGAAGATGGGACTACAGACGAGTATTACCTAAAAGACGGCCTTGTTCATCTCTGTTGCCGGCTTTACATTCCCAATGGTGGTAAAATTCGGGAAGACATCCCGAGAGAGGCACATTTCACTTAGTATTTTGTGTATCCTGGGATTTCTAAGATGTATGCTGACATGCGAAAGACCATGTGTTGGCCGGGAATAATGAGTGACGTCAGATATTTTGTTACCCACTCCGAGGCCTGTCAAAGGGTGAAGGCGGAATGCAAGAGCCCCAATGGATTATTGCAGTCATTGCACATCCATGAGTGGAAGTTCGAGGATGTCTCCATGGACTTCATCCATGGATTGCCTCGCTAACCCTGTAACACCCCAAATCCTAAAATTGAGTACAGGCTGGGCAACATAGCCTGGGACACAGGCGTATCCCTAGCCGTGTCTTGCTCTGTGTGGTCGAGTAGACACACAGCTTGTCGAGTGCTCGACAAAATGCACTCGACGAGTTTCGAGAGGGAACACGGTCTGCTACACGGGTGTGTCCTAGGCCTTGTACTCCTATGGGTCGACGAACGCCACATGATGAAATGCACTCGATGATTGTCGAGAGGCACTCGAGTTAGGCACACGGCCTGTGACACGGGCGTGTCAGAGGCCGTGTCCTTCTCTGGTTCTGTCCAGGGATATGAGGCCTGGTGAACACGGAGTAGACACGAGCGTGTCTCAGGGTACACGACATGTGATACGGGAAGGTCACATGGCCGTATCGTCTTCAAATTGAGACGGTTGTGTGCCGCCTAAGGTACACAGCCGCTAGACACGGGCGTGTCTGAAGCCATGTCAGGGCACACAGCCTGTGACACGGGCGTGTCCTATTCGTATTTAGTCGATTGTCTGCCGCTTAAGGTACGCGGCTTATGACACGGGCGTGTCACAGGCCGTTTCAGCCCAAAAATAGACTTTTCAGGGCAATTTGCGGCCGTTCATTTTCTTCATCATGGATCCAATGGCCCAAGCTCCTCCCTACAGAGTTAAGTTCAGGAACTGAGATATATCTCTCATTCAACTTAGACCACTCTCTTTATAAAAGCATAAAGAGAAGGGAGAGCAAGGGAGGAGGAGGAGAAGAGGATCTGGCCACCGGTGGAGCTTGAGAGTTCCGAATCGAGATCCGAGGCCAGTTTTGTGGAGGCAAGGCCGCTGCGGTGCTTTCCAACCGACTAGTTTTCCCATGGCTCCAAAGAGATTGTCAAGGGTAACGATCTTCCTTCCAGGACAAGTGAAGTCCTCCTTTCTGCATAGCATAGAATCCTCCATCAAGAGGTGGAAAGCATAAGTGATTCCAGTGGATTGATAGTTGATATCTCCTGTCGAGTCTTGCATATATATCCGGAAATATGTAGTATGGAATAGGCATATTGTGTGAAGCCCATCTGGACAGGTTGGTCTGGATTGGTAATGTTTCATTTTATGCACCGGAGAAGACTCCACGGTTAAACGTGTAGTTGTGGAGTCGATGGGTTGTACCTGTGAAGGGAAGTAGCAGGAAGTCCTGGAGTGGAATTCCAGGAAAAACACTCTCGTAATGTTTGTGCTGTATGCTATGAAAGACCAGTTTTCTGACACTGCAGGAACTACAGGGTTGGGTGTAGTTTGGGTGCAGATAGAGAGTTCTACTGAACCTACCAACTGATTGCGAAGGACGCTGGCATTAACTCCCCTTTTTGAATTTTGAAGCCATTCCTTGGTGGATAATGTGGCTATTGTGAGCTGCGAGCTCTTAAAAAGGCTTAATGCCGAACAGGAAATGTGAAACCGACCCGCGTCTATAACTTAACCATGAGTACGTTGGTATTCAGTGATGGCTAGGTAACTTGAGCAACGGGATTGGTTGATCTGTACCTGCGTTATTTCTGACTAATTGGTAGACCTAGTTTATTGGTCTCGTTGGAGCGCATAATGAGAGTCTTAGGCCTGCGCGCCATTAAGACTAATTGCTCAATTTTAACATTGGGTTTCAAACTTTACGGTGGTGGAGCCCTGGTTATTTCCGATTCACCAAGAAAGTTCCCTGAGTGCATGGAGCGTCGGGCCGCGTGGCTGGCGTTTGTGATGGATTGATTGTGCGTAAGAGCACAATGTGTGTTATAACTACTTTTGAATTACTATGCCTGCAGGGAAGGAATACCACTATCCCGAGAAAGGGGTATGGTCATTATAAATTGGTCAGCTGAATGTTGACGGTTGCTTTGTTTGCCACCTTCTGGATGGGCTGGCCTTGTGCAGGTGCTGGAGAGCTAAGAGAGAATTAAAGGGCTGAAGTCCCTACTGCTGCTGCTACTACTAGCCCATGAAGGCTAAGCAATCTATGTTATGTTTTGTTCATGTGTAGCTGGCCTACGCGCCGATGTATGAAATCCACACTTGTAAAGAGAAACTGTAAGGCCTCAAGGCCAACTACTATTGTATTTGTTGTACATTCCTTTAAGAGTTGATATCTAAAGTGGTTTATATATAGTAGACATTCCTGGTTTGAGTTCAAATATATTGTTAAAATCTTCCGCTAGCATGCTCTGAGTTAGGACGCGAATCTATTTTGGTATTAACCTGTGACCGGCCTCCCCGACTGTTTGTGGCATATAGTGTGGGGCCCCGGCCGGACCTTCTATTATATGTTATTTAACTGGCAGAGTCGTCACATTTTGGTATCAACTTATCTCGGACTTCCTCTTTTGAATTCGTGGTCGAATGCTTTTGTGGGGTGGCGAGCACGTGTAAGTGCGACCCGCTTTATCATTAATGAACTCAAGAATGTCCACTCAGGAATGAAAATACATATATTTTTGGGTACTTGTATGTTCCTGGTATTGCTTTGTGCAATATTTTAGGTTCTTACTTATGTGTTACACGATTGTAGGCGACTAGTTGTAATCAGGGACACGATAACCCCAACGTTCAATAGGGATGAATAAGTCACCTGCGGTGCCCACACCTCCTCTTTCGGTAGAGACGGTCCGGTTGATCGCTGATGTGGTCTTTACAATGATCAAGGCCCATCATGAGGAACATGTACAACTCTCTGTTCCTATAGTGCATCCCATGCCAGTTAGTGTACCTGAGCAGGTGATAAAGGGAAGCATATTGGCCCCACTGTTGAATCTGTGCTTGATCCAAGGACTATATACGGTCGAGGAGTACTTTCATGCATTTGTTGCGCTGAGACAACATGCAGGGTTTGTGTTTGAAACCAAGGAGATGAAGACCAACAGGTTTTATGATGGTTTGCGCGACGATATACGACATCTATTGGTGGGTCCAAAGTCACTTGGGTTTTGTGTCTTGGTCATGACAGCTAGGTCTTTGGAGATGGAGTTAAATTAGTTCAGATCAAGGTACAGTGTCAATGTGCCCATCGTTACAAATGTGCCAAAATCAAAATATTGTAAGTGGAAGAAGAATAGACATTTGCGGGAATCGACCTCTTTCACCACCATGGGTACAAAAGAAATGTGTGTTTGTTTTTATTGTAGAAACGTAGGACATCTTGCCCGAGACTACCATTGTAATGCGCCAAGGACAAAGAAAGCTAAGGTTGGAGCAGTTACAGGGCGAACTCCACCCATTTGCTACTCGTGTGGCAAAGGACATAAAGCCGAGACTGCAGAATTGGCCCTTAGACGAAACGAAATAAGAAGAGAACGAACTGATGTACATAAATAAATGTAACTATGGACCGTACGTATCCTTGTTTGTAATAATGGCTCCAATACTTGTTTTGTATATGTATAACTATGTTGTGATGAATAATCAAAACATTGTTGGTTTAAGGCTTTTTCTGCCCTTTGCCATTATCTTGGTATCACAGATATGAGTGGAACGACATGGCCATAGTGGGAAGAATGCATATGGGTATAAATGATATGGTAAGAGGTCGTTATGATGTTATATCAGGCTCGGGTATTATCAGTTGAGGATACAAGAGGAGGAGTTCAGAAAACGGCTTTTAGCTCAAGGTACGGTTTGTACGAGTTCACCGTGATGTTGTTTGGGCTCACAAATGCCCCTTCAGCTTTCATGAGTTTGATGAACAAAGTGTTCGAGCCTTATCTATATATCTTCGTCATCGTTTTCATCGATGATATTTTGGTCTACTCAAAGACATAGGAAGAGCATGTCGAACATCTGACCATGGTACTGAGAAAGCTAAAAGAGCACGCCTTGTTTGCCAAGTTCAGCATGTGCGAATTCTGGCTCCAAGAGGTTGCCTTCTTGGGCCATGTGATCAATGGGGCTGGACTAGCTGTGGAACCGACCAAAGTGCGTGCCGTGAGGGAGTGGTCTCAATTGAAGTCAGCGGTCGATGTGCGGAGCTTCCTTGGACTTGCCGGGTACTATCGCAAGTTTGTGAAGGATTCTCAAAGATTGCCCTTCCTCTTACTTCTCTGACAAAGAAAGGTGTGCCATATGAGTGGACAACCCAGTGTGAAGAGGCATTCCAGGAACTGAAGGACAGACTTACGTCCGCACCCATCCTATACCTCCCATCCGGGAAGGAAGGATTTAAAGTTTACACTAACGCGTCGTATCAATAGATGGGAGCGGTACTGATGCAACACGAGAATGTGATTGCATATGCTTCAAGACAGCTGAAGAAGCTTGAAATCAACTACCCAGTACGTGATTTAGAACAAGGGGAGATGGTGTTCGCCTTGAAGGTTTGGAGAAACTATCTGTATGCTGTCCACTGCGAAATCTTTTTGGGTCACAAGAACTTAAAGTACGTTCATACTCAGAAGGAATTGAATTTGAGACAGCGGCGGTGGTTAGAGTTTTTATGTGATTATGAATTTACTTTGAACTACCACCCCGGAAAAGCAAATTCCGTAGTTGATGCTTTGAGCAGGAAGGTACCAGAACCAAGCCCCGAGTCCCGATTGATGAGTATGGAGTTAGCTCGAATGCTCAAAGAGATGGAGATTACCTTGGTATATAAAGACCAATCGGAAGGGTATACAGAGTACTTAACCGCGATAAGCATAGTCTGTGATATTCGAGACCGTATATGGGCGGAGCAAGGAAAGGATACGGCTCTAGCCATGACAATCAAGTTAATTGAAGATGGGACTACAGACGAGTATTCCCTAAAAGATGGCCTTGTTCATTTCCGTTGCCGGCTTTACATTCCTAAAGGCGGTAAAATTAGGGAAGACATCCCGAGAGAGGCACATTGCACTTAGTATTTTGTGCATCCTGGGATTGCTAAGATGTATGCTGACCTGCGAAAGACAATGTGTTGGTCGGGAATAAAGAGTGACGTCAGATATTTTGTTACGCACTGCGAGGCCTGTCAAAGGGTGAAGGCGGAATGCAAGAGCCCCGATGGATTATTGCAGTCATTGCACATCCATGAGTGGAAGTTCGAGGATGTCTCCATGGACTTCATCCATGGATTGCCTCGCTCACGCTGTAACACCCCAAATCCTAAAATTGAGATCAGGCTGGGCAAAAAAGCCTGGGACACGGGCGTTTCCCAAGCCGTGTCTTGCTCTGTATGGTCGAGTTGACACACAGCTTATCGAGTGCTCGACGAAATGCACTCGACGAGTTTCGAGAGGGAACACAGTCTGCTACATGGGCGTGTCCTAGGCCGTGTACTCCTATGGGTCGACGAACGCCACATGACGAAATGCACTCGACGATTGTCGAGAGGCACTCGAGTTAAGTACACGGCCTGTGACACGGGCATGTCAGAGGCCGTGTCCTTCTCTGGTACTTGCCAGGGATATGAGGCCTGGTGAACACGGAGTAGACACAAGCGTGTATCAGGGTACACGACATGTGATACGGGCATGTCACATGGCCGTATCCTCTTCGGGTTGAGCCAGTTGTGTGTCGCCTAAGGTACACGACCGCTAGACACGGGCGTGTCTGAAGCCATGTCAGGGCACACAGCCTGTGACACGGGTGTGTCCTATTCGTATTTAGTCGATTGTGTGCCGCTTAAGGTATGCGGCCTATGACACGGGCGTGTCACAGGCCGTATCAGCCCAAAAATAGACTTTTCAGGGCAATTTGTGGCCGTTTGGTTTCTTCATCATGGATCCAATGGCCCAAGCTCCTCCCTGCTGAGTTAAGTTCAGGAATTGAGATATATCTCTCTTTCAACTTAGACCACTCTCTTTATAAAAGCATAAAGAGAAGGGAGAGCAAGGGAGGAGGTGGAGAAGAGGATCCGGCCACCGGTGGAGCTTGAGAGTTCCGAATCGAGATCCGAGGCCAATTTTGTGGAGGTAAGGCCGCTGCGGTGCTTTCCAACCGGCTAGTTTTCCCATGGCTCCAAAGAGATCGTCAAAGGTAATGATCTTCCTTCCTGGACAAGTGAAGTCCTCCTTTCTGCATAGCATAGAATCCTCCACCAAGAGGTGGAAAGCATAAGTGATTCCAGTGGGTTGATAGGTTATATATCCTGTCGAGTCTTGCATATAGATCCGGAAATGTGTAGTATGGAATAGGCATGTTTTGTGAAGCCCATCTAGACAAGTTGGTCTGGATTGGTGATATTTCATTTTACGCACCGGAGAAGACTCCACGGTTAAACGTGTAGATGTGGAGTCGATGGGTTGTACCTGTGAAGGGCAGTAGCAGGTAGTCCTGGAGTGGAATTCCAGGAAAAACACTCTCGTAATGTTTGTGCTGTATGCTATGAAAGACCAGTTTTCTGGCACTGCAGGAACTGCAGGGTTGGGTGTTGTTTGGGTGCAGATAGAGAGTTCTGCTGAACCTACCAAGTGATTGCGAAGGACGCTGACATTAACTCCCCTTTTTGAATTGTGAAGCCATTCCTTGGTGGATAATGTGGCTATTGTGAGCTGCGAGCTCTTAAAAAGGCTTAATGCCGAACAAGAAATGTGAAACCGACCCGCGTCTATAACATAGCAATGAGTACGTTGGTATTCGGTGATGGCTAGGCAACTTGAGTAACGGGATTGGTTGATCTATACCTGCGTTATTTCTGACTAATTGGTAGACCTAGTTTATTTGTCTCGTTGGAGCGCATAATGAGAGTCTTAGGCCTGCGTGCCATTAAGACTAATTGCTCAATTTTAACATTGGGTTTCAAACTTTACGATGGTGGAGCCCTGGTTATTTCCGATCCACCAAGAATGTGCCCTGAGTGCATGGACCGTCGGGCCACGTGGCTGGCGTTTATGATGGATTGATTGTGCGTAAGAGCACAATGTGTGTTATACCTACTTTTGAATTACTATGCCTGCAGGGAAGGAATACCACTACCCTAGGAAAGGGGTATGGTCATTATAAATTGGTCAGCTGAATGTTGACCGTTGCTTTGTTTGACACCTTCTGGGTGGGCTGGCCTTGTGCAGGTGCTGGAGAGCTAAGAGAGAATTAAAGGGCTAAAGTCCCTACTACTACTGCTGTTACTAGCCCATGATGGCTAAGCAATCTATGTTATTTTTTGCTCATGTGTAGTTGTCCTACGCGCCGATGTATGAAATCCACACTTGTAAAGAGAAAATGTAAGGCCTCGAGGCCAATTACTATTGTATTTGTTGTACATTCCTTCAAGAGTTGATATCTAAAGTGGTTTATATATAATAGACATTCCTGGTTTGAGTTCAAATATATTGTTAAAATCTTCTGCTAGCATGCTCTGAGTTACGATGCGAATCTATTTTGGTATTAACCTGTGACCGGCTTCCCCGACTGTTTGTGGCATATAGTGTGGGGCCCCGGCCGGACCTTCTATTATATGTTATTTAACTGGCAGAGTCGTCACATTTTGGTATCAACTTATCTCGGACTTCCTCTTTCGAATTCGTGGTCGAATGCTTTTGTGAGGTGGCGAGCATGTGTAAGTGCGACCCGCTTTAACATTAATGAACTCAAGAATGTCCACTCAGGAATGAAAATACACATATTTTTGGGTACTTGTATGTTCCTGGTATTGCTTTGTGCAATATTTTAGGTTCTTACTTGTGTGCTACACGATTGTAGGCGACTAGTAGTAATCAGGGACATGAGAACCCCAACGTTCAATGGGGATGAATAAGTCACCTGTGGTGCCCACACCTCCTCTTTCGGTAGAGATGGTCCGGTTGATCGCTGATGTGGTCTTTACAATGATCAAGGCCCATCATGAGGAACATGTACAACTCTCAGTTCCTATAGTGCGTCCCATGCCGGTTAGTGTACCTGAGCAGGTGATAAAGGGAAGCATATTGGCCCCACCGTTGAATCTGTGCTTGATCCAAGGACTATGTACGGTCGAGGAGTACTTTCATGCATTTGTTGCGCTGAGACAACATGCAGGGTTTGTGTTTGAAACCAAGGAGATGAAGACCAACATGTTTTATGATGGTTTGCGCGACAATCTACGACATCTATTGGTGGGTCCAAATTCACTTGGGTTTTGTGTCTTGGTCATGACAGCTAGGTCTTTGGAGATGGAGTTAAATTAGTTCAGATCAAGGTACGGTGTCAATGTGCCCATCGTTACAAATGTGCCAAAATCAAAATATTGTAAGTGGAAGAAGAATAGACATTTGCGGGAATCGACCTCTTCCACCACCATGGGAACAAAAGAAATGTGTGTTTGTTTTTATTGTTGAAACGTAGGACATCTTGCCCGAGACTACAATAGTAATGCGCCAAGGACAAAGAAAGCTAAGGTTGGAGCAGTTACATGGCGAACTCCACCCATTTGCTACTCGTGTGGCAAAGAAGGACATAAAGCCGAGACTGCAGAATTGGCCCTTAGACGAAACGAAATAAGAAGAGAACGAACTGATGTATATAAATAAATGTAACTATGGACCGTACGTATCCTTGTTTGTAATAATGGCTCCAATACTTGTTTTGTATATGTATAACTATGTTGTGATGAATAATCAAAACATTGTTGGTTTAAGGCTTTTACGGCCCTTTGCCTTTATCTTGGTATCACAGATATGAGTGGAACGACATGGACATAGTGGGAAGAATGCATATGGGTATAAATGATATGGTAAGAGGTCGTTATGATGTTATATCAGGCCCTAGGATCATCTGTGCTGACCATAGTTGTGTTTGTTGTGATAGGTATGGGCTAGCTCTTTGAGCAGCGTACCGGTGTAGGGTACACCTTCACGGAAATTACCCTAGAAAAGAGCACCGAATGAGGGACCAAGTTTTCTTGTATGCTCAGATTGTGTAGGATGATGATATATGGTCTCTAAGTTGTCAAACTTGTTCGGTCGTGCACGAAGCGAGTCTTCATGCCTATAGCGGCCGTTAGGTCGAATTTGGGTTGAGTGACACTTCTATTGCGTCAGCTTTTACAGACGTGTTTCCTAATGACCTTCATGAATAAGAGACCAACGACACTATTGCGGAGGTGCCAGGTATGAAACCTGTGGTCCGCTAGCCATATCGCGTAGCGCCAAATTTGTTATCTTGGAGCCCACCTGTTCTTTTTGTGAAAAGGAAAGACGGTTGTTTGCGAGTATGTAGTGATTAACATAAATTGATAAGCTAACAGAGATGAACAAGTATCCGAGTCCACGAATAGATGACTTGTTCGATTAGTTATTGGGATCAACCGTCTATTCTTAATTGGATTTAAAATCTGGGTATTCCCAATTGAGGATTCGGGAAGATGACATTCCCAAGACAGTATTTGGAACACGCTACGGTCATTATGAGTTTCCTGTAATGCCGTTTGGGATATGTAATGCGCCATCAGTAGTCATGGATTTAATGCACTGAACGTTCCGAGAGTACTTGAATCTGTTTGTGATCGTATTTATTGATGATATCTTGGGGTACTCTCAATCGAAAGCTGATCATGCGAATCATTTACGGTTGGTGTTATATACCTTTGCGGAGGAATAAGCTCTATGCCTAATTTTCAACGTGTGGATTTTGGCTGTCGTCAGTGGCTTTCTTGGCCATGTGGTAAGTGGAGAGGGCATAGCTGTGGATCCGTCAAAGATAAGCACAATACAAGAGTGGCCGATGTTGTCCTCGGTGGCTGAAGTCAAAAGTTTCCTTGGATTGGCAGGTTACTACAGACGTTTTGTAGAAACCTTCTCACGGATCACTTTGCCTCTTACCACATGAATAAGGAAGGATTAGTAGGTCGTTTTAGCGCCGGAGTGCACACGAGCTTTTGAAGAGCTAAAGAGTCGTTTGACTACGACGCCTGTGTTAAGGTCATCATGTGGTACAAATGGCTATGAGATCTATAGTGATGCATCAGGGAGCGGCTTAGGCTATGTTCTTCTGCAGTTTGGAAAGGTGATTGCTTATTGCTCACGCCAGTTGAAATTGCATGAACGAAATTATTCCGTCCATGATTTGGAGTTGGCGGCGGTGATCTTTGCGCTTAAACTGGCATCATTATCTATATGGAGTTCCTTGGGGGACTACACCTTTGATATTCATTATACTCCCGGGAAGGGTATCAGATCCAGGAGTTGGAGGCGTCAGAGATTTCTTGTGTTGACAAAAATTCCACAGTCGATGTATGTATTGGAACCCTTGTTTGATTTGGGCTAGGTCCACTCTTAGGATGTTGACCCATATGTATAGCCAGGGTCAAGGTCTAGGTCTAAGTTAGTCTCTACAGGTAAGACTTCTCAAGACCAGCTTTGGATTTCTCTCAAAGATCTCAGATTCAGAAGAAAACTATAGATTTCATATCAGTTCGACTTTCGTCGAACTCCGTTCGACGATCTCAGAGATTAGTCTCTGAACTGAGCTCGACGATCTACGAGCTCAGGTCGACATTTTATCTTTTGTTCACAGAAGCCTCAGATCGTAGATAGTTGATCTCAGCTCGACGATCTTCCAGCTCAAATCGACGATCATTCTCTGTGTCCGATTCCTTTTGTTTTCAGCAGCTGTCTTGAAGATTTATTTCCTATTTCATTTATTCTATTTTTGTCAAATTATCTCTGGTAGTTAATGCTGACATTCTCTAGGCATATAGCCGTTTCCTCACAACATTAACTATGGTATTTCACAGAGTTATTATTTTGACTTATTTTCCAAGACAGTTGGGGAGAAAATTTATTGCCAGAATTTGTAGCCATTTGTCTCCTCGTTTTCTGCAGTAATTTAAGGAATATTTTTGAATCTCACAAAGATTTTCAGACTGATTAATAGACAGACAAGCAAATTCAGAAACTGTCTCTTAGAGAATACAAGCATTTTCTTTCTGTAATAGTTCTCAGAACTCTCCATTTTCTACTCTCAGAAAACAGAAGAAGAATAACAAATTTTCATCTTGAGTCTTCTTCCTCAGTTCTATCTTCAGGAATCTATAGAGATAGAAAATCAACATCATTCTAAAGATTCTGAAGAGCAAGAACACCAGTCAATTGAAGACCTATACCCTGGACCAAGCCTCCATCTTCCAGAACCTACTCAATATCTCAGGGGGAGCTTTGGCATCATCAAATCCACATAGTCTTCTCATTTGGTTTGAGAAAGAGAAGACTGCCATCTATTTTCTTTAACCTCTCTTGTACAGGGTTATTACTCTCTTCAAAAGTGAACTCCTTAGTGATATGGCACCTGATAAAAAACTTATTGGTTTTTAGGCACCTGATCAAAAGCCTGAAGGGTTTATAGATCTACCTGAAGCAGATCTTGTGGTGATAGGTCACCTGATCAAAAACCTAAGTGGATTCCTACCAGGGTGGTAGAAGAGTGGACGTACCCAGATTTGGGGAACCACTATATTTTTCTTGTGTCGTCTAGTTGCTCATATTTTCTTTATTCCTACTGTGCTGTGTTTGCTTTTGTTTTTAACTCTCTTATAAATATAAGTAACACCTATTTTAATTCCGCTATAAAAATTAATTAAAAATTTTTAATACTCTATTCACCCCCCTCTAGAGTAGATTTGATCTATCCCCTCTCTTTCAATTGGTATCAGAGGGTCGTTTCTATTGGTTGTACATGCTAACACCTGAACCAAAGATCCTTGATAGATTATATTTTCTCTAATCTCTTTCACCATGGCACAAAATAAAGATTATGCAAGCACCAGACCTCCAGTATGCAACCTGAATAAGTTTGCTCTCTAGAAGGCAAGAATCAAATTGTATATGAATTCTATTGATGAGAATATCTTCAAGTCTATTTTGACAGGTCCACCAGCTCCAATGACAACTACCTCAACAACATCAACAAGCTTAAATTTATTTCCTCCTCAAAAATACAATGATGTTAAAAAAAGGCTAAGATTGCTGATGCAAGGGCCATGAACATTTTGGCCCAAACTATGTCAGATGAAATCTTACAGAAAGTTGCTGAATGCAACTCAGCAAAAGCCATTTGGGACTCACTAAACCAAATGGTTGCTGGATCTGCAGATGAGATAAAGATAGAAGAGCCCATCTTCTGTCTCTTTATGAAAACTTCAAGAAGGTGGAAACTGAACTAGTAGCTGAGATGTATAATAGACTCAGCATCATTGTTAATGAGCTGAAAACATTGGTCAAAGACATCTCACTGACTGAGCTAAATGACAAGATACTCATGTGCTTTCCCAAGTCATGGGATTCTAGAATCTTGCCTATCAAAGAAGATAGAAGCATCAATGAGATCACAACTGAATCTCTGTTGGGCAAGCTCAAGAGCTATGAGCAGCTCCTTAAGACAAAAGAAGAAGAAGAACAGTAGATTTCAACCCCTCTAAGGAAGGATCAAAATATAGCATTCAAAGCCTCTGAAGAATTAGAAGCAATTCCTTCCAATGAAGAACTGATGAGTCTCTTTGCAAAGAGATTCTTCAAGATGG